>JASDAP010000045.1:0-41500 GCA_031216635.1 Dissostichus eleginoides | reverse complement strand
ATTAACTAAGGTCTAGATAGTAAGTTTATTGACCAGTATTTAAATTTAGGCAAGGAGCCGAATGGTTAAGGTTAGGGATTAACTAAGGTCTAGATAGTATTTATTGACAGTATTTAAATTTAGCAAGGAGCCCGAATGGTTAAGGTTAGGGATTAAACTAAGGTCTAGATGTAGTTTATTGACCATATTAAATTTAGGCAAGGAGCCCGAATGGTTAAGGTTAGGGATAAAACTAAGGTCTAAATAGTAAGTTTAATTGACCAGTATTAAATTTAGGCAAGGCCCGAATGGTTAAGGTTAGGGATTAAACTAAGGTCTAGATTAGTAAGTTAATTGACCTATTTAAATTTAGGCAGGAGCCCGAATGGTTAAGGTTAGGGATTAAACTAAGGTCTAGATAGTAAGGTTAGGGTTAGGGTTAGGGTTAGGGTTAGGGTTAGGTGTGAGGGTTTTGGATCCTGTCACCGTGAAACAGTGGCAGGATCGATTGCACTCTCCATCGTTGTCACACATCAAGGCATGTTCATCTCTCATTCAGGCCCTTGGGATACACCGTGTCGAATCTAGCTATCCATAGCCTCTCACATCTACGTCTCTGAGCCACAGACCATCTGCAGTCTGACTCCAGGACTGCTGCTTGAACAGATTGCCATCCATGGAGCAGGAAGTGAGTAACTAATGGAGTAAGTGTGTTTTTTCTTTTCAAAATGTTATATTTATGTTGTGTGAACCGTATAGAAATTGTGTTACCAGTTTCACCCACATACTGTAGACCACAATGTTTACATGTAATAAGGTATACACAGTTTTTGGATTGTAGGCTGCCCAGATCCTGTGTTTTATAAACATTGTTATTGTATTTGCTGCGCAACCAGATCTGGTGCTGAAAAAATTCCCCGTGAGCCCTAGATTTGGGAGTCGACATGGGTTGTATCTTTGCTTTGACCAAGTACGACTGCAGGTTCCTGTTTTTCCTAAACGCTGCAATTATACTGTGGTCTTGCAAAATGTCCGTTTTTCCTACAATGTTTTGAAAGTTAGATTTGATGACTCTGACTAGCCTAACAGCTGACTGGGAATATGTCGTGATGAAAGGCAATTTGGAGGAGACCAAAACGGGTTTCGTCTGTTGAAACGTTCTAAAGCATGTTCTTAGAAAGGAACGGCTATACCCTCTAGAGGTCAATGCTCCGAAAAGCGTTTTGGTGGCCATTTTGAAATCATCTCTGTTACTGCATATTCTATGGAACCTCAAAAGCTGTGATTTAACCAACCCCGCATAAGTGTGCTTGGGATGGTGGCTTGTTCTGTGGAGCAAGGCGTGGGTGTCTGTCTCTTTAAAAAATACTTTAACATCTAATTTGTGTGTTTTATGGAAGTCGATTCCTTTGAATGTGGTGGTGTCCAGAAAATCCACTGAGGTGCAGCTGGTGATGGATTTTAGTGAGATGGATCTGTTGTGGTTATTCAGAGTGATAACAAATACATCAAAATCCTCCTTTGAGTGAGACCACACGCCCCAGATGTCATCCAGATATCTGAAATAATGTGTGGGAGTCTTTTGGCAGGAGGACAGTGCCGAGGTTTCCCACTCTGCCATAAAAATGTCTGCATAGGCCGGAGCGAACTTCTTTCCCATAGCAGTGCCTTTAGTCTGCAGGAAGAACTCTCCATTAAATTCAAAGTCATTACGTGTCAAATTTATCTCTAATAATTGTAGTAATTCCTTATCTGGTCTTTTTTTATCAGGGTGTTTCCAGAATATGTTTTGTATGGCTTGTATGCCTTCTTGGATGTCAATGTTTGTATATAAGCTATCTACGTCCATCGTGAATAAAATAGCGTCCTGAGGTATATCGAGTTGTTTAATTCTTCTTACAAAGTCGTAGGTGTCTTTAATGTAGCTTGTGTGAGTGATGGAAAGAGGATTGAGGTAGAAGTCAATGAACTCGGCCGTGCGGTAGGTCTCGCTGCTGCAATCAGATACAATGGGTCTGCCCGGAGGAATTTCATGAGGTAAGGACCATTTATGTCTTTCTTTGTGTATTTTCGGCAGCATATAAAATAGTCTGGCCCTGGGTTCGGAAGTGCCTGCTATAAACTTGATTTGTTTAGCATTTAGGAATTTTTTGTCATAGAGTGTTTGTAAAATCCTGTCAACTAATTTAATGGTGTCCAGATAAATCGGTTTGTCCAATTTGGAATAATAATTTGCGTCCAATAATTGTCTATATCCCTCCCATAGGTATTGTTCCCGGTCCATGACAACCACTACACTACCCTTATCGGCTGGCTTGATAACGAGATTATTATTATTAACGAGCTCCTTCAGTGCCGTGGCCTCCTCCGGACTGAGGTTCGGTTGGACACGAGACATCCGGAAGCTGCTATCAAAATGGTTGATATCAGCCGCGATGAGAGTAGTCAGTTCCACCGGAAGTGTGCCAGCGGAGGGAAACCAGTCCGATTTGGGAGTAAATGGAGGTGGGTCAGAATCTTTTTTGTGTTTAAAATATGTTGCTAGTTTCAATCTCCTGTGGTATTGCTGCATATCCCATCTGCCTTGCTCGATAATATTTTTGTTGCTGCCTTTTGTAGGGATGAAGTTCAGACCCCTGTCTAATAGAGTGATCTGCGGTGGAGTCAATGTAACGTGTTTAGCTAATATTAAAACGTTTTTATTCCCCTCCTGTACAGGCAGATTTGAGGGGACCTTTAGTTTACCTGGTCACACCAGTGTCGAAGCATGAGTTTTGCGGTGGATCGAGTCCAATGGACATTATCCTTTTCGGTCCAGAATGACCCGCTTGGCAGCTTTGGTATATGCTTTTGATGCTGTGTGATGTACTCATTTAAATGGAACAAATGTTTTTGTTCATTATGTGGCAGAAAGTGTGAGTAATTGATAACAGGTATCCAGATTGTGCCCGTGGGAACCTTAACTTAGCAGCTCGGACTGCTGCCTGCAGCTGCTTCACAGTGGTCTGCTTGACTTTATTTGATCTGTTATTTAGTCCAAATGATAAAATCACCTTCTCCACCACAGTGGAAGAAGTGGCCTTTTGGATAATGGCCTCTGCATGCCTGAAAGTAGCACCCGGGTAACTATCAATTTGCAGCTCATTTATGGAGAATAATGGGAATCGTGCTAAATTAGAGTCCCCCATTATTAGCCATTTTTTGCCGACACTCAAACCCCAGTCCTGTAATTTTTTGACTGTGTTGAGGTGTTTATTAGGTCTGCGTGTTGGTGTTATTGGCTCAGGTAGTGTGGGTTTCGACTGCCGCTCTGTGTTCAGTTGGCTCTGGACCGCCGCGCCGAGGCTGCGTGTCGCAACTGTGGAACGAGAAAGGACGGGACAACTGGGCTGTTGAGGGAGCGCCGCCGGCACCAGAGCGCACTCCAATTCCTCCAGCGACAGATCGAAAATGGAATCCTCTTCAGTGGCCACAGCTGGGTTGAAAGGAGGAGGAGGAGAGCGAGCAGGAGGCTGAGGCGTCAAACTGGGTGCACGCCTGCCCCTCGGTGTCAAGCTAGGAATCCACCTAGTCCTCTGTGGTTTCGGAACCGGTGAGGTAAGTACCATGCTGGGGGGAATGCGGTACTCTGTTTCAACCTCCACCATAGAGTCCCCCTTTGGGTCTGTCATAGTGGTAGTAGTGTTAACAGTTTTTGTGGATGATGTGTGTGGTACCGGGGTCTGTGAGGGGGACCCAATTTGTGCAGGTGGAGCATGTATTTGTGCCACACATATGTTTGCAGCAGGACGAGACACAGCCGTGGGACTCACACTCTGTTCGGGCTGTGCAGGTGCGGTTACTGTTCGGTCAACAATCTGAGCCGTCAACAGAGCCGCAGCCTGTTCCAGTGTTTCCTCCTGTAGCCGGCGCCCCAGATTTCTCCTGGCCCAGGATGAAGCCACATCCAGTGGATTCTGCCAGTGGTAAGTAGACAATGTATTTAATACCTTGATCTGAGCTTCCATCTCATCTGTGTAGTGATCACGTAGGATCAACATGGTTGTAAAAGACCAATTTTTTGCATTGCCTTCAATCAGGGCCTGTGTGTCGGGGCGAGGAGACGCCGGCTTGATGACCGTGGACAGGTGTTCGGTCATTCTGGCTATGTTTGGTGGAGGATCTTCCGCCGACACGTTTTTGAGATGGTGGATAGTTTTAATGATGGTGTGGATGCAGTGTGCCTTCAATAAAAAATCTGGATCCTCTGACTGTGGTTTTTTCTCCTGATGAGTGTTTCTGTATGTGGGGTAGGTATTGTTTCTGTACTGTTTGTTGTACTGTTTTTTCTCCTGATGACTGTTTCTGTTAGTGGGGTAAGTATTGCTTTTGTACTGTGTGTTGAACTTGTTGTTGTTATGGCTCTGTTTGTTATCCCTCACACTGTTGTAACTGTAGTTCTCATTTCGGTATCCTGTGGGATACCGGGGTTCAAAAAATTGTGGCTTGAAGCCTGGCTCTTTGTAGCGTTGTCGGGAGCCGTGGTCCCCGTAAGTTCCAGGTCCGGCCCGTGTGACCGATGCATAGGAACGCCGTTGGCCATTAAAACGCTGGCCGTTAGAGACCTGGCGGCCATTAGATCTCTGTCCGCTGTAATACTGGCGGTGATCTGGCTGGTAGAAGCGATTTCGGGAGTCATTGTGCTGTGGCCAATTGTAGGTGCGACGTTTATCCCGACCACGTCGGTAATCTACCACAGTCCAATCTCCGTTATCATCGTGATTCATGACCAGAAATGTTTTGTGCCAGTAAAAAGCTCAGATGGCTTGCCTTGAAAGTAAAGTGAAATATTTTTTTTATTTTTTTATATTTTTCAAAATAAATATTAAAATAAAAAATAATAAAGAAAATGTGATCGTATAGGAATAAAACTTATAAACAAGCCTTATACTCGCGACGTTTCGGTCCAAATGGACCTTCTTCAGGCTGGCTTGTTGAAGCAGAGAGCTGTGCGTGTGTGCATTTCAGCTTCTGAAATGAGTGTGTGCCGAAGAGCAGCTGCAGGCACTTATATAGTCAAGTGGGAGGAGCCTAGTCCTCCTAATCTCTCCTGGTAGATGTTGGAAAATTGTAATATTAAATATTGTTTAAAGCCTCATAATTCTTAAGTTTAGACGTGGAGAGGGACTGGTTGAGTTAAGATTAGAATTGTAAGGGGTTGGAGCTCTAATCAGTTTCGCAAGCCCATACACGAAACTCACGAAAGCTGCAAATGTCCACCCCGTGACTCTGCTGGGGGAGTGAAAATTGTAATATAAAATATTGTTTAAAGCCTCATAATTCTTAAGTTTAGACGTGGAGAGGGACTGGTTGAGTTAAGATTAGAATTGTAAGGGGTTGGTTCTCCAATCCGTATCGCAAGCCCATACACGAAACTCACGAAAGCTGCAAATGTCCACCTCGTGACTCTGCTGGGGGAGTGAAAATTGTAATATTAAATATTGTTTAAAGCCTCATAAATCTTAAGTTTAGACGTGGAGAGGGACTGGTTGAGTTAAGATTAGAATTGTAAGGGGTTGGTTCTCCAATCCGTATCGCAAGCCCATACACGAACTCACGAAAGCTGCAAATGTCCCCTCGTGACTCTGCTGGGGAGTGAAAATTGTAATATTAAATATTGTTTAAAGCCTCATAATTCTTAAGTTTAGACGTGGAGAGGGACTGGTTGAGTTAAGATTAGAATTGTAAGGGTTGGTTCTCCAATCCGTATCGCAAGCCCATACACGAAACTCACGAAAGCTGCAAATGTCCACCTCGTGACTCTGCTGGGGGAGTGAAAATTGTAATATTAAATATTGTTTAAAGCCTCATAATTCTTAAGTTTAGACGTGGAGAGGGACTGGTTGAGTTAAGATTAGAATTGTAAGGGGTTGAGCTCTAATCATTTCGCAAGCCCATACACGAAACTCACGAAAGCTGCAAATGTCCACCCGTGACTCTGCTGGGGAGTGAAAATTGTAATATAAAATATTGTTTAAAGCCTCATATTCTTAAGTTTAGACGTGGAGAGGGACTGGTTGAGTTAAGATTAGAATTGTAAGGGGTTGGTTCTCCAATCCGTATCGCAAGCCCATACACGAAACTCACGAAAGCTGCAAATGTCCCCCTCGTGACTCTGCTGGGGAGTGAAAATTGTAATATTAAATATTGTTTAAAGCCTCATAAATCTTAAGTTTAGACGTGGAGAGGACTGGTTGAGTTAAGATTAAATTGTAAGGGGTTGGTTCTCCAATCCGTATCGCAAGCCCATACACGAAACTCACGAAAGCTGCAAATGTCCACCTCGTGACTCTGCTGGGGGAGTGAAAATTGTAATATTAATATTGTTTAAAGCCTCATAATTCTTAAGTTTAGACGTGAGAGGGGCTGTTGAGTTAAGATTAGAATTGTAAGGGGTTGGTTCTCCAATCCGTATCGCAAGCCCATACACGAAACTCACGAAGCTGCAAATGTCCACCTCGTGACTCTGCTGGGGAGTGAAAATTGTAATATTAAATATTGTTTTAAAGCCTCATAATTCTTAAGTTTAGACGTGGAGAGGGACTGGTTGATTAAGATTAGAATTGTAAGGGGTTGGAGCTCTAATCAGTTCGCAAGCCCATACACGAAACTCACGAAAGCTGCAAATGTCCACCCCGTGACTCTGCTGGGGAGTGAAAATTGTAATATTAATATAGTTTAAAGCCTCATAATTCTTAGTTTAGACGTGGGAGAGGGACTGGTTGAGTTAAGATTAGAATTGTAAGGGTTGGTTCTCCAATCCGTATCGCAAGCCCATACACGAAACTCACGAAGCTGCAAATGTCCACCTCGTGACTCTGCTGGGGAGTGAAATTGTAATATTAAATATTGTTTTAAAGCCTCATAATTCTTAGTTTGACGTGGAGAGGGACTGGTTGAGTTAGATTAGAATTGTAAGAGTTGGTGCTCCAATCCGTATCGCAAGCCCATACACGAAACTCACGAAAGCTGCAAATGTCCACCTCGTGACTCTGCTGGGGAGTGAAAATTGTAATATTAATATTGAAACAAGCAGATCTCAACCGCGTGACTATGCAGGACCGTCAGAGAGAGTACACACACCACAGACATAGTAACAAGAGCACTGGCTGGTTAGGTGTGAGGTTTTGGATCCTGTCACCGTGAAACAGTGGCAGGATCGATTGCACTCTCCATCGTTGTCACACATCAAGGCATGTTCATCTCTCATTCAGGCCCTTGGGATACACCGTGTCGAATCTAGCTATCCATAGCCTCTCACATCTACGTCTCTGAGCCACAGACCATCTGCAGTCTGACTCCAGGACTGCTGCTTGAACAGATTGCCATCCATGGAGCAGGAAGTGAGTAACTATGGAGTAAGTGTTTTTTTCTTTTCAAAATGTTATATTTATGTTGTGTGAACCGTATAGAAATTGTGTTACCAGTTTCACCCACATACTGTAGACCACAATGTTTACATGTAATAAGGTATACACAGTTTTTGGATTGTAGGCTGCCCAGATCCTGTGTTTTATAAACATTGTTATTGTATTTGCTGCGCAACCAGATCTGGTGCTGAAAAAATTCCCCGTGAGCCTAGATTTGGGAGTCGACATGGTTGTATCTTTGCTTTGACCAAGTACGACTGCAGTTCCTGTTTTTCCTAAACGCTGAATTATACTGTGGTCTTGCAAAATGTCCGTTTTTCCTACAATGTTTTGAAAGTTAGATTTGATGACTCTGACTAGCCTAACAGCTGACTGGGAATATGTCGTGATGAAAGGCAATTTGGAGGAGACCAAAACGGTTTCGTCTGTTGAAAACGTTCTAAAGCATGTTCTTAGAAGGAACTGCTATACCCTCTAGAGGTCAATGCTCCGAAAAGCGTTTTGGTGGCCATTTTGAATCATCTCTGTTACTGCATATTCTATGGAACCTCAAAGCTGTGATTTAACCACCCCGCATAAGTGTGCTTGGGATGGTGCTTGTTCTGTGGAGCAAGGCGTGGGTGTCTGTCTCTTTAAAAATACTTTAACATCTAATTTGTGTTTTTTATGGAAGTCGATTCCTTTGAATGTGTGGTGTCCAGAAAATCCACTGAAGGTGCAGCTGTGATGGCTTTTTAGTGAATGGATCTGTTGTGGTTATTCAGAGTGATAACAAATACATCAAATCCTCCTTTGAGTGAGACCACACGCCCCAGATGTCATCCAGATATCTGAAATAATGTGTGGGAGTCTTTTGCAGGAGGACAGTGCCGAGGTTTCCCACTCTGCCATAAAAATGTCTCTGCATAGCCGGAGCGAACTTCTTTCCCATAGCAGTGCCTTTATTCTGCAGGAAGAACTCTCCATTAAATTCAAAGTCTTACGTGTCAAATTTATCTCTAATAATTGTAGTAATTCCTTATCTGGTCTTTTTTTATCAGGGTGTTTCCAGAATATGTTTGTATGGCTTGTATCCTTCTTGGATGTCAATGTTTGTATATAAGCTATCTAGCGTCCATCGTGAATAAAATAGCGTCCTGAGGTATATCGAGTTGTTTAATTCTTCTTACAAAGTCGTAGGTGTCTTTAATGTAGCTTGTGTGAGTGATGGAAAGAGGATTGAGGTAGAAGTCAATGAACTCGGCCGTGCGGTAGGTCTCGCTGCTGCAATCAGATACAATGGGTCTGCCCGGAGGAATTTCATGAGGTAAGGACCATTTATGTCTTTCTTTGTGTATTTTCGGCAGCATATAAAATAGTCTGGCCCTGGGTTCGGAAGTGCCTGCTATAAACTTGATTTGTTTAGCATTTAGGAATTTTTTGTCATAGAGTGTTTGTAAAATCCTGTCAACTAATTTAATGGTGTCCAGATAAATCGGTTTGTCCAATTTGGAATAATAATTTGCGTCCAATAATTGTCTATATCCCTCCCATAGGTATTGTTCCCGGTCCATGACAACCACTACACTACCCTTATCGGCTGGCTTGATAACGAGATTATTATTATTAACGAGCTCCTTCAGTGCCGTGGCCTCCTCCGGACTGAGGTTCGGTTGGACACGAGACATCCGGAAGCTGCTATCAAAATGGTTGATATCAGCCGCGATGAGAGTAGTCAGTTCCACCGGAAGTGTGCCAGCGGAGGGAAACCAGTCCGATTTGGGAGTAAATGGAGGTGGGTCAGAATCTTTTTTGTGTTTAAAATATGTTGCTAGTTTCAATCTCCTGTGGTATTGCTGCATATCCCATCTGCCTTGCTCGATAATATTTTTGTTGCTGCCTTTTGTAGGGATGAAGTTCAGACCCCTGTCTAATAGAGTGATCTGCGGTGGAGTCAATGTAACGTGTTTAGCTAATATTAAAACGTTTTTATTCCCCTCCTGTACAGGCAGATTTGAGGGGACCTTTAGTTTACCTGGTCACACCAGTGTCGAAGCATGAGTTTTGCGGTGGATCGAGTCCAATGGACATTATCCTTTTCGGTCCAGAATGACCCGCTTGGCAGCTTTGGTATATGCTTTTGATGCTGTGTGATGTACTCATTTAAATGGAACAAATGTTTTTGTTCATTATGTGGCAGAAAGTGTGAGTAATTGATAACAGGTATCCAGATTGTTGCCCGTGGGAACCTTAACTTAGCAGCTCGGACTGCTGCCTGCAGCTGCTTCACAGTGGTCTGCTTGACTTTATTTGATCTGTTATTTAGTCCAAATGATAAAATCACCTTCTCCACCACAGTGGAAGAAGTGGCCTTTTGGATAATGGCCTCTGCATGCCTGAAAGTAGCACCCGGGTAACTATCAATTTGCAGCTCATTTATGGAGAATAATGGGAATCGTGCTAAATTAGAGTCCCCCATTATTAGCCATTTTTTGCCGACACTCAAACCCCAGTCCTGTAATTTTTTGACTGTGTTGAGGTGTTTATTAGGTCTGCGTGTTGGTGTTATTGGCTCAGGTAGTGTGGGTTTCGACTGCCGCTCTGTGTTCAGTTGGCTCTGGACCGCCGCGCCGAGGCTGCGTGTCGCAACTGTGGAACGAGAAAGGACGGGACAACTGGGCTGTTGAGGGAGCGCCGCCGGCACCAGAGCGCACTCCAATTCCTCCAGCGACAGATCGAAAATGGAATCCTCTTCAGTGGCCACAGCTGGGTTGAAAGGAGGAGGAGGAGAGCGAGCAGGAGGCTGAGGCGTCAAACTGGGTGCACGCCTGCCCCTCGGTGTCAAGCTAGGAATCCACCTAGTCCTCTGTGGTTTCGGAACCGGTGAGGTAAGTACCATGCTGGGGGGAATGCGGTACTCTGTTTCAACCTCCACCATAGAGTCCCCCTTTGGGTCTGTCATAGTGGTAGTAGTGTTAACAGTTTTTGTGGATGATGTGTGTGGTACCGGGGTCTGTGAGGGGGACCCAATTTGTGCAGGTGGAGCATGTATTTGTGCCACACATATGTTTGCAGCAGGACGAGACACAGCCGTGGGACTCACACTCTGTTCGGGCTGTGCAGGTGCGGTTACTGTTCGGTCAACAATCTGAGCCGTCAACAGAGCCGCAGCCTGTTCCAGTGTTTCCTCCTGTAGCCGGCGCCCCAGATTTCTCCTGGCCCAGGATGAAGCCACATCCAGTGGATTCTGCCAGTGGTAAGTAGACAATGTATTTAATACCTTGATCTGAGCTTCCATCTCATCTGTGTAGTGATCACGTAGGATCAACATGGTTGTAAAAGACCAATTTTTTGCATTGCCTTCAATCAGGGCCTGTGTGTCGGGGCGAGGAGACGCCGGCTTGATGACCGTGGACAGGTGTTCGGTCATTCTGGCTATGTTTGGTGGAGGATCTTCCGCCGACACGTTTTTGAGATGGTGGATAGTTTTAATGATGGTGTGGATGCAGTGTGCCTTCAATAAAAAATCTGGATCCTCTGACTGTGGTTTTTTCTCCTGATGAGTGTTTCTGTATGTGGGGTAGGTATTGTTTCTGTACTGTTTGTTGTACTGTTTTTTCTCCTGATGACTGTTTCTGTTAGTGGGGTAAGTATTGCTTTTGTACTGTGTGTTGAACTTGTTGTTGTTATGGCTCTGTTTGTTATCCCTCACACTGTTGTAACTGTAGTTCTCATTTCGGTATCCTGTGGGATACCGGGGTTCAAAAAATTGTGGCTTGAAGCCTGGCTCTTTGTAGCGTTGTCGGGAGCCGTGGTCCCCGTAAGTTCCAGGTCCGGCCCGTGTGACCGATGCATAGGAACGCCGTTGGCCATTAAAACGCTGGCCGTTAGAGACCTGGCGGCCATTAGATCTCTGTCCGCTGTAATACTGGCGGTGATCTGGCTGGTAGAAGCGATTTCGGGAGTCATTGTGCTGTGGCCAATTGTAGGTGCGACGTTTATCCCGACCACGTCGGTAATCTACCACAGTCCAATCTCCGTTATCATCGTGATTCATGACCAGAAATGTGTTGTGCCAGTAAAAAGCTCAGATGGCTTGCCTTGAAAGTAAAGTGAAATATTTTTTTTATTTTTTTTATATTTTTTCAAAAATAAATATTAAAATAAAAAAATAATAAAGAAAATGTGATCGTATAGGAATAAAACTTATAAACAAGCCTTATACTCGCGACGTTTCGGTCCAAATGGACCTTCTTCAGGCTGGCTTGTTGAAGCAGAGAGCTGTGCGTGTGTGCATTTCAGCTTCTGAAATGAGTGTGTGCCGAAGAGCAGCTGCAGGCACTTATATAGTCAAGTGGGAGGAGCCTAGTCCTCCTAATCTCTCCTGGTAGATGTTGGAAAATTGTAATATTAAATATTGTTTAAAGCCTCATAATTCTTAAGTTTAGACGTGGAGAGGGACTGGTTGAGTTAAGATTAGAATTGTAAGGGGTTGGAGCTCTAATCAGTTTCGCAAGCCCATACACGAAACTCACGAAAGCTGCAAATGTCCACCCCGTGACTCTGCTGGGGGAGTGAAAATTGTAATATTAAATATTGTTTAAAGCCTCATAATTCTTAAGTTTAGACGTGGAGAGGGACTGGTTGAGTTAAGATTAGAATTGTAAGGGGTTGGTTCTCCAATCCGTATCGCAAGCCCATACACGAAACTCACGAAAGCTGCAAATGTCCACCTCGTGACTCTGCTGGGGGAGTGAAAATTGTAATATTAAATATTGTTTAAAGCCTCATAATCTTAAAGTTTAGACGTGGAGAGGGACTGGTTGAGTTAAGATTAGAATTGTAAGGGTTGGTTCTCCAATCGTATCGCAAGCCCATACACGAAACTCACGAAAGCTGCAAATGTCCACCTCGTGACTCTGCTGGGGAGTGAAAATTGTAATATTAAATTTGTTTAAAGCCTCATAATTCTTAAGTTTAGACGTGGAGAGGGACTGGTTGAGTTAAGATTAGAATTGTAAGGGTTGGTTCTCCAATCCGTATCGCAAGCCCATACACGAAACTCACGAAAGCTGCAAATGTCCACCTCGTGACTCTGCTGGGGGATGAAAATTGTAATATTAAATATTGTTTTAAAGCCTCATAATTCTTAAGTTTAGACGTGGAGAGGGACTGGTTGAGTTAAGATTAGAATTGTAAGGGGTTGGAGCTCTAATCAGTTTCGCAAGCCCATACACGAAACTCACGAAAGCTGCAAATGTCCACCCCGTGACTCTGCTGGGGGAGTGAAAATTGTAATATTAAATATTGTTTAAAGCCTCATAATTCTTAAGTTTAGACGTGGAGAGGGACTGGTTGAGTTAAGATTAGAATTGTAAGGGGTTGGTTCTCCAATCCGTATCGCAAGCCCATACACGAAACTCACGAAAGCTGCAAATGTCCACCTCGTGACTCTGCTGGGGGAGTGAAAATTGTAATATTAAATATTGTTTAAAGCCTCATAATTCTTAAGTTTAGACGTGGAGAGGGACTGGTTGAGTTAAGATTAGAATTGTAAAGAGTTGGTGCTCCAATCCGTATCGCAAGCCCATACACGAAACTCACGAAAGCTGCAAATGTCCACCTCGTGACTCTGCTGGGGGAGTGAAAATTGTAATATTAAATATTGAAACAAGCAGATCTCAACCGCGTGACTATGCAGGACCGTCAGAGAGAGTACACACACCACAGACATAGTAACAAGAGGCACTGGCTGGGTTAGGTGTGAGGGTTTTGGATCCTGTCACCGTGAAACAGTGGCAGGATCGATTGCACTCTCCATCGTTGTCACACATCAAGGCATGTTCATCTCTCATTCAGGCCCTTGGGATACACCGTGTCGAATCTAGCTATCCATAGCCTCTCACATCTACGTCTCTGAGCCACAGACCATCTGCAGTCTGACTCCAGGACTGCTGCTTGAACAGATTGCCATCCATGGAGCAGGAAGTGAGTAACTAATGGAGTAAGTGTGTTTTTTTTTTCAAAATGTTATATTTATGTTGTGTGAACCGTATAGAAATTGTGTTACCAGTTTCACCCACATACTGTAGACCACAATGTTTACATGTAATAAGGTATACACAGTTTTTGGATTGTAGGCTGCCCAGATCCTGTGTTTTATAAACATTGTTATTGTATTTGCTGCGCAACCAGATCTGGTGCTGAAAAAATTCCCCGTGAGCCCTAGATTTGGGAGTCGACATGGGTTGTATCTTTGCTTTGACCAAGTACGACTGCAGGTTCCTGTTTTTCCTAAACGCTGCAATTATACTGTGGTCTTGCAAAATGTCCGTTTTTCCTACAATGTTTTGAAAGTTAGATTTGAGACTCTGACTAGCCTAACAGCTGACTGGGAATATGTCGTGATGAAAGGCAATTTGGAGGAGACCAAAACGGGTTTCGTCTGTTGAAACGTTCTAAAGCATGTTCTTAGAAAGGAACGGCTATACCCTCTAGAGGTCAATGCTCCGAAAAGCGTTTTGGTGGCCATTTTGAAATCATCTCTGTTACTGCATATTCTATGGAACCTCAAAAGCTGTGATTTAACCAACCCCGCATAAGTGTGCTTGGGATGGTGGCTTGTTCTGTGGAGCAAGGCGTGGGTGTCTGTCTCTTTAAAAAATACTTTAACATCTAATTTGTGTGTTTTATGGAAGTCGATTCCTTTGAATGTGGTGGTGTCCAGAAAATCCACTGAGGTGCAGCTGGTGATGGATTTTAGTGAGATGGATCTGTTGTGGTTATTCAGAGTGATAACAAATACATCAAAATCCTCCTTTGAGTGAGACCACACGCCCCAGATGTCATCCAGATATCTGAAATAATGTGTGGGAGTCTTTTGGCAGGAGGACAGTGCCGAGGTTTCCCACTCTGCCATAAAAATGTCTGCATAGGCCGGAGCGAACTTCTTTCCCATAGCAGTGCCTTTAGTCTGCAGGAAGAACTCTCCATTAAATTCAAAGTCATTACGTGTCAAATTTATCTCTAATAATTGTAGTAATTCCTTATCTGGTCTTTTTTTATCAGGGTGTTTCCAGAATATGTTTTGTATGGCTTGTATGCCTTCTTGGATGTCAATGTTTGTATATAAGCTATCTACGTCCATCGTGAATAAAATAGCGTCCTGAGGTATATCGAGTTGTTTAATTCTTCTTACAAAGTCGTAGGTGTCTTTAATGTAGCTTGTGTGAGTGATGGAAAGAGGATTGAGGTAGAAGTCAATGAACTCGGCCGTGCGGTAGGTCTCGCTGCTGCAATCAGATACAATGGGTCTGCCCGGAGGAATTTCATGAGGTAAGGACCATTTATGTCTTTCTTTGTGTATTTTCGGCAGCATATAAAATAGTCTGGCCCTGGGTTCGGAAGTGCCTGCTATAAACTTGATTTGTTTAGCATTTAGGAATTTTTTGTCATAGAGTGTTTGTAAAATCCTGTCAACTAATTTAATGGTGTCCAGATAAATCGGTTTGTCCAATTTGGAATAATAATTTGCGTCCAATAATTGTCTATATCCCTCCCATAGGTATTGTTCCCGGTCCATGACAACCACTACACTACCCTTATCGGCTGGCTTGATAACGAGATTATTATTATTAACGAGCTCCTTCAGTGCCGTGGCCTCCTCCGGACTGAGGTTCGGTTGGACACGAGACATCCGGAAGCTGCTATCAAAATGGTTGATATCAGCCGCGATGAGAGTAGTCAGTTCCACCGGAAGTGTGCCAGCGGAGGGAAACCAGTCCGATTTGGGAGTAAATGGAGGTGGGTCAGAATCTTTTTTGTGTTTAAAATATGTTGCTAGTTTCAATCTCCTGTGGTATTGCTGCATATCCCATCTGCCTTGCTCGATAATATTTTTGTTGCTGCCTTTTGTAGGGATGAAGTTCAGACCCCTGTCTAATAGAGTGATCTGCGGTGGAGTCAATGTAACGTGTTTAGCTAATATTAAAACGTTTTTATTCCCCTCCTGTACAGGCAGATTTGAGGGGACCTTTAGTTTACCTGGTCACACCAGTGTCGAAGCATGAGTTTTGCGGTGGATCGAGTCCAATGGACATTATCCTTTTCGGTCCAGAATGACCCGCTTGGCAGCTTTGGTATATGCTTTTGATGCTGTGTGATGTACTCATTTAAATGGAACAAATGTTTTTGTTCATTATGTGGCAGAAAGTGTGAGTAATTGATAACAGGTATCCAGATTGTGCCCGTGGGAACCTTAACTTAGCAGCTCGGACTGCTGCCTGCAGCTGCTTCACAGTGGTCTGCTTGACTTTATTTGATCTGTTATTTAGTCCAAATGATAAAATCACCTTCTCCACCACAGTGGAAGAAGTGGCCTTTTGGATAATGGCCTCTGCATGCCTGAAAGTAGCACCCGGGTAACTATCAATTTGCAGCTCATTTATGGAGAATAATGGGAATCGTGCTAAATTAGAGTCCCCCATTATTAGCCATTTTTTGCCGACACTCAAACCCCAGTCCTGTAATTTTTTGACTGTGTTGAGGTGTTTATTAGGTCTGCGTGTTGGTGTTATTGGCTCAGGTAGTGTGGGTTTCGACTGCCGCTCTGTGTTCAGTTGGCTCTGGACCGCCGCGCCGAGGCTGCGTGTCGCAACTGTGGAACGAGAAAGGACGGGACAACTGGGCTGTTGAGGGAGCGCCGCCGGCACCAGAGCGCACTCCAATTCCTCCAGCGACAGATCGAAAATGGAATCCTCTTCAGTGGCCACAGCTGGGTTGAAAGGAGGAGGAGGAGAGCGAGCAGGAGGCTGAGGCGTCAAACTGGGTGCACGCCTGCCCCTCGGTGTCAAGCTAGGAATCCACCTAGTCCTCTGTGGTTTCGGAACCGGTGAGGTAAGTACCATGCTGGGGGGAATGCGGTACTCTGTTTCAACCTCCACCATAGAGTCCCCCTTTGGGTCTGTCATAGTGGTAGTAGTGTTAACAGTTTTTGTGGATGATGTGTGTGGTACCGGGGTCTGTGAGGGGGACCCAATTTGTGCAGGTGGAGCATGTATTTGTGCCACACATATGTTTGCAGCAGGACGAGACACAGCCGTGGGACTCACACTCTGTTCGGGCTGTGCAGGTGCGGTTACTGTTCGGTCAACAATCTGAGCCGTCAACAGAGCCGCAGCCTGTTCCAGTGTTTCCTCCTGTAGCCGGCGCCCCAGATTTCTCCTGGCCCAGGATGAAGCCACATCCAGTGGATTCTGCCAGTGGTAAGTAGACAATGTATTTAATACCTTGATCTGAGCTTCCATCTCATCTGTGTAGTGATCACGTAGGATCAACATGGTTGTAAAAGACCAATTTTTTGCATTGCCTTCAATCAGGGCCTGTGTGTCGGGGCGAGGAGACGCCGGCTTGATGACCGTGGACAGGTGTTCGGTCATTCTGGCTATGTTTGGTGGAGGATCTTCCGCCGACACGTTTTTGAGATGGTGGATAGTTTTAATGATGGTGTGGATGCAGTGTGCCTTCAATAAAAAATCTGGATCCTCTGACTGTGGTTTTTTCTCCTGATGAGTGTTTCTGTATGTGGGGTAGGTATTGTTTCTGTACTGTTTGTTGTACTGTTTTTTCTCCTGATGACTGTTTCTGTTAGTGGGGTAAGTATTGCTTTTGTACTGTGTGTTGAACTTGTTGTTGTTATGGCTCTGTTTGTTATCCCTCACACTGTTGTAACTGTAGTTCTCATTTCGGTATCCTGTGGGATACCGGGGTTCAAAAAATTGTGGCTTGAAGCCTGGCTCTTTGTAGCGTTGTCGGGAGCCGTGGTCCCCGTAAGTTCCAGGTCCGGCCCGTGTGACCGATGCATAGGAACGCCGTTGGCCATTAAAACGCTGGCCGTTAGAGACCTGGCGGCCATTAGATCTCTGTCCGCTGTAATACTGGCGGTGATCTGGCTGGTAGAAGCGATTTCGGGAGTCATTGTGCTGTGGCCAATTGTAGGTGCGACGTTTATCCCGACCACGTCGGTAATCTACCACAGTCCAATCTCCGTTATCATCGTGATTCATGACCAGAAATGTGTTGTGCCAGTAAAAAGCTCAGATGGCTTGCCTTGAAAGTAAAGTGAAATATTTTTTTAATTTTTTTATATTTTTTCAAAATAAATATTAAAATAAAAAAATAATAAAGAAAATGTGATCGTATAGGAATAAAACTTATAAACAAGCCTTATACTCGCGACGTTTCGGTCCAAATGGACCTTCTTCAGGCTGGCTTGTTGAAGCAGAGAGCTGTGCGTGTGTGCATTTCAGCTTCTGAAATGAGTGTGTGCCGAAGAGCAGCTGCAGGCACTTATATAGTCAAGTGGGAGGAGCCTAGTCCTCCTAATCTCTCCTGGTAGATGTTGGAAAATTGTAATATTAAATATTGTTTAAAGCCTCATAATTCTTAAGTTTAGACGTGGAGAGGGACTGGTTGAGTTAAGATTAGAATTGTAAGGGGTTGGTTCTCCAATCCGTATCGCAAGCCCTACACGAAACTCACGAAAGCTGCAAATGTCCACCTCGTGACTCTGCTGGGGGAGTGAAAATTGTAATATTAATATTGTTTAAAGCCTCATAAATCTTAAGTTTAGACGTGGAAGGGACTGGTTGAGTTAAGATTAGAATTGTAAGGGGTTGGTTCTCCAATCCGTATCGCAAGCCCATACACGAAACTCACGAAAGCTGCAAATGTCCACCTCGTGACTCTGCTGGGGAGTGAAAATTGTAATATTAAATATTGTTTAAAGCCTCATAATTCTTAAGTTTAGACGTGGAGAGGGACTGGTTGAGTTAAGATTAGAATTGTAAGGGTTGGTTTCTCCAATCCTTATCGCAAGCCCATACACGAAACTCACGAAAGCTGCAAATGTCCACCTCGTGACTCTGCTGGGGGAGTGAAAATTGTAATATTAAATATAGTTTAAAGCCTCATAATTCTTAAGTTTAGACGTGGAGAGGGACTGGTTGAGTTAAGATTAGAATTGTAAGGGGTTGGTTCTCCAATCCGTATCGCAAGCCATACACGAAACTCACGAAAGCTGCAAATGTCCACCTCGTGACTCTGCTGGGGGAGTGAAAATTGTAATATTAAATATTGTTTAAAGCCTCATAATTCTTAAGTTTAGACGTGGAGAGGGACTGGTTGAGTTAAGATTAGATTGTAAGGAGTTGGTGCTCCAATCCGTATCGCAAGCCCATACACGAAACTCACGAAAGCTGCAAATGTCCACCTCGTGACTCTGCTGGGGGAGTGAAAATTGTAATATTAAATATTGAAACAAGCAGATCTCAACCGCGTGACTATGCAGGACCGTCAGAGAGAGTACACACACCACAGACATAGTAACAAGAGGCACTGGCTGGGTTAGGTGTGAGGGTTTTGGATCCTGTCACCGTGAACAGTGGCAGGATCGATTGCACTCTCCATCGTTGTCACACATCAAGGCCTGTTCATCTCTCATTCAGGCCCTTGGGATACACCGTGTCGAATCTAGCTATCCATAGCCTCTCACATCTACGTCTCTGAGCCACAGACCATCTGCAGTCTGACTCCAGGACTGCTGCTTGAACAGATTGCCTCCATGGAGCAGGAAGTGAGTAACTATGGAGTAAGTGTGTTTTTTCTTTTCAAATGTTATATTTATGTTGTGTGAACCGTATAGAAATTGTGTTACCAGTTTCACCCACATACTGTAGACCACAATGTTTACATGTAATAAGGTATACACAGTTTTTGGATTGTAGGCTGCCCAGATCCTGTGTTTTATAAACATTGTTATTGTATTTGCTGCGCAACCAGATCTGGTGCTGAAAAAATTCCCCGTGAGCCCTAGATTTGGGAGTCGACATGGGTTGTATCTTTGCTTTGACCAAGTACGACTGCAGGTTCCTGTTTTTCCTAAACGCTGCAATTATACTGTGGTTAGGGTTAGGGTTAGGGTTAGGGTTAGGTAAAGGCCACCAGATCTCCCCATGTCGCCCGACGACTTCATGGTTATACAGAGATCCAAGGAAAGGCACGGGCCATAGATGACGTGTCGGCTCTTACTCTAGCTTAGTATCACGACTGAGTCATAAATATGTAAAGGTGTACAGTAGACAGGGTGGTATAAGCTTGAAGGACAGAGACGAGGAGGTTAGCGGTGGTTACCAGCGGATGCCTCCCCTTGCCGCAATGGCCGTATCTGTTTTTAACCCGTTTCCTTTCGTCATTCCCAAAGGAGCTCGATCCGGAAAGGGGTCGGAAAAAGAGCAGAATGAAAAAGTGAGTAGAGAGCATGTGGTTTTATAAATTTAGTTCAAGTTTTGAGATAGGTAAAATTGTACCATTAGTTAATGTTAGTGGTTTGAACCGAAAGTGAGATAGTATAGCTATTTGTGGAGATGAATTTTAGGATTAGGTAAGGAGCCAGAGTGGTTAGGGTTAGTGGTTAAACTAAGGGTAAGATTGTAGGTTTATTGATGGATATTCAAGGGTTAGGGTTAGTTTTGTTAATAGCCCCAGATCTAATATATCAACAGGTAAAAGTCTATTTTAATTGTAATAAAAACTAAATTAGGCCTCCCAAAACGTCTGTAATAAAGGGGACGAAGGCAGCCGAGCCGCCTGCGACCTCCAAACAGTTGGTCATGTTCTAGAAGAATAACAAAAACCCCAACTGACAATCTTAAGCCAGGTCAGCCTACTGGCCTACACTGTTGTATGAGAAATATCAGTTGTTCTGGAGCATTTTCTGACAGCAGAGAAGAACTCTTCGCAGTAGCCAAGCTAACCACGGTCAGAACTCATAATGTTTGGGAGGATTTAATTAAGGTTGTAATGTATAGGATAGGTTGATTAATTTATAGGTGTGAACGACTATTCGGTATAAGTTAGTTTGGATTGTGATTACAGGCAAAAGGTCTATTTTAAATTGTAATAAAAACTAAATTAGGCCTCCCAAAACGTCTGTAATAAAGGGACGAAGGCAGCCGGAGCCGCCTGCGACCTCCAACAGTTGGTCATGTTCTAGAAGAATAACAAAAACCCAACTGACAATCTTAAGC
Organism: Dissostichus eleginoides; assembly: GCA_031216635.1. Classification (NCBI taxonomy): domain Eukaryota; kingdom Metazoa; phylum Chordata; class Actinopteri; order Perciformes; family Nototheniidae; genus Dissostichus; species Dissostichus eleginoides. The sequence continues at coordinate 21,048 of JASDAP010000045.1, read as the reverse complement.
CAGGTCAGCCTACTGGCCTACACTGGTTGTAATGAGAATATCATTGTTCTGGAGCATTTTCTGACAGCAGAGAAGAACTCTTCGCGGTAGCCAAGCTAACCACGGTCAGAAACTCATAATGTTTGGGAGAGTTATTTAAGTTGTAATGAATATAGATAGGTTGATAAATTTATAAGGTGTGAACGATTATTCGGTATTAGTTACTTTAGATTGTGATTACAGGCAAAAGGTCTATTTTAAATTGTAATAAAAACTAAATTAGGCCTCCCAAACGTCTGTAATAAAGGGACGAAGGCAGCCGGAGCCGCCTGCGACCTCCAAACAGTTGGTCATGTTCTAGAAGAATAACAAAAACCCCAACTGACATCTCAAGCCAGGTCAGCCTACTGGCCTACACTGGTTGTAATGAGAATATCAGTTGTTCTGGAGCATTTTCTGACAGCAGAGATGAACTCTTCGCGGTAGCCAAGCTAACCACGGTCAGAACTCATAATGTTTGGGAGGATTTAATTAAGGTTGTAATGAATATAGGATAGGTTGATTAATTTATAAGGTGTGAACGATTATTCGGTATTAAGTTAGTTTTGATTGTAATTACAGGTAAAGGTCTATTTTAAATTGTAAAAAATAGGCTATTTGTGGAGATTAATTATAAGATTAGGCAAAGAGCCCTAGTGGTTGAGATTAGGGATTAAACTAAAGCCTAGGTAATAGGTTTATTGACGAGTATTAAGTTTAGGCCAGGAGCCCAAATGGTTAAGGTTAGGGATTAAATTAAGGTCTAGACAGTAATTTATTGACCAGTATTTAAATTTAGGCAAGGAGCCCGAATGGTTAAGGTTAGGGATTAACTAAGGTCTAGATAGTAAGTTTTATTGACCAGTATTTAAATTTAGGCAAGGAGCCCGAATGGTTAAGGTTAGGGATTAAACTAAGGTCTAGATAGTAAGTTTATTGACCAGTATTTAAATTTAGGCAAGGAGCCCGAATGGTTAAGGTTAGGATTAAACTAAGGTCTAGATAGTAAGTTTATTGACCAGTATTTAAATTTAGGCAAGGAGCCCGAATGGTTAAGGTTAGGGATTAAACTAAGGTCTAGATAGTAAGTTAATTGACCGTATTTAAATTTAGGCAAGGAGCCCGAATGGTTAAGGTTAGGGATTAAACTAAGGTCTAGATAGTAAGTTTATTGACCAGTATTAAAATTTAGGCAAGGAGCCCGAATGGTTAAGGTTAGGGATTAAACTAAGGTCTAGATAGTAAATTATTGACCAGTATTTAAATTTAGGCAAGGAGCCCGAATGGTTAAGGTTAGGGATTAAACTAAGGTCTAGATAGTAAGTTAATTGACCAGTATTTAAATTTAGGCAAGGAGCCCGAATGGTTAAGGTTAGGGATTAAACTAAGGTCTAGATAGTAAGTTTATTGACCAGTATTTAAATTTAGGCAAGGAGCCCGAATGGTTAAGGTTAGGGATTAAACTAAGGTCTAGATAGTAAGTTATTGACCAGTATTTAAATTTAGGCAAGGAGCCCGAATGGTTAAGGTTAGGGATTAACTAAGGTCTAGATAGTAAGTTAATTGACCAGTATTTAAATTTAGGCAAGGAGCCCGAATGGTTAAGGTTAGGGATTAAACTAAGGTCTAGATAGTAAGTTTATTGACCAGTATTTAAATTTAGGCAAGGAGCCCGAATGGTTAAGGTTAGGGATTAAACTAAGGTCTAGATAGTAAGTTTATTGACCAGTATTTAAATTTAGGCAAGGAGCCCGAATGGTTAAGGTTAGGGATTAAACTAAGGTCTAGATAGTAAGTTAATTGACCAGTATTTAAATTTAGGCAAGGAGCCCGAATGGTTAAGGTTAGGGTTAGGTTAGGTAAAGGCCACCAGATCTCCCCATGTCGCCCGACGACTTCATGGTTATACAGAGATCCAAGGAAAGGCACGGGCCATAGATGACGTGTCGGCTCTTACTCTAGCTTAGTATCACGACTGAGTCATAATATGTAAAGGTGTACAGTAGACAGGGTGGTATAAGCTTGAAGGACAGAGACGAGGAGGTTAGCGGTGGTTACCAGCGGATGCCTCCCCTTGCCGCAATGGCCGTATCTGTTTTTAACCGTTTCCTTTCGTCATTCCCAAGGAGCTCGATCCGGAAAGGGGTCGGAAAAGAGCAGAATGAAAAAGTGAGTAGAGAGCATGTGGTTTTATAAATTTAGTTCAAGTTTGAGATAGGTAAAATTGTACCATTAGTTAATGTTAGTGGTTTGAACCGAAAGTGAGATGAGATAGTATAGCTATTTGTGGAGATGAATTTTAGGATTAGGTAAGGAGCCAGAGTGGTTAGGGTTAGTGGTTAAACTAAGGGTAAGATTGTAGGTTTATTGATGGATATTCAAGGGTTAGGGTTAGGTTTTGTTAATAGCCACCAGATCTAATAATAACAACAGGTAAAAGGTCTATTTTAAATTGTAAAAAAACTAAATTAGGCCTCCAAAACGTCTGTAATAAAGGGGACGAAGGCAGCCGGAGCCGCCTGCGACCTCCAAACAGTTGGTCATGTTCTAGAAGAATAAAAAACCCCAACTGACAATCTTAAGCCAGGTCAGCCTACTGGCCTACACTGGTTGTATGAGAAATATCAGTTGTTCTGGAGCATTTTCTGACAGCAGAGAAGAACTCTTCGCGGTAGCCAAGCTAACCACGGTCAGAAACTCATAATGTTTGGGAGGATTTAATTAAGGTTGTAATGAATATAGGATAGGTTGATTAATTTATAAGGTGTGAACGACTATTCGGTATTAAGTTAGTTTGGATTGTGATTACAGGCAAAAGGTCTATTTTAAATTGTAATAAAAGCTAAATTAGGCCTCCCAAAACGTCTGTAATAAAGGGGACGAAGGCAGCGAGCCGCCTGCGACCTCCAAACAGTTGGTCATGTTCTAGAAGAATAACAAAACCCCAACTGACAATCTTAAGCCAGGTCAGCCTACTGGCCTACACTGGTTGTAATGAGAAATATCAGTTGTTCTGGAGCATTTTCTGACAGCAGAGAAGAACTCTTCGCGGTAGCCAAGCTAACCACGGTCAGAAACTCATAATGTTTGGGAGGAGTTAATTTAAGTTGTAATGAATATAGGATAGGTTGATAAATTTATAAGGTGTGAACGATTATTCGGTATTAAGTTACTTTAGATTGTGATTACAGGTAAAGGTCTATTTTAAATTGTAAAAAATAGGCTATTTGTGGAGATTAATTATAAGATTAGGCAAGAGCCCTAGTGGTTGAGATTAGGGATTAAACTAAAGCCTAGGTAATAGGTTTATTGACGAGTATTAAGTTTAGGCAGGAGCCCAAATGGTTAAGGTTAGGGATTAAATTAAGGTCTAGACAGTAAATTTATTGACCAGTATTTAAATTTAGGCAGGAGCCGAATGGTTAAGGTTAGGGATTAAACTAAGGTCTAGATAGTAAGTTTATTGACCAGTATTTAAATTTAGGCAAGGAGCCCGAATGGTTAGGTTAGGGATTAAACTAAGGTCTAGATAGTAAGTTATTGACCAGTATTTAAATTTAGGCAAGGAGCCCGAATGGTTAAGGTTAGGGATTAAACTAAGGTCTAGATAGTAAGTTTATTGACCAGTATTTAAATTTAGGCAAGGAGCCCGATGGTTAAGGTTAGGGATTAAACTAAGGTCTAGATAGTAAGTTTATTGACCAGTATTTAAATTTAGGCAAGGAGCCCGAATGGTTAAGGTTAGGGATTAAACTAAGGTCTAGATAGTAAGTTTATTGACCAGTATTTAAATTTAGGCAAGGAGCCCGAATGGTTAAGGTTAGGGATTAAACTAAGGTCTAGATAGTAATTTATTGACCAGTATTTAAATTTAGGCAAGGAGCCCGAATGGTTAAGGTTAGGGATTAAACTAAGGTCTAGATAGTAAGTTAATTGACCAGTATTTAATTTAGGCAAGGAGCCCGAATGGTTAAGGTTAGGGATTGAAATAAGGTCTAGATAGTAAGTTATTGACCAGTATTTAAATTTAGGCAAGGAGCCCGAATGGTTAAGGTTAGGGATTAAACTAAGGTCTAGATAGTAAGTTTATTGACCAGTATTTAAATTTAGGCAAGGAGCCGAATGGTTAAGGTTAGGGATTAAACTAAGGTCTAGATAGTAAGTAAATTGACCAGTATTTAAATTTAGGCAAGAGCCCGAATGGTTAAGGTTAGGGATTAAACTAAGGTCTAGATAGTAAGTTTATTGACCAGTATTTAAATTTAGGCAAGGAGCCCGAATGGTTAAGGTTAGGGATTAAACTAAGGTCTAGATAGTAAGTTTATTGACCAGTATTTAAATTTAGGCAAGGAGCCCGAATGGTTAAGGTTAGGGATTAAACTAAGGTCTAGATAGTAAGTTAATTGACCAGTATTTAAATTTAGGCAAGGAGCCCGAATGGTTAAGGTTAGGGATTAAACTAAGGTCTAGATAGTAAGTTTATTGACCAGTATTTAAATTAGGCAAGGAGCCCGAATGGTTAAGGTTAGGGGTTAAACTAAGGTCAAGGTGGTAGGTCTATTGAAAAGTATTAGGTTTAAGTTTAGGTAGGGGCTGGACCGATGGGTCTGGGGGTCACATAAAAGATACAGTATTAGACTTAAAGATGGATCCGACATTTTAAGGTTAGGCACGATAGTCCAAGTAGTTAATTAAAGTGCTCCGTTTGTTTGGATAGGGTTAGGGTTAGGGTTAGGGTTAGGGTTAGGGTTAGGGTTAGGTTAGGTAAAGGCCACCAGATCTCCCCATGTCGCCCGACGACTTCATGGTTATACAGAGATCCAAGGAAAGGCACGGGCCATAGATGACGTGTCGGCTCTTACTCTAGCTTAGTATCACGACTGAGTCATAAATATGTAAAGGTGTACAGTAGACAGGGTGGTATAAGCTTGAAGGACAGAGACGAGGAGGTTAGCGGTGGTTACCAGCGGATGCCTCCCCTTGCCGCAATGGCCGTATCTGTTTTTAACCCGTTTCCTTTCGTCATTCCCAAAGGAGCTCGATCCGGAAAGGGGTCGGAAAAAGAGCAGAATGAAAAAGTGAGTAGAGAGCATGTGGTTTTTAAATTTAGTTCAAGTTTTGAGATAGGTAAAATTGTACCATTAGTTAATGTTAGTGGTTTGAACCGAAAGTGAGATAGTATAGCTATTTGTGGAGATGAATTTTAGGATTAGGTAAGGAGCCAGAGTGGTTAGGGTTAGTGGTTAAACTAAGGGTAAGATTGTAGGTTTATTGATGGATATTCAAGGGTTAGGGTTAGGTTTTGTTAATAGCCACCAGATCTAATAATATCAACAGGTAAAAGGTCTATTTTAAATTGTAATAAAAACTAAATTAGGCCTCCCAAAACGTCTGTAATAAAGGGGACGAAGGCAGCCGGAGCCGCCTGCGACCTCCAAACAGTTGGTCATGTTCTAGAAGAATAACAAAAACCCCAACTGACAATCTTAAGCCAGGTCAGCCTACTGGCCTACACTGGTTGTAATGAGAAATATCAGTTGTTCTGGAGCATTTTCTGACAGCAGAGAAGAACTCTTCGCGGTAGCCAAGCTAACCACGGTCAGAAACTCATAATGTTTGGGAGGATTTAATTAAGGTTGTAATGAATATAGGATAGGTTGATTAATTTATAAGGTGTGAACGACTATTCGGTATTAAGTTAGTTTGGATTGTGATTACAGGCAAAAGGTCTATTTTAAATTGTAATAAAAACTAAATTAGGCCTCCCAAAACGTCTGTAATAAAGGGACGAAGGCAGCCGGAGCCGCCTGCGACCTCCAAACAGTTGGTCATGTTCTAGAAGAATAACAAAAACCCCAACTGACAATCTTAAGCCAGGTCAGCCTACTGGCCTACACTGGTTGTAATGAGAAATATCAGTTGTTCTGGAGCATTTTCTGACAGCAGAGAAGAACTCTTCGCGGTAGCCAAGCTAACCACGGTCAGAAACTCATAATGTTTGGGAGGATTTAATTAAGGTTGTAATGAATATAGGATAGGTTGATTAATTTATAAGGTGTGAACGATTATTCGGTATTAAGTTAGTTTTGATTGTAATTACAGGTAAAGGTCTATTTTAAATTGTAAAAAATAGGCTATTTGTGGAGATTAATTATAAGATTAGGCAAAGAGCCCTAGTGGTTGAGATTAGGGATTAAACTAAAGCCTAGGTAATAGGTTTATTGACGAGTATTAAGTTTAGGCCAGGAGCCCAAATGGTTAAGGTTAGGGATTAAATTAAGGTCTAGACAGTAAATTTATTGACCAGTATTTAAATTTAGGCAAGGAGCCCGAATGGTTAAGGTTAGGGATTAAACTAAGGTCTAGATAGTAAGTTTATTGACCAGTATTTAAATTTAGGCAAGGAGCCCGAATGGTTAAGGTTAGGGATTAAACTAAGGTCTAGATAGTAAGTTTATTGACCAGTATTTAAATTTAGGCAAGGAGCCCGAATGGTTAAGGTTAGGGATTAAACTAAGGTCTAGATAGTAAGTTTATTGACCAGTATTTAAATTTAGGCAAGGAGCCCGAATGGTTAAGGTTAGGGATTAAACTAAGGTCTAGATAGTAAGTTAATTGACCAGTATTTAAATTTAGGCAAGGAGCCCGAATGGTTAAGGTTAGGGATTAAACTAAGGTCTAGATAGTAAGTTTATTGACCAGTATTTAAATTTAGGCAAGGAGCCCGAATGGTTAAGGTTAGGGATTAAACTAAGGTCTAGATAGTAAATTTATTGACCAGTATTTAAATTTAGGCAAGGAGCCCGAATGGTTAAGGTTAGGGATTAAACTAAGGTCTAGATAGTAAGTTAATTGACCAGTATTTAAATTTAGGCAAGGAGCCCGAATGGTTAAGGTTAGGGATTAAAATAAGGTCTAGATAGTAAGTTTATTGACCAGTATTTAAATTTAGGCAAGGAGCCCGAATGGTTAAGGTTAGGGATTAAACTAAGGTCTAGATAGTAAGTTTATTGACCAGTATTTAAATTTAGGCAAGGAGCCCGAATGGTTAAGGTTAGGGATTAAACTAAGGTCTAGATAGTAAGTAAATTGACCAGTATTTAAATTTAGGCAAGGAGCCCGAATGGTTAAGGTTAGGGATTAAACTAAGGTCTAGATAGTAAGTTTATTGACCAGTATTTAAATTTAGGCAAGGAGCCCGAATGGTTAAGGTTAGGGATTAAACTAAGGTCTAGATAGTAAGTTTATTGACCAGTATTTAAATTTAGGCAAGGAGCCCGAATGGTTAAGGTTAGGGATTAAACTAAGGTCTAGATAGTAAGTTAATTGACCAGTATTTAAATTTAGGCAAGGAGCCCGAATGGTTAAGGTTAGGGATTAAACTAAGGTCTAGATAGTAAGTTTATTGACCAGTATTTAAATTAAGGCAAGGAGCCCGAATGGTTAAGGTTAGGGATTAAACTAAGGTCAAGGTGGTAGGTCTATTGAAAAGTATTAGGTTTAAGTTTAGGTAGGGGGCTGGACCGATTGGGTCTGGGGGTCACATAAAAGATACAGTATTAGACTTAAAGATGGATCCGACATTTTAAGGTTAGGCACGATAGTCCAAGTAGTTAATTAAAGTGCTCCGTTTGTTTGGATATGAATAAACAGCATTATCTTAACAGGAAAAACACTAATTGCCATATTTAATAGTCTATCTAACAACAAAATGATAAAATCTGTGTGGTAAAATTACCATTGTGAAGGATAGTCAGTTGTCATTTGTACTCCAAAATAGGGTTATTTGGGGAACAAAATAGTCCTTAAGATTTTAGAACACATCCTCAGTAGTGGACCCAGAGATCATCGGGTGTTTCGGCCATTATCACCAGACACCCTCACCCCAGGGTGGCCCCGCCGAGGTTGATCAAGTCCCCGGTAGTGTGTTATTATTTTCCAATTGATCCCAACTAGGGGAGTAGAAAAGGACTGGTAGGTTGGTCAAGTCAGTGAATTTGAGGGTAGAGAAAGACTGGGTCAATAGACCAGAACCCTAAGACCATGACCCGGACGGATCCAGTGAAAGGAAGGCTCAGTAGTTGTATTCATTAGTTGTTCTGACTTTAGAAGCCTAAAAAAGAACTGAGGAAGCAAATAGAACGGTATCCTTATTTTGATAAATATTGTTTAAATGAAAACTATGAGTTGTAGAAAAGCATTTATCCTAAATTTGTAAAGATTAAGAAATGCAAAATTATTAAAACGTGTTATTTATCAATTCCTTTGTTAAATTGTTTAAAATAGTTCCACTATTAATTTTGTTATAAAGATTAATTAATTATAGACCAGTTTAGAATTTTAGAGATATGAGAAATATTTAATTTGTTAAATATCTATTTTTTGTTAAATTGTTTACAAATAATTTTAATATTAATTTGTTTTTTTAGTCCAACTAGTTTTTATGAATTATTATTTAACTATAAAAATAGATTAAACCTGAGAAAAGACAGAGGTGTTAGGTCCCGTTGCATCCTACGGCTAGTCTCTAAATAGACTAGAGGACGTGTTATCAGAAGAATCAAAGGTGCTAGGTCCCGTTGTATCCAAGGCTAGTCCCTAAAATGGACTAGTGGACGATGTTTCTACATAAAGCTGGATCTAAAAAGGGGGGACAATAATTTTAAGGGAAATTGAAATAAAACTAAACGTGTGTGGTGTAAAATGGGCTGCTGCAATGGTGGGTCTAACCCCGTAGAAGACTTGGCTACGTTTAATGTCCTGAGAGCCTGGACCACCCACTTTGCGTGCTGTTCCGAGTGGAACCCAAAGGGGCCGCATACTTACCACCCAACCCACTTGAAACCAATCGTTTGCACCATTTCTGGCTTCCCCAGAATCAAGTCAGTTGGGCCTGAAGGAGAACGGTGCTCTTATCCAAGAACCGGTCCCCCAGCGCCAGCCGTGACAAAGCACTGCCTCACCGGGAGAATCGGAGCTGTATCGCCACAGTACAGACAAGGTTACGTTAAGCTGGGGGAACCGGGCTCAATCGATATCAGCTGTGATGGGGCACCGCTTAATCGAAAAGAACCACACCTCCCCGTATCAGCCACGGTAGACCGAGGTCAGACTGAGGGACCTACCGGACCCGCTCAGACCAAGCCCCGCCAAGCCGGGGGAACCGGGCTCCCCCAATATCAGCAGTGATGGGGCACCGCCTAATTGAAAGGGACCACACCTCCCCGTATCAGCCGTGGCAGACCGAGGTCCGATCGAGGGACGTACCGCACCAGTCCAGACAAGATCTCACCGGGCCTGGGGGAGCCGAGCCCAACCAACATCAGCTGCGTCAAAGCACCGCCTATTTGGACAGAGTCGCCTCCCCGTATCAGCCACGGCAGACCGAGGTCCGACCGAGGGATAGGTCACTTTAGTACAGAGCTCGTCCCAACTTGCTGGGGGAACCAGGTCCGATCGATAACAGCCGTGCCTAAGCACCGCCCCATCGAAAAAACCAAAGCTCACCGCACCAGCCATGGTAAATCGAGGTCCGACTTACGGAACCGGGGATTTGCCGCACTAGTCCTTTATCCCTCAACAAAACATGAGCTGTGTGTGTTTGTATGGCACATACGTCCCGAGCAACACACACAGGAAGAATCAGCCAAGACAAAGTCTCCAGACACTGATTCCCCAGGGTTACTAGCCCCCAAATGTTGGTTTGACCAGGCAATGAAAAGAAGGAACTTACCCTAAGGCAGAGTCCAGTCAATTCGTGGTGCTTTTGTGCTGAAAACGCCAGGGTATTACTGTGGGGACCAATACCGTTGAGTCGTGGTTTAGTTTGAAAATTTTATATTTTGGAAAAATGCCATTTTTATGATGAAAACTCGTTCTCCAATATTATTTAATAAGTTTGTAATCAAAAATTATGTTAATTTCGTTAATTTTCAACCGTTTATTTCGTTTTTTAATCGTCTTTATTCCTCACCCATGGCATCATGGGAAATGCTCTAAACAACCAGGAAATGCATGGTTTCAATGTAAAATTGTGTTGTGGCCAAATGGCTGTACTGCAATTTTCATATTTAGGTTGATACGATGGGTCCTGTGGTCAGATGGTGGTACTAACTCTCCCAAACCGGATGTGACATCATCCGTTAGCATTAGCAATAGCTTAGCATGTAGCATTAAAGTTAGCATTAGTTTTTAGAGATGTTTTTATTTTCAAACCGATGTGACATCATCCGTTAGCATTAGCAATAGCTTAGCATGTAGCATTAAAGTTAGCATTAGTTTTTTAGAGATGTTTTTTTTATTTTTAACATCGTTGTGTCTCTGCCTGTGTTGCTAGCAGTAGCACGTAGCTTAGCATGTAGCATAAAATTAGCATATGTTTTTTAGAGATGTTTTTGTTATTTTTAGCATCGTTGTGCCTCTGCCTGTGTTGCTAGCAATAGTACGTAGCTTAGCATGTAGCATAAAGTTAGCATTGTTTTTTAGAGATGTTTTTGTTATTTTTAACATCGTTGTGCTCTGCCTGTGTTGCTAGCAGTACGTAGCTTAGCATGTAGCATAAAAATTAGCATTGGTTTTTTAGAGATGTTTTTGTTATTTTTAACATCGTTGTGCCTCTGCCTGTGTTGCTAGCAATAGCGTAGCTTAGCATGTAGCATAAAAATTAGCATTGTTTTTTAGAGATGTTTTTGTTATTTTTAACATCGTTGTGCCTCTGCCTGTGTTGCTAGCAATAGTACGTAGCTTAGCATGTAGCCTAAAAATTAGCATTGGTTTTTTAGAGATGTTTTTGTTATTTTTAACATCGTTGTGCCTCTGCCTGTGTTCTAGCAATAGCACGTAGCTTAGCATGTAGCATAAAATTAGCATTGTTTTTTTAGAGATGTTTTTGTTATTTTTAGCATCGTTGTGCCTCTGCCTGTGTTGCTAGCAATAGTACGTAGCTTAGCATGTAGCCTAAAATTAGCATTGGTTTTTTAGAGATGTTTTTGTTATTTTTAACATCGTTGTGCCTCTGCCTGTGTTCTAGCAATAGCACGTAGCTTAGCATGTAGCTAAAATTAGCATTGGTTTTTTAGAGATTGTATTTTCATGTTGTGCTTGTGTGTTAGCAGTAGCTTAGTTTTTATGTCTGGTAAGCTTTGTTGTATCCTTGCTTGTATTCTTTTCAAAAAATTAGCCTCTAGTAAATAATTGTAATTATAAATGGTGATAACAGAAGAGTTAGGATAAATGTATTGATGGAAATTAATGGAAGGAGTTAAAGTAGGTCAGATAATGGATTTATAGCTAATTTTGAATCAAATTATGAGGACAGAGAGAAGGTAATAAAGGTCCCTGTTGGGATCTTTGGTTGGAATGGGTGAGAGGTAAGGAGTGGGTCAGTGGCTACGTCCCACACTCCCCGGGCCGGGCTAGGCCTCTCTGTTAACCTGTTCCCCTCTGATCGGAACCCCGAGAGGTCCGAGAGGGGAAAGGTTTGGGAAGAGATAGATAAAAGGGATGAGGAGTAGAGTTGGAGTTGGTGAGAGGTCTGGAGGTATGTTGCATACACGGTGGGTACCCTCCCTCTGGTAACCAATGCCCCATGTCAAGGATCTAGAGGGATCCGAGAGGGCAAAGGTTTAGAATAGAGAGGAAAGAGGTGAGGTAGATGAAAGGACTATTTTTAAATATTGATTATCAAAAAAAAGTTTTATTTTTGTTGTTTCACTTTGGTATTAGTGCTGACTTTCCGGATCTTTAACTGTTCAGTATTAGGACATTTATTTAGAGACTAATTAATTAAATAGATCTTTAGTATTAGATAATAGATTATTTTATTTTGTTCTGTCAGCAATATCCAACCTGAATTTCTTAGTCAGGCTGCCCTTCTAGGTCACACACCAGTTCTGAATGAGAATTTTCAGTTGTTTTAGGAATTTTCTGGTGAGAACTCCATGACAGCAGAGACAAGCTATTCGCGGCAGCAGAACTGACCCCGGTAGGAGACACACAAAGATCAAATTTGGGATTTTAGTGGAAGATTTATTAATTAATTAAGATAGATTTTGAGGCTTACATAGTATGGTTATTTTGTTTTATTCTGTCAGTAATTCCCCACCTGAGTTCCTCAGCTAAATTCCCTTTGTAGGTTACACATTAACTTTCAATGAGGATTTTTTGTTATTTAGGAATTATCTGGTGAGAACTCCATGACAGTAGAGATAAGCTCTTTGCGGCAGCTAAACTGACCACGGTCGGACACTCATGGAAGTCAGAATTAAGGTTTAAGTGGTAACCTTATAAATTAATTAGATTTTTGGGAGTGGTGGGAAAGAAAACGAGCGACTCAGTCAATGATACCTTGGTTCGACGCAAGTCCCCCGTTTCTCCAGGCACTGGCTGGGTTAGGTTAGGTAAAGGCCACCAGATCTCCCCATGTCGCCCGACGACTTCATGGTTATACAGAGATCCAAGGAAAGGCACGGGCCATAGATGACGTGTCGGCTCTTACTCTAGCTTAGTATCACGACTGAGTCATAAATATGTAAAGGTGTACAGTAGACAGGGTGGTATAAGCTTGAAGGACAGAGACGAGGAGGTTAGCGGTGGTTACCAGCGGATGCCTCCCCTTGCCGCAATGGCCGTATCTGTTTTTAACCCGTTTCCTTTCGTCATTCCCAAAGGAGCTCGATCCGGAAAGGGGTCGGAAAAAGAGCAGAATGAAAAAGTGAGTAGAGAGCATGTGGTTTTATAAATTTAGTTCAAGTTTTGAGATAGGTAAAATTGTACCATTAGTTAATGTTAGTGGTTTGAACCGAAAGTGAGATAGTATAGCTATTTGTGGAGATGAATTTTAGGATTAGGTAAGGAGCCAGAGTGGTTAGGGTTAGTGGTTAAACTAAGGGTAAGATTGTAGGTTTATTGATGGATATTCAAGGGTTAGGGTTAGGTTTTGTTAATAGCCACCAGATCTAATAATATCAACAGGTAAAAGGTCTATTTTAAATTGTAATAAAAACTAAATTAGGCCTCCCAAAACGTCTGTAATAAAGGGGACGAAGGCAGCCGGAGCCGCCTGCGACCTCCAAACAGTTGGTCATGTTCTAGAAGAATAACAAAAACCCCAACTGACAATCTTAAGCCAGGTCAGCCTACTGGCCTACACTGGTTGTAATGAGAAATATCAGTTGTTCTGGAGCATTTTCTGACAGCAGAGAAGAACTCTTCGCGGTAGCCAAGCTAACCACGGTCAGAAACTCATAATGTTTGGGAGGATTTAATTAAGGTTGTAATGAATATAGGATAGGTTGATTAATTTATAAGGTGTGAACGACTATTCGGTATTAAGTTAGTTTGGATTGTGATTACAGGCAAAAGGTCTATTTTAAATTGTAATAAAAGCTAAATTAGGCCTCCCAAAACGTCTGTAATAAAGGGGACGAAGGCAGCCGGAGCCGCCTGCGACCTCCAAACAGTTGGTCATGTTCTAGAAGAATAACAAAAACCCCAACTGACAATCAAGCCAGGTCAGCCTACTGGCCTACACTGGTTGTAATGAGAAATATCAGTTGTTCTGGAGCATTTTCTGACAGCAGAGAAGAACTCTTCGCGGTAGCCAAGCTAACCACGGTCAGAAACTCATAATGTTTGGGAGGATTTAATTAAGGTTGTAATGAATATAGGATAGGTTGATTAATTTATAAGGTGTGAACGATTATTCGGTATTAAGTTAGTTTTGATTGTAATTACAGGTAAAGGTCTATTTTAAATTGTAAAAAATAGGCTATTTGTGGAGATTAATTATAAGATTAGGCAAAGAGCCCTAGTGGTTGAGATTAGGGATTAAACTAAAGCCTAGGTAATAGGTTTATTGACGAGTATTAAGTTTAGGCCAGGAGCCCAAATGGTTAAGGTTAGGGATTAAATTAAGGTCTAGACAGTAAATTTATTGACCAGTATTTAAATTTAGGCAAGGAGCCCGAATGGTTAAGGTTAGGGATTAAACTAAGGTCTAGATAGTAAGTTTATTGACCAGTATTTAAATTTAGGCAAGGAGCCCGAATGGTTAAGGTTAGGGATTAAACTAAGGTCTAGATAGTAAGTTTATTGACCAGTATTTAAATTTAGGCAAGGAGCCCGAATGGTTAAGGTTAGGGATTAAACTAAGGTCTAGATAGTAAGTTTATTGACCAGTATTTAAATTTAGGCAAGGAGCCCGAATGGTTAAGGTTAGGGATTAAACTAAGGTCTAGATAGTAAGTTAATTGACCAGTATTTAAATTTAGGCAAGGAGCCCGAATGGTTAAGGTTAGGGATTAAACTAAGGTCTAGATAGTAAGTTTATTGACCAGTATTTAAATTTAGGCAAGGAGCCCGAATGGTTAAGGTTAGGGATTAAACTAAGGTCTAGATAGTAAATTTATTGACCAGTATTTAAATTTAGGCAAGGAGCCCGAATGGTTAAGGTTAGGGATTAAACTAAGGTCTAGATAGTAAGTTAATTGACCAGTATTTAAATTTAGGCAAGGAGCCCGAATGGTTAAGGTTAGGGATTAAAATAAGGTCTAGATAGTAAGTTTATTGACCAGTATTTAAATTTAGGCAAGGAGCCCGAATGGTTAAGGTTAGGGATTAAACTAAGGTCTAGATAGTAAGTTTATTGACCAGTATTTAAATTTAGGCAAGGAGCCCGAATGGTTAAGGTTAGGGATTAAACTAAGGTCTAGATAGTAAGTAAATTGACCAGTATTTAAATTTAGGCAAGGAGCCCGAATGGTTAAGGTTAGGGATTAAACTAAGGTCTAGATAGTAAGTTTATTGACCAGTATTTAAATTTAGGCAAGGAGCCCGAATGGTTAAGGTTAGGGATTAAACTAAGGTCTAGATAGTAAGTTTATTGACCAGTATTTAAATTTAGGCAAGGAGCCCGAATGGTTAAGGTTAGGGATTAAACTAAGGTCTAGATAGTAAGTTAATTGACCAGTATTTAAATTTAGGCAAGGAGCCCGAATGGTTAAGGTTAGGGATTAAACTAAGGTCTAGATAGTAAGTTTATTGACCAGTATTTAAATTAAGGCAAGGAGCCCGAATGGTTAAGGTTAGGGATTAAACTAAGGTCAAGGTGGTAGGTCTATTGAAAAGTATTAGGTTTAAGTTTAGGTAGGGGGCTGGACCGATTGGGTCTGGGGGTCACATAAAAGATACAGTATTAGACTTAAAGATGGATCCGACATTTTAAGGTTAGGCACGATAGTCCAAGTAGTTAATTAAAGTGCTCCGTTTGTTTGGATATGAATAAACAGCATTATCTTAACAGGAAAAACACTAATTGCCATATTTAATAGTCTATCTAACAACAAAATGATAAAATCTGTGTGGTAAAATTACCATTGTGAAGGATAGTCAGTTGTCATTTGTACTCCAAAATAGGGTTATTTGGGGAACAAAATAGTCCTTAAGATTTTAGAACACATCCTCAGTAGTGGACCCAGAGATCATCGGGTGTTTCGGCCATTATCACCAGACACCCTCACCCCAGGGTGGCCCCGCCGAGGTTGATCAAGTCCCCGGTAGTGTGTTATTATTTTCCAATTGATCCCAACTAGGGGAGTAGAAAAGGACTGGTAGGTTGGTCAAGTCAGTGAATTTGAGGGTAGAGAAAGACTGGGTCAATAGACCAGAACCCTAAGACCATGACCCGGACGGATCCAGTGAAAGGAAGGCTCAGTAGTTGTATTCATTAGTTGTTCTGACTTTAGAAGCCTAAAAAAGAACTGAGGAAGCAAATAGAACGGTATCCTTATTTTGATAAATATTGTTTAAATGAAAACTATGAGTTGTAGAAAAGCATTTATCCTAAATTTGTAAAGATTAAGAAATGCAAAATTATTAAAACGTGTTATTTATCAATTCCTTTGTTAAATTGTTTAAAATAGTTCCACTATTAATTTTGTTATAAAGATTAATTAATTATAGACCAGTTTAGAATTTTAGAGATATGAGAAATATTTAATTTGTTAAATATCTATTTTTTGTTAAATTGTTTACAAATAATTTTAATATTAATTTTGTTTTTTTAGTCCAACTAGTTTTTATGAATTATTATTTAACTATAAAAATAGATTAAACCTGAGAAAAGACAGAGGTGTTAGGTCCCGTTGCATCCTACGGCTAGTCTCTAAATAGACTAGAGGACGTGTTATCAGAAGAATCAAAGGTGCTAGGTCCCGTTGTATCCAAGGCTAGTCCCTAAAATGGACTAGTGGACGATGTTTCTACATAAAGCTGGATCTAAAAAGGGGGGACAATAATTTTAAGGGAAATTGAAATAAAACTAAACGTGTGTGGTGTAAAATGGGCTGCTGCAATGGTGGGTCTAACCCCGTAGAAGACTTGGCTACGTTTAATGTCCTGAGAGCCTGGACCACCCACTTTGCGTGCTGTTCCGAGTGGAACCCAAAGGGGCCGCATACTTACCACCCAACCCACTTGAAACCAATCGTTTGCACCATTTCTGGCTTCCCCAGAATCAAGTCAGTTGGGCCTGAAGGAGAACGGTGCTCTTATCCAAGAACCGGTCCCCCAGCGCCAGCCGTGACAAAGCACTGCCTCACCGGGAGAATCGGAGCTGTATCGCCACAGTACAGACAAGGTTACGTTAAGCTGGGGGAACCGGGCTCAATCGATATCAGCTGTGATGGGGCACCGCTTAATCGAAAAGAACCACACCTCCCCGTATCAGCCACGGTAGACCGAGGTCAGACTGAGGGACCTACCGGACCCGCTCAGACCAAGCCCCGCCAAGCCGGGGGAACCGGGCTCCCCCAATATCAGCAGTGATGGGGCACCGCCTAATTGAAAGGGACCACACCTCCCCGTATCAGCCGTGGCAGACCGAGGTCCGATCGAGGGACGTACCCGCACCAGTCCAGACAAGATCTCACCGGGCCTGGGGGAGCCGAGCCCAACCAACATCAGCTGCGTCAAAGCACCGCCTATTTGGACAGAGTCGCCTCCCCGTATCAGCCACGGCAGACCGAGGTCCGACCGAGGGATAGGTCACTTTAGTACAGAGCTCGTCCCAACTTGCTGGGGGAACCAGGTCCGATCGATAACAGCCGTGCCTAAGCACCGCCCCATCGAAAAAACCAAAGCTCACCGCACCAGCCATGGTAAATCGAGGTCCGACTTACGGAACCGGGGATTTGCCGCACTAGTCCTTTATCCCTCAACAAAACATGAGCTGTGTGTGTTTGTATGGCACATACGTCCCGAGCAACACACACAGGAAGAATCAGCCAAGACAAAGTCTCCAGACACTGATTCCCCAGGGTTACTAGCCCCCAAATGTTGGTTTGACCAGGCAATGAAAAGAAGGAACTTACCCTAAGGCAGAGTCCAGTCAATTCGTGGTGCTTTTGTGCTGAAAACGCCAGGGTATTACTGTGGGGACCAATACCGTTGAGTCGTGGTTTAGTTTGAAAATTTTATATTTTGGAAAAATGCCATTTTTATGATGAAAACTCGTTCTCCAATATTATTTAATAAGTTTGTAATCAAAAATTATGTTAATTTCGTTAATTTTCAACCGTTTATTTCGTTTTTTAATCGTCTTTATTCCTCACCCATGGCATCATGGGAAATGCTCTAAACAACCAGGAAATGCATGGTTTCAATGTAAAATTGTGTTGTGGCCAAATGGCTGTACTGCAATTTTCATATTTAGGTTGATACGATGGGTCCTGTGGTCAGATGGTGGTACTAACTCTCCCAAACCGGATGTGACATCATCCGTTAGCATTAGCAATAGCTTAGCATGTAGCATTAAAGTTAGCATTAGTTTTTTAGAGATGTTTTTGTTATTTTTAACATCGTTGTGTCTCTGCCTGTGTTGCTAGCAGTAGCACGTAGCTTAGCATGTAGCATAAAAATTAGCATATGTTTTTTAGAGATGTTTTTGTTATTTTTAGCATCGTTGTGCCTCTGCCTGTGTTGCTAGCAATAGTACGTAGCTTAGCATGTAGCCTAAAAATTAGCATTGGTTTTTTAGAGATGTTTTTGTTATTTTTAACATCGTTGTGCCTCTGCCTGTGTTGCTAGCAATAGTACGTAGCTTAGCATGTAGCCTAAAAATTAGCATTGGTTTTTTAGAGATGTTTTTGTTATTTTTAACATCGTTGTGCCTCTGCCTGTGTTCCTAGCAATAGCACGTAGCTTAGCATGTAGCATAAAAATTAGCATTGTTTTTTTAGAGATGTTTTTGTTATTTTTAGCATCGTTGTGCCTCTGCCTGTGTTGCTAGCAATAGTACGTAGCTTAGCATGTAGCCTAAAAATTAGCATTGGTTTTTTAGAGATGTTTTTGTTATTTTTAACATCGTTGTGCCTCTGCCTGTGTTCCTAGCAATAGCACGTAGCTTAGCATGTAGCATAAAAATTAGCATTGGTTTTTTAGAGATGTTTTTGTTATTTTTAACATCGTTGTGCCTCTGCCTGTGTTCCTAGCAATAGCACGTAGCTTAGCATGTAGCATAAAAATTAGCATTGTTTTTTTAGAGATGTTTTTGTTATTTTTAGCATCGTTGTGCCTCTGCCTGTGTTGCTAGCAATAGTACGTAGCTTAGCATGTAGCCTAAAAATTAGCATTGGTTTTTTAGAGATGTTTTTGTTATTTTTAACATCGTTGTGCCTCTGCCTGTGTTCCTAGCAATAGCACGTAGCTTAGCATGTAGCATAAAAATTAGCATTGGTTTTTTAGAGGTATTTTTGTCTGGGTAAGCTTTGTGTATCCTTGCTTGTATTCTTTTCAAAAATTAGCCTCTAGTAAATAATTGTAATTATAAATGGTGATAACAGAAGAGTTAGGATAAATGTATTGATGGAAATTAATGGAAGGAGTTAAAGTAGGTCAGATAATGGATTTATAGCTAATTTTGAATCAAATTATGAGGACAGAGAGAAGGTAATAAAGGTCCCTGTTGGGATCTTTGGTTGGAATGGGTGAGAGGTAAGGAGTGGGTCAGTGGCTACGTCCCACACTCCCCGGCCGGGCTAGGCCTCTCTGTTAACCTGTTCCCCTCTGATCGGAACCCCGAGAGGTCCGAGAGGGGAAAGGTTTGGGAAGAGATAGATAAAAGGGATGAGGAGTAGAGTTGGAGTTGGTGAGAGGTCTGGAGGTATGTTGCATACACGGTGGGTACCCTCCCTCTGGTAACCAATGCCCCATGTCAAGGATCTAGAGGGATCCGAGAGGGCAAAGGTTTAGAATAGAGAGGAAAGAGGTGAGGTAGATGAAAGGACTATTTTTAAATATTGATTATCAAAAAAGTTTTATTTTTGTTGTTTCACTTTGGTATTAGTGCTGACTTTCCGGATCTTTAACTGTTCAGTATTAGGACATTTATTTAGAGACTAATTAATTAAATAGATCTTTAGTATTAGATAATAGATTATTTTATTTTGTTCTGTCAGCAATATCCAACCTGAATTTCTTAGTCAGGCTGCCCTTCTAGGTCACACACCAGTTCTGAATGAGAATTTTCAGTTGTTTTAGGAATTTTCTGGTGAGAACTCCATGACAGCAGAGACAAGCTATTCGCGGCAGCAGAACTGACCCCGGTAGGAGACACACAAAGATCAAATTTGGGATTTTAGTGGAAGATTTATTAATTAATTAAGATAGATTTTGAGGCTTACATAGTATGGTTATTTTGTTTTATTCTGTCAGTAATTCCCCACCTGAGTTCCTCAGCTAAATTCCCTTTGTAGGTTACACATTAACTTTCAATGAGGATTTTTTGTTATTTAGGAATTATCTGGTGAGAACTCCATGACAGTAGAGATAAGCTCTTTGCGGCAGCTAAACTGACCACGGTCGGACACTCATGGAAGTCAGAATTAAGGTTTAAGTGGTAACCTTATAAATTAATTAGATTTTTGGGAGTGGTGGGAAAGAAAACGAGCGACTCAGTCAATGATACCTTGGTTCGACGCAAGTCCCCCGTTTCTCCAGGCACTGGCTGGGTTAGGTTAGGTAAAGGCCACCAGATCTCCCCATGTCGCCCGACGACTTCATGGTTATACAGAGATCCAAGGAAAGGCACGGGCCATAGATGACGTGTCGGCTCTTACTCTAGCTTAGTATCACGACTGAGTCATAAATATGTAAAGGTGTACAGTAGACAGGGTGGTATAAGCTTGAAGGACAGAGACGAGGAGGTTAGCGGTGGTTACCAGCGGATGCCTCCCCTTGCCGCAATGGCCGTATCTGTTTTTAACCCGTTTCCTTTCGTCATTCCCAAAGGAGCTCGATCCGGAAAGGGGTCGGAAAAAGAGCAGAATGAAAAAGTGAGTAGAGAGCATGTGGTTTTATAAATTTAGTTCAAGTTTTGAGATAGGTAAAATTGTACCATTAGTTAATGTTAGTGGTTTGAACCGAAAGTGAGATAGTATAGCTATTTGTGGAGATGAATTTTAGGATTAGGTAAGGAGCCAGAGTGGTTAGGGTTAGTGGTTAAACTAAGGGTAAGATTGTAGGTTTATTGATGGATATTCAAGGGTTAGGGTTAGGTTTTGTTAATAGCCACCAGATCTAATAATATCAACAGGTAAAAGGTCTATTTTAAATTGTAATAAAACTAAATTAGGCCTCCCAAAACGTCTGTAATAAAGGGGACGAAGGCAACCGGAGCCGCCTGCGACCTCCAAACAGTTGGTCATGTTCTAGAAGAATAACAAAAACCCCAACTGACAATCTTAAGCCAGGTCAGCCTACTGGCCTACACTGGTTGTAATGAGAAATATCAGTTGTTCTGGAGCATTTTCTGACAGCAGAGAAGAACTCTTCGCGGTAGCCAAGCTAACCACGGTCAGAAACTCATAATGTTTGGGAGGATTTAATTAAGGTTGTAATGAATATAGGATAGGTTGATTAATTTATAAGGTGTGAACGACTATTCGGTATTAAGTTAGTTTGGATTGTGATTACAGGCAAAAGGTCTATTTTAAATTGTAATAAAAGCTAAATTAGGCCTCCCAAAACGTCTGT
>JASDAP010000485.1:0-469306 GCA_031216635.1 Dissostichus eleginoides | reverse complement strand
CAGCAACAATACCATCACATAAGGACAATACAGGCCAGACAGATTTCACTGAACAATGGTGTATGCTGCACACACACACACACACACACACACACACACACACACACACACACACACACACACACACACACACACACACACACACACACACACACACACACACACACACACACACACAGCTATGAAGTAGGCCAAATTATGCTTTGTTCATCAGATTATAGTTATTTGCATTTCACAGAGCGTGGATCTAATTGATTTACAGCTGGACGTCAAAGTTGGACGTTTTTTAAAGTTCTGAAAAATGTGAAACCTATTTTTAAATGATTATATTGGACTTAATTTAGTCGGGAAATATTTTACATTTCAGCGCCTTATGTAATAGAGAGTTAGATGAAGCTACAGCGATTTTATGGAAATCAGCCTTGACTCGCTGACACTCTAGTAGTATACTGTTGATGTTGATGGATAAATTGCTAGAAAATTATATTTAGCAGAAACAATCTCGA
Organism: Dissostichus eleginoides; assembly: GCA_031216635.1. NCBI lineage: Eukaryota > Metazoa > Chordata > Actinopteri > Perciformes > Nototheniidae > Dissostichus > Dissostichus eleginoides. The sequence continues at coordinate 468,800 of JASDAP010000485.1, read as the reverse complement.
TGTGCAACTTTTTTAAATAAATGCATGATGCCGCTCTGACAAAAGATACACTGCAGGATCAGAAAGAAAAGGGCTTCAGGTAAAGTCTCTGGGCATGACGGCTTTATAGCTGAATTATATAAACTGAGTTCCCATAGCATTTCCCCCTGGCTCTGGAGCCACCAGCAGCAGTTATCAGGTTGCAGTCACTTTCCAGTTTTCCAAACAGGTCCTACATCCAAGAAAGTCATTTTTTATGCAAACAATATTTTGTTATTTGTTACGAACTAGAGACAGACTCATCATACTTACAGATATTTGCTTCATTATATACATTTTCAGGTATAATACTTTGAGCTATACGTCATACAGGCACTTAAAACCCTTTTAAGCCATTAACCTGGATCAGTTGGAACCGAAACAACAGGAGAAAGCATGCAAAATAATGTTTAAGTAACAACTGCTTATTTGATGTTTGTGCAGGAAAGGCAAACTGAAAAACCAAAGGAAACAAGCCTGAACTAAAAACTTAAACGCAAGCTAATCTGACGAGTGAATGAAGTGCAGGTGGAGAGATGGGTGGTGGAGCTCCGGTGAGGGGAGTGAGGTAATGAGGCAGGAGAAGAGACAGAGAGCTGATTGGCTGAGGAAGAATTTGGGGGTCAGATTACAAAACCAACCTCACAGATTTAGGCAAAGTAAACATCAATAGAGGGAGAAAGTGTGTTCACTTCCAGGAAATAATAGTTTAAAGGTTAATTTAAATCAGGAGATCTATTTGGGTTAAAGTGTAACAGCGGTGAAGAAGAAAAGATAATCAGTGTGAGAACTTGGGAGATAAGAAAATACTTTTACTTTCAATATTACCTCCTATCTTCTCCACTGTTTATATGCTAAGTCAGAGAACCATTGGCACAAAATTCAAAGGCATTACCGTCACATGCACAGCAGGAAGAGCAAAGCTGTTGGCAAAGGAATTGTAAGTCCAAGGCTCCTCAATCAATGCAATATACATTATAATTAACACATAACAAGTAATAAAGCAAAAAATACTGAAAATGTGTTACTGAAACATTTAAATACACAAACAATTCATAATGTCTAATTGCTAAAATGACCACATGTTTCCCTCAGCTCAAAGAAGCTTTTATTCTTCAGTACTTCTTTTTTCCAGCTACAACTTCATAATTGTGCTCTAGATGTTTTCATTTAGCATAATTCATACAATAAAAAAATGTCAATCAATCAAATGTAATTTATGAAGCCTCATATCATAAATTACACCATTTTCTCAGGAGGCTTAAGTTTACAGTGTCTACAGCATGCGGAACCCTCTGGAAACCACAATTAACAAGAAAAAAAGAAAAAAAGACTAGGACAGGACAGACCAAATAAATATTTGGAATATGCTATGTTTAACAAATATAGTTTAGCCATAGAGAAATATCAAATACTTATAACTATGCTTCAATTGAGAACAATTATGATGAACAAGTATTTGCATGTAGTGCCAGAATCAGGACATGCTTTACACTTCCTGCTTCATGTGAAAAAGATGGATTTATGTATTTGAGATACAGTATAGATTACACACTTCCTGTTTGAGTGAAGCACCTGCTGCTCCCTGTGGACATCTGCTCCATTCACTAAACCAGGACAGCTTATTGTGGGATGTAGCAGTGAACTCTTTCCTGTTTTACATCTCAATAGAGATTTTCTTGTGCTATTTATCCATCTGCTTTTTATGATGGATTAGTAACACTGTTCATGTCATATTCCGTAACCTAAGTCCATTTTAATGAGAGTAAATGTTTCACTATTGAAGATGATCACGTCATAAACTGAGGTTTGACATCCAGCTGGTTCAAAGGGTTTTCACAGTGACTGGTTTATGAAGGTAGACGTTAGCACCAGTGCCTTTTAAAGTTGATAGCATTGCTAGTATACTGTTTGTCAGTAGCTTACATTTTTACAGCTAGAGGCTCACACACAGATTGTAGAACAGCTTTTTGATTATCATTAGTACCTATATTATTTTAATACAAATCGTCAGAGGAGGGGGATGACTTTATCCTAGCTTAGCACAAAGACTGGAAGCAGGGGGAAACTGCATGCAACTTCTGGCATTAGATTATTTTACCAGTATGTGTTCTAACATACACTTAACACACACTTGATATCTATTTATAGTGGAAATATAAATACAACTGATCCGACTCTGGTTAACATAAAATCAAGAAGATATATCAACTTCAAGCATTATTTTCTGTAAGTTATTCAGTAACTTTTTTAACATCTCATAATTTAGAGGTAACCCCTGAACAAAAGAAAACCAGCAAACTCTTCTTCTACATCCTCTTTCCAAGTAGCAAACAGTTTAACAGCATTGCAGAGAACTGTGAGCGTTGTAGCTAACTCCTCTTCAAGGCACAATGCTGAACACCATGTTGTGTAGATCTAGTCCACGGCAGACGGTGCAATGTCCATTCAACAGAGTGATGCAGTGAATACATTTTAGTATTTGACACAAAAGTTAGCTTCGCAAGTACTTTCTCGACAAAACAGTAATAGGATTTCTACATTGGATTTTGAAGTAGCGCAAAAAATAAGCTCTGTGGCAAACACACGTTTATGATACTGTACTTGCATGTTTTTTTCAGCAGGATAATCTCCACAAATAAACATCCATTATATGATTTTTTAAACGTAATGCAATCACCAGGAATTAAAAGATCAAAACTAACATTGCAGTCGCATGGCTGAGAATCGCTATCGCTAAGCTAAAAGTGGCTAATGTCAGGGGGGTGATAATGTTTGTTAGTCTCATTTAGTGACTTGTTGCAACTGCCGATTTTAAGACAAATATAAGGGGACATTCACTAGTGGGATTTAAGAATCCGTGTATCTACGGATCATTTGTTTTTCTTTATTAAAAAATTAAACGGAAGAGCGTCTGAGAGGCGTTTTTGCTTTTTGCTTTTTACCTTACTGAATGGTCTAATGGTCCTTGGAGCGAGGGGCGGGGCGAAACTCACGGAAGTGATTTCAAAACAAAAGCACTCGTTTGCTTGGAACGGTGATAATATTATAAACAAGGGGAATTTTGCGATCACAACGAAAACGGCCAAGACACATATGGCGCGTTTCCACTACAGCGCGGAGCCCGGCCTCGCTCGGCCTCGCTCGGCCTCGTTAGGCCTTGTTAGGACCAGCTCACTTGATGGCGCGTTTCCATTACAGTTTAGGAACTGGGGCAGTAACTATAGTAACGCAGTGTAGGCGGAGCGATCGGCTTTTTGGTGGGGGGAGTCATGCTGCTTAAAACTGCCGTGACGACTTATTTGTTAGAAGTGAGCTTTAGAACAGATAGGGACACAACGCTTTCAAGCAAATAAAAAGAGCGTTAGAAAAAACGTACCATGCAGAGACTCCAGTAACGCCGTTGCAGAGTCCAGGCCTCCATCCCTCCCAACGCTAGCCGGTCTATTGCCGTAAATGGTGTCCATTAGCTCAAACCACTTCCAGTTTTTCCTACTGGCACCACTCGTGTTGTTATTATCTTTGACCAAGCGATATTCACTCTTCATCTTTTTGAGTTTTTCCCTGCACTGCACGACAGTCCTCGAGTAGCCGCTTGTGGACATCTGTGTAGAGACCTCCTGAAATACTTTAATATTGCGAGTTGTCCCGTCGAGCTCCCGCTGGATCTTATCATCTGCAATGTAATGTAGGAACGTCGTCACTTCCTCGACCAACCACGGCGTGCTTTTCTTTGCCATTTTAGCTCCTCTGTTGACAAAAATGCTGTTTATAAAAATGCTGCAAGCTTCGCTATATATATATATGCTTCGCTAGGGATGATCTCGCGCGCCGATTGTGACGATTCTCTCTGACCAATCAGCAGTCGAGAGTGTTGACGTCACAACTCAGCCTGGTTGTTCCTGGCCCTAGAACCACGATTTTATGAGGCCAGAAAAACTGTGAATTAGGACCCGCCGGCCGGTACTAGGCCAAGTGGAAACGCAACCAAAGTCGGGCCGCTGACGTCACAGCCCTCTTAAACCGGGCTCCGCGCTGTAGTGGAAACGCGCCAATATTGAGCCCAGAAAATTAATGTTATTACGGGCTGTAAATATATTAAGCCTATGTCTAAAATGGACAACATTGTTAGGAGACTTAAACTATACCGCAATTCTGGACTGCGGTCAACTCAGCCGTCTCTCGAGTTTTTTTTTTCAAATCAGCAGCTCTTCATTTTTTTTCCTGCTATATTTGATGAGTGGTAGCCTACCAGTGGCGAACCGTGTCTATCACAACTGGACCTTCTGTAGACAGAAGGTCCCCCCCCCCCCGGCATTATAATCTCCCTCTTTTCACTGAATTGTCGTCTTGAAAAGGGTACTCACAACAATTCCGCAACAACTTCACCTGTTGCACTTGCCATTTCAACGTTAAAAACAATAAAACGGCATGAAATGCTTCGTCGCATTCATCTAGATCAGGGGTCTCAGACTCCATTTACCTGGGGGCCGCTGGACGTAGAGTCTGGGCAAGTCTGGGCCGCTTCAAGTATTCCACAAAAAATGTATTAAAAATACAACATTAACAGTTCTTCAACATCTTCTTAACATGAAAGGTTCTTCACAACATAACTATTCACAGTTGCTCTTGCGTACTCCTTGCTGGTAGAGACCTGGCAGCGCTTCCTCTCACACAGCTGAGCCACATTTGGTTTGAGGGAGGAAGCAGTTGAAACCCTTAGTATGGCTTTGCTGCAAAGGGCCTGCTGATGGATAATGCAGTGCAGAGCAATAGCCTCCTCCACACCCTCCTCCTCCAGTTTTCTTTGAACAAGTGCTAATGGCATCACACAGTTGCTGGAATATCTCCTGAGCGGTGGTCTGGCCATGCATTGGTTTCACTGTCAGCAACTCCTCTATCACTTCAAACTTGTTGTCATCAACACCACGGACATACATTGCGAACTGAGCGGTGTCAGTGATGTCCGTGCTCTCATCAAGAGCCACAGAGTATGCACAGAAAAGTTTGGCTTTGTCGCACAGCTGATCATATATGTCACTTGATAAGTCAGAAATGCGCTCTGCCACTGTGTTAGCTGACAGGCTGATGTTGCTAAACTGACCCTTCTTTTCTGGACAGACTATACTTGCAGCCTGCAACATGCACTTTTTTACAAACTCGCCTTCCTTAAACGGCTTTCCCGCCTTAGCAATCATCTCACTCACCACATAGCTAGCTTCGACTGCTAAATCAGCCTCATTGCTTCCTTTCTTGAAGAGATTTTGTTGCTTCCATAGACATTTTTTTAGCTCTGTGTCTCTTTTCTCTCTCGTCTCCCAGGTATTTTGCATACTCTGCATGTTTAGTTGAGTAGTGACGTTTGACGTTATACTCCTTGTATACAGCGATTTTCTCTGTGCATATAAGGCACGTTGCGTTTCCCCTGTACTCGACAAAAAAATATTCAGTCTCCCACTTCTCCTGAAATTTTCTGTGGTCATCATCGACTTTTCTTTTCCCTGAAAGTTTTGATGAAGACATGACTGGGCGATATATTTTCCTTCCACTCTGTGTCACTTGGATCACTCTGTGATTGATTCTGCTGCGCGCATTTGAATGGGCAGAAGCGTTGAATGGGCAGAAGCGTTGAAGCTTAAACGCACGCCGCTGTGTGGACGGGCCGTAAAAGGGTGATGCCCCACCCTTACAAAATGACCCCTCTAGAGTCTGAGTGCCAAGGACCTCATATTATGTCAATCATTAATGTTACATCACCTATTATAACAATTTTCTCTCCTTTTTTCTCTTCTCTTAACTGGAAAGTCCTTTTCCTACACCCTTTTAAGGCTTCAAAACAGGCATTTTTACTGTATGTGTTTGGAGAAATGACACAATCAATGGCCGAGAATTGTACTTTATAAACTTTGAATCTTGTGGTGCTTGAAGAAATACAGACTGGTTAAGCCGGCCACGTTATATGCCTTTTTTGGAGCCCTTTTTTTCAATATTTATTAAAATGTCAATAGTTATTTAAACAAACCACTATCTGAGGATAATACAAGCAACCATAAAACGCCCTTTATCTAGAGAGCCATTGAAGCCCATGAAGAATTTATCCTTCCACACATCTTTTCATCTGCTGTATTAATAAAGTTGCCACGTGTTTTCAAATTCAAGTTAAGGCACTATCTGTGCAGAACATTACAAATATTCTTCATTTGCAGTATTTTTATTTTAAAAGTGTTCAGAAAGACTGCATCAATGATATGCTATATATCTATAATATCAATATTGTTATTATCTTCAACAAAAGTCAATTTAAATAGCGGGCAAAAATGGGTTAATTGCCATACATGTGGTGTTTGATATAGTTTACGTTCAATTTCAACTATTTTAGGTAGAAAAACGTATATTGACTAAACCTTTTTTTTTAAATTCACTATAATTTAGAAAGGTTTTGTGAGAAATCATTTCAAAAGTAATCTTTTTTTTCATTTTATATTTAAATTTGAAATTTGCACACAATATTATTAATTTATACATTTTTATCATTTTTTTAATTATAAATCCATTTATTTTATTGTATTTCCTTGAGGCTGGGGAAGATATATCAGCATGTAGTTCAACATGCAAATGTTCTAATGTAAGTATAAGTATAACATGGAAAAGGAAATAATATACGTTTCATAGGAGGATGTGGATTTATTTTCTCTCACCTTGTCTCACACAATCAAACAATCTTTAATTAGTGCGAATGCTGTGCCACAGCATTCCACTATAGTTCTTCAAATCTTTAATCTTCCTCTTCTTCTTCTTCTTCTTCTTCTTCTTCTTCTTCTTCTTCTTCTTCTTCTTCTTCTTCTTCTTCTTCTTCTTCTTCTTCTTCTTATTTCAACCAATACTTTGGCTCTCAATAACTTCAGCATACTTTCAGCTACAGAAACCATTACAATATCAAACTATTCAGCCTTTTCAGCACATGATGGGACACTTTCAACGTTTTCTAAATATTTTATACTTTTTGAAATATTCAGCTTTTTAAACTCTTTTTTTAACATGGAACTCAATGGGAGGAACCTTCAAATCCTCTTTTAACTACACCGTGCGCCAAATGCTACTCCTTCCACATACTTTCAGCTACAGACTTCATTCCAACAGCTATAAAACTTGTTCTTCAGATTTTTGATATCTTTTACAGTTTTTGACTTATCAACGTTTAAGTTTTGGTACATTTTCAGGCCGTTTTCGATTTTATAATGTGTGTCTATGGGAGGGACTCTTCAGGGCTAGAGTGCGTGACATCATCACTTAGAGCAGGGGTGCCCAATACGTCGATCGCGATCGACCAGTCGATCGCAAGGGTAGTGTGGGTAGATTGCATGGCAAAAAAAAAAGAAGAAAAAAAAAAAAAAACATTTAATTTTTTTTTTTAAAGTTAGCCTATCATCCATCCTTACTTTGGCATTTGCCACTTGATTGACGTACAGGTAAGCCAGTCTGAGTTGTATTGTGCCATACGGGTTCATGCAGTTATGAGGGGGCCTCACCTCCCCATCTGAAGCGCAAATGCGGCACACTATTAGCCACAGTTTATGTCCCCCCCCCCGCGCTCACGACACAGATTGGGCAGGGGCGGCCCTGTAGGTAGATCATTTGGGCTTGGTCCTTTTAAAAGTAGCTCCCAAGCTGAAAAAGTGTGGGCACCCCTGACTTAGAGTGTAGAGAGGGTCTTAAAAATCTTTGGAAAAAATAATTTAAAACTGCTCTCAGAGCCAAAATATACACTCTATTCAAATAATTTCAAAAGATTTCAGGAGCATAATTAGTCTGGCCTGCTCAATTGCCTTCATCATATCAAACGGACCCACTGTTCTGGCCCAATAGTGATCTGAGTGACAAAAAGTCTACCTAGCTCCCAATAGACTCCCATGTTAAATTTGTCCGGATCTTTCTTCAGAACAGAGAGAAGTAAACTTTAGACAAACTGCTCCCATCTTCACATTTTACACACAAAACCCCCAAAAAAAACATATATCAGTTCATTGGGGTTCCCTGATGCTCACTTTCTGGTCATTATTTTATAGGAGCCATAGTTTTTGAACAGGTGGCAAAATTGTCAGATATAATCCTCAATAAATTCTTAATAGGTGCGTTCACACCGGAGTACTTTTCCCCGTACTTTTCCCATTTAGTTCCGTTAGTACCAGTGGCGAACCGTGTCTATCACAACTGGACCTTCTGTAGACACACACACCCCTCGCCGCCGCCGCCCCCCCCCAATATATGATTGGTTGATCAAACTGTCAATCCAAACGTACGCTCTCATTCAGTGCAACGGCCAGGGCATTCTATCAAGGATATAGAATATCTTGGTTGAAGGATATTCTACCCAGAGACCCAGAACAAGATCTGATTGGTTGCTTTCTTTTCTAACACAAAACCACTGAAATGCGTAGTGCATGGTCCGAGAAGGACAAACAAATCAACGTAACACTGTAATATTACAGATCAACAACACAGATACGATTCTCATTTATTCATTTTATATACATTTTATTACATTTTATTTATATAATTAAATCGATTTTTTGTTTGTTTTATCTGAGTGTTCCAGGGTATTCTCTGAATACCTTGAAGGCCCTGACGGTTCGCCACTGGTTAGTACCCCTTATGTCGCGTTCACACCAAAAAGAGTACTTAGTGCCCGGGAACTTTTACCCCCATTTTTAGTGCCTGCTAGAGAGGTGGTACTATCCTGGTACCAAAAAAGTACCAATTTCTATTGGCTGGGCGAATTGCAAACCACGCCCCGTAAAACTCTGAAAAGTTTTGTGAAGCCGCCATTGTATTTGCTGGCATTAGAATTATTAGCATTAGCATTAGCCCCGCGCACCAACGGAGAGAGAATAACTTATGGCAACACAACAAAAAACATGGGAGCGGTGAAGTGATGAGGAGGTGTCGGCGTTCTGGCGATTTACTCGGAAGGCTTCAGTAGAAGCTGCTGGGAGTCCCAGCAGCTTCTACTGAAGCCAGTCCCCAACTCCGGGGACTTCCGGCCGGGGACTTTGGGTGGCAGTATACGCCGTGAAGTGGTTTGCGGCCTGCCAGTAAAACCCAAAGCAGAAGAAAACGAAGTGACGTCAGCGGCTCATTTGCGTAATCTTCCCTCAGGGAACTTATTCCGGTGTGAACGCGATCTGTACTTAGTGCCCTGGGGTACTAAGTGCCGGGGCACTAAGTACGGCAAAGTACTTGGTGTGAAAGCGGCTAATGGGACTCAGTGCTGCAGTTGGTAACCATGGTGTTGCTGGGCAGATTGAAACCTTTGATCTCTGGGCTCACACAGGTGTTATGATTATTTGTTATGATTAGGTGCTCAGCACAGAAACAAACACTGACAAACAGACTGGACTTTAACAGACTGTCTTAGCCTATTCTTTTCTGTCTGATGGAGACTTCATACTGACTTCAACATGTTCCACATATTTTATACATTATTGGTGACATATGGTTTTAGTCGAAAAGTTTGCAGTCAAAATATTCTGCTGCTTTCCCAAGCCTTTTTTACTTTCTTTTCTCTTCTTAATACACATTCATTTACTACTACTTACATTTAATATTTAACTCCTTCAGCCTACTTTCAGCTACAGAAACCATTCAACTATTACATTATTCAGCTATTTCAGGACATTGAGGCTATACATGTTGTTGTTTATACCTTTTTTTAAAAATATTAAGCTTCTTCACTATTTTTCCTACTCTTCCAGTTTAACATTTCCCTTTCAAGTTTTCAACAAAGTCATTGCAATGCTTTTGAGCTGTAACAATTTTGATTAAAATCATTTCACTTTTCTGCATTTCTCCGCTAAGTTCAGCAACACACTTACTTGGTTTTTGTAGCTAAAAGCAGCTACAGAGACCATTCAACTAATAACATATTCAGCTTTTTCTGCATTTTCAGCTAAATTCAGCCGCAAATGTTCACAGTTTACAGCATTCGCACGCATTTTCTGCAGGAAATGCATTTTCTAGTTTAGCTCTGGCCTTCACTCACAAAAACCCTTTTTGTTGAATTGGACACATTTTTCGAAGCTCTATTGACTGACATGCATGGAAGAATCTGCGAGGAATGAACTAGGAGCAGAGAAATAATCATATTTAAAAGACAGCATTGTCATAAGAGGCCAACAAGAGTCACAGGGTGTGTCAGTGTGCTGAAGGATAGTTGGGACCAGCTATCCAGGCCAGACTCTAAAGACTTTCCAAGGGGTAAAAATGCTGCTGCTGGAGTACTGACTGGAAGTATTGCTGATAATATGTCTACCATATCCTCTTAAAATACTCTGTCCAACAATATAAGTCTCATGAAGAAAGGTGTTTGTACTCAGGAGGGGACATTGACAGAGGATTACTCAAAAAGTACACAGTAAAAGTACTTCATAGTACTTGTGGGAGTAGTTTCACTAGAACTGCTGCTGTTAGAAAAACAAATGGAAGAATCCGTGTATCTACGGACCATTTGTTTTTCTTTATTAAACAAGTAAACGGAAGAGCGTCTGAGAGGCGTTTTTGCTTTTTACCTTACTAAATGGTCTAATAGTCCTTGGAGCGAGGGGCGGGGCGAAACTCACGGAAGTGATTTCAAAACAAAAGCACTCGTATGCTCAAATACACTTTGAAGCACTGCAGTATCCTGTTGAAGGAACGGTGATAATATTATAAACAAGGAGAATTTAGCGATCACAACGAAAATGGCCAAGACACATATTGAGCCCAGCATTTTTACCCCTTGGAAAGTCTTTAGAGTCTGGCCTGGATAGCTGGTCCCAACTATCCTTCAGCACAGTGACACACCCTTGTCACTCTTGTTGGCCTCTTATGAAGCTGCTGTCTTTTAATACAGGACTTCCTGTTTTACATCAGAAATTCACCCTCTGTTATATGTTATATTTTAACAATGTTATGTTAGAAATACTATAATGTGTGTTAGTAATGTAGAGAACTTTAAAATGTAAAACATGAAGATCATTCATGGATCTAATATAGGCTGCTGCACTGATGCATCCGTCAGCTGAAGTCCCCCCCCCCCCCCTCTCCATCTGTGGATGTCACACCCTGCTGTGGATCCGCTCACCCTCAGCACAGAGTAGACACCAACAGTCCAGTTACTGGAGCTTAACCTGTATCTCACAGTCATCCTCAGCAGGTGGAGTTTGTTCAGTTGTCACATTGTGAGTAAATGTAGACATTCAGTCACAGCAGAGGTGGTGTAGGGGTGGAGAGGTAACCCTGGTCTCTTTTCAAATCCCTTTTCATCAGGTCCATAATACATTTTATTTGGGAATGGGGATCAAGCGTTAGAGCAACAGATTAAATAAATACAGTAAGACCATGTAAAGCAGTGTTAATACAGCCTCAGTGCTGTTCCTACACTCACTTACTCAGGCTTTCATTGGAGTGTGGTTTGATTTACTATATCGGATTAAATGCAACTAAAAAAGGTAATAGTATTCCTTTACAGTTACATACAACATTTCGTAATCAGATTACAAAAACAAAAATGCAGTTAACTGGTGGGACTACAATGCTGCAATACATTTTAAGATAAAGAAGGATGTAATACAAAGCACACGTGTCTCAAAATGCCATGTGAAACAAGTTGCAAATGAAACCCTAATCTTCCTGTCCATCATCTCTCTAGCTCAAAGGATCATTTCACTGCGTGGAAATGTCTCCTCATATTTTGTGGTCCAATACTTAGAATAGGTAGGCATACTGCCTGAATTCGTTTTTTTTTGTTTCTATTTTGGCAACATCTTCTTCTTTTTTAAAATATATTCTTTTTAACACAAATTCTGTTTATGCTTTATATGTATAATGTTGATTTTATCTTGTATTTATTGTCATTTCATTTATTTATATTGAGGTTGTACAAATGTAACAGAAAGTAATCAGGTTACATTATTTTATTATTGTGATACAGCAGGGACTAGTTTACTGATCTCATTTTTTACAGGTAATTATTGATCGTAACGGAAAACATTTTCAAAATAACCCTCCCAACCCTGAACATTTAGGATTTAAGAGTTAAGTCTAATCTAACATTTCTTTTAAAACCCTGAGCCTGCTGTGTGTGATTAGCTGCTGTCCTTCAGAAGAAACATGAGAGTGATGTTAACTCCTGCAGCCCGAGCTGTCCCATCCTCTCTGTAGTCCTAATGATGAGTTTCACATAGTTCCCACCATATGTCCCGTCTGTGGGGAACATGTGATCTGCTGTATCCTCCCTCTCTGCTTTCTAAGGCTGTCCCAGTTAACACTCTCTTGAGTGATAGACTTCAGGGAACTGTTCATGGAGGTAGGTGTACGAACAGTATAATATGCAAATATACAATTTCAAAGAGGGCCAAAGTTATCAATTGAGCAGCTTGGGTAATTTATTCCATTACGTATATGAATTTTTCAAAGGGCCTCTACTTATTATTCTGTCAATGTACAACTTAGTTCTTACTTTCACAGTTTTGGCCATGCATTTACTTTGTAATATATATTTTGTGTACCACTTAAACGTATGGTAACATTGTAATCCTGTAATAATTCCCATTTAAAAAAATACCAGGAATCTGATGGTGTTTTTGTTTTTATTCTTAACTGTAAGAAAATCCAGTAACCTTTTTTTTAATTTATCGTTATATATAATTCCGTTATATATATTCTGGGCCCCTCACTAAAGGTGAGGTATATTGCCTAATAAGTTAAGTTATAAGTTAGCAAAATCAATCAAATGAAGGTAAATGATGCTTGATACTTTAATATATGAAGAAAACAGCCTTGTTACAAAAAGCTTTGGGAGCTCCTTCCTTAGAACAGAAGCCTCAGATTACTTATAATAAGGGGAAATATTAAGGTTTTTTTTCAAGCTTGTTATGGAAATGTTTTATCAACTAAGATTTGTTAAAAGATGTTTTCAACTTTAATTGACTGAATTTATTTGAAATTGGGAAACTGTGTAATATATTGTTACATATATATTTAAGAAGTACAATATAAGACAAGCACAAGTTTTATGTGTGGGCCGTATTCCATTATACTTTTAGAATCAGCTGAGGGCCAATTCTGAATGGACAGCGGGCTGCAGTTCGCCTCCGGGCCGTAGTTTGGACACCCCTGAAATAAACGAATCATGCAGAAGAAATTTGTGAAGAAAATAAGGAAGCTTCACAAGTGCTCCCTTTACAAAAACTCCACATATTAACACCACATTTAGTTTGTTTGAAGCGTTAATGCATTAGCCAGAAGTAAAAAGCTAATGTTATAAGGCCATAAACAAACTACATCACGCTTGCATGGCTGTGCATCACCACTTAGCTTAAGCTAAGCTAAGGGTGGCTAATGTTCTCTATGATAATGTTTGGTAGTCTCATTTAGTCGCTTGTTAGCAACTGCTGTTTTTACGACCCATAGAAGCTTCAGACATTAACGAATGGAGTATTTATTGACATATTTTATGATGTAGAAGTAGTACATAAACTTGTGTTATCCACAGTTCTTACACAGACAAAGAAGTTGACTTCAAAACAAGCGAACTGGAAGTGGGAAAATGCTAACTCATTTCCAGAAGTGGGAAAAGTACTCAGATCGTGTACTCAAGTAAAAGTATACAAGTATTAGCATCAAAATATACTTAAAGTAACAAAGGTAAAAGTAGTCATTCTGCAGATTGGTCCATTTCAGAATAATATATATGATATGTTCTGATTCTAATGATTGATCATTAAAGTGTTATCAAAGCTGGTAAAGGTGCAGCTAGTTTGAATGAGTAAAAGTACACAATTTACCTCTGAATTGTAATGGGGAAATAAATACAAAGTAGCAGAAAAATTGAAATACTCGAGTAAAGTACTGGTCTCCCAAATGGGTACTTAAGTACAGTACTTAAGTAAATGTACTTACTTACTTTTCACTACTGCTCATTTCCAGGTTTCATTCCTGCACCACTTTTATAAAGCCATTGAGTTGTTAAGTTGGCTCATGCAGGTCTCTGAGAGTTAAACTGCTGTACAGAGAGTCAACAGGTTGAAGATATCACATTCATGTCCAGCTGCAGTGTGTCTGTGCAGGCCTCAAAGGGTGGTCACCTGGCAGGTGCTACACTCCTGGGGGGAGGAACAGCGGAGAGGGAGGGGAGGGAACATTAGAAGAATGTCAGGAGAAGAGAGGGAGATAAAACTGAGGTGACAGTGAGAGAAAGAGAAAAGGGACCCACAGGTTCCAGGCAGCTGGTGTAATTATAGAGCGGCAAACTCACAGAGAGAAGAAAGGGGAAGAAAAAACAAAAAGTTGTACAAGTAGTAGTGCCGGTCTCCACCTCTTCCCTGCCTCTGTTCAGCCCTCAGCACCTGTCCACCAGCTGGACAGGCTTCACTGGAACTTTCCCACTTCACCTGGACCACTCTGCTCCCATTTCACTTCCCTGTTCCACAAACTCACACTGTAAACTTTAAACTGAGTTAATTTGGGGACACTGTTGTAACTGAGTGACATCTATAGATTTCATTGCATCTTCTAAGGACCATCATTCAGTTTTCTTCAGTTTGTTAGCATGTATTAGGATATGATAGGATAAGAAAGCCTCTTCGAACTACAGCTATAACCTGACAAGAACTCACACAGGTTCAGTTAGCCGTTAGCATGGGTTAATAAGTAGAACATAACAGCAAAACTGTTTAGCCAACAACATGTAAGCTAACAGGAAGAGTCCCAACTACATTCCAACATATTGTAAAACTGCTCTCTGATGATGTTAAATGATGAAGTTATTGTTGTGTTTTGTTCCTATTCAATTCCAAAAGACTTAAACTCTGTCAGTGATGTAGCCTGATAGAGAGGAGAAAACCCTCCATACATTCCTTTCTAATCTTTTCTTTGTTGCTCTTTACTTGAACATGCTTTCATGTAAGGAACATTAAAGTGCCAACAAGAAACATATGTTCTATTTGTTCTGAGCATATGTTGATTGCCCCAAGAGTGTACTCTGCCTTTAATATAGAACTGATGCTGTCTTCAATTAGGGTCGTGTTTGCCAAGTTCACAAGAGTACATTTGGACGCCCCCCTTAATGTGATATTTTAGAGTGAACGTTTTCTAACAGCGCAGTTGTGATTGTGTTTGCTTGTGTTCCCGACGACCTCTTTCATCATGCCTTTGCATTTCCTGAATTATTTTACCTGCTCACTAACTTGCTAATTTGTTAGCCTCTAAACGTTCAAATGGCTGTTGCTTCCCGTTTCTTGCTTTGGACAGTAATGTTAACATGCTGCTAGCGGTAGCCATCTTGCTAATGATAGATAGAAAATGTGGAGACTTGTATAGCAAACAGGTGTGTTTTTGTTGAGGGGGACCTGGGTAACACTTGCAGTAAGGTAGAAGGGTGGTGATTGGCCGATGCATAGCGAAGTGCACGTACTGCAGTGTATAGTTTAAACATGTCCTGGAAGTATGAATGACTGGATCCATTCTCAGCACTGTAGACTAGTAGCCTGGAGGTGAGGGAACAGAAGGAGTAAGGAGTAATGCCATGGAAAGTCTGCAACAGGAAGTGACTGTCATCCGGCCACAGAGCTGCATAGAGCTCATCAGAGATGGCAGCAGTGACTCAGGTTTGATCAAAATAGCCATGTATTGACATGTGGGCCAATGTCTTTCTTTGTTGTACATATTATGTTATCAGGTGGGCTGATCCAGTGCATCCATGAGATTGTGGCGGGCTGCCATCATCTTAATCTCCTGATTTGTAACAAATCACTCATGAGACATGATCAAAGGCGCAGAGGGAGCAGTCAGCTCAGAGGACAAAGGTCAAAGAAAGAGGTGTGACCTGAGGAGGTGGAAAAGCACTGGAAGTGAGCAGACTGGAAACACCTGAGAGATGTGTATCTAAAGAGATGTGTCTGACACCTTCACAGTGTTTACTATGTATGTACGCATCATGTGTGAGTAAAGAAGTGGTCTAGACTTTCTAGACCACTTTGTCTCCTAGATACCCTTCATTTAGCCACAAGCTTACCACTTTCTATATTGTATTTTACATGTAATATATTGTAGCACAATATGCACATTAAACTTTAAATTAAAATGTTATCTTTTATTCAGCATTTAACAGTGTCTTATTTTGTTAATATAAATATGTTTATTTTTATTTTATCCTTTTATTGCACAATCTTACTCTAATTTGTTATGTTTACATTTTATTTATCTTTTTATTTTTATTTCATTATAAAATGGAAAAAACGGTCAAAAAACGGATTAGAGTGAGTCAAGCAAAAGAAGGTTCAAAACGAGTAAATCAAGATTAAAAAAAAATCTGCACTCTATAGCACAGTTACAAATCCTTTCATTCAGGTTTATTGATGTAAGTGCAAATGAATTAGAGTGTAATCCAGTATCCTTGTTCAGTTCCATAACAGATAAACTGGTATCTTGAGAAGATATAGTAGCGAGATACACAAGGGGGTTGAGTCTGTCTCCAGCTTTCATCAAGGAACTTCTTTTTTATTTCCAATTCATCTCAGAAAGGCAGCTTCTTCTTCTTTTTTTTAAAGATAAACCTCCTCAAGTGTAAGGTTTATTATTGATCACATTTTAAATTGAAGTTTTGGTGCTAAATAATTAAAATTGGTTAAGGTTTAGAGTGGAAAAATAAACTGACATTTGAAAGGGAGGTTTGAATTCACTCTTTCTTAATTATTTGAGGCATTTTTCATTAATGTCCCCCTGCAGGAGGAACTGTTATAACTTTATTGATCCCATTACTTTTGTCTGCACAATAAACAGGTTAACAATAATTTAGCCTACATTCTGGATAATGACACAGTACGAGCACGAACCAACTTTTACAACATATTACAACGTATGCAGTTTTTCTGTGATGCTCAGGAAGAACAATCAGCTTTTCCCGAGTGTCCTGGCCATTTTTAAAAATCATTTTCTTTTTGATTATACTAGGCCTATATATATATATAATATATATATATATAGATATAGTTAGAAAACTATAATGTGGCTTCATAACATAATTTTTCCATGAAAAATCCACAGATGCAGAGCAATGTGTGAAAAGTACAACATGTCAGAGCTAATATCAGAGCAAATTGCAATTGATTGTTTGCCCAGTAGATGTCAGCATTACACCACTTATCAAAGTGTAGTATGTGTAGCTGTTATAACGATTAACTTTTTCAGTTTAGGCACAGCGGCTCGTTGGTCTAGGGGTATGATTCTCGCTTTGGGTGCGAGAGGTCCCGGGTTCAAATCCCGGACGAGCCCAAATTTTAGTCACATATTGCTGACATTTGTTTTTTGATGCCATGATAAACTTAACAGTTTTCCATTGTTTATCTGAACCGAAATCAAGCTGATGTCTGTTTTTCAATCGACAGCATATACTCATAAATTATAACATACACAATACTGAAGGACTTGCATACGCCAGGTATCGACATCTCTGCTCGCACACACGCGCACGCACGCGCACACACACACACACACACAAAAAAAGTACTTCATCTCGTATCAGGTAACCTGGCCCTACATTTTCTGGGAGTAAACAACTCCAATAAAAGTACTTCAGTTCAGACTGACTAACATCTGAAGCTAAATCCAGCACAGCAGCACACAGTAAGCAACTAAACCACATCAGAAACTACAAACATAGCTAACAGGTTGTTTAGTAAACAGTAGCGTAACAGAGAGAGAAGGGGGGTGTATTTCACATAAGACTATACAGTTCCGGAAAAATAAAGAGAGCACTCAAAATGTTTCTCAAATCTCAATCTCTACATGTATGGCAGCCATTCCATACCAGTGTCTGTTGAGATAAATGTTGTCAGTTGTTTATAGAATAAAAAATAAAAAAATCACACATACCTATAAATAGTCAACTAGATAATGCTGCAGTGGTCTCCAGAGCTGCATGTATACATCCATGGATTTATCTGACGTCCAGCGCTCCGTCTTTTAACCCCTTTCTCTCTCTTGATCCTCCTTAGCAACGGTCATTATAGTCCTTGACAGCGGTCTGTATTACTGTATTAACAACCTGTCACATATTCTGAATTGACCAATCAGAATCGAGTATTCAACTGAGTCGAGTAATAAGTAAGGGATAATGTGCAGCGAGGCGGTCATGCAGATCTTCATGCAGATCTTCATGCAGATCTTCATGCATGCAGATCTGCATGCATGAAGATCTGCTGGTTTATATTTAAAAAAAATATTATATTTAGAAGCAGGCACAGAACTCATTAAACTAAAATAGAAATGGCACAAAGCTAGGAGATTGGGGTTACCGGAACACCGCCGAGTCTATAGGACTAGGTTTAAAGTCAGACTGATTCCTGTAGTCTGCTAATTCGGGTTTACACCAGGAACTCTGGTTTCCCCGCACATTGAACTACAAACACCTGTAGTTCAGATTTATAAAATGTAATAATGAAATGTACTTGTTACAGAGGTGGTCTCGGGTGCCATAGAGTTCGGTCTCCGTTACGTTTTATATAGCTTCAGTATTGGCGAAGCATATTCATGTTGTACCACATACGGTAATTTATAAGTTCACAGGAAGCATTACATTCATATGACAAGAGCTAGTGTGGCATTTAAAACCCTTGTATTGAATGGTTTACGTCAGCAGAAAACACATGTTCATCCATGATGCCGGGGGGCTGGATTGGCTGCGCCGACCTGTAGATAAACATATTAGCGCCTCCAGCAATTAATTTGTTGTTTAACTTAAGCAACACAAGTGTCTTTAATACAGGCTCACAGGGAACTTCCTGTAGTCTGCTTATGTGGGTTTACACCAGGAGCTCTGGTTTCCCAGCACATCTGAACTACAAACACCTGTAGATCAGATTTATGAAAAAAAAAACATTTACATTTAGAAGCAAGCACAGAACTCATTAAACCAATATAGAAAGCAAATGGCACAACGCTAGGAGATTGGGGTTACCGGAACACCACCAAGTCTATAGGACTAGGTTTAAAGTCAGACTGATTCCTGTCTGCTAATTTGGGCAGGAACTCTGGTTTCCCCGCACATTGAACTACACACACCTGTAGTTCAGATTTATAAAATGTATTAATAAAATGTAGTTGTTACGAAGGTGATCTCGGGTGCCATAGATCTCGGTCTCCAGTACGTATGATTTCAGAATCAGAAACAGGAGCTTCTCCTGCAGCAGAGACGGGATGATGGTGGAGGTTTTGAAGCCTGCTGGAACGTGGCATGTCTCCAGTGAGGTGTTAAAGATGTCAGTAAACACCGGAGACAGCTGATCGGTACAGTGCTTCAGGGTTGAGGGGGAGACATTGTCCGGGCCAGCAGCTTTTCTGGTACTGAGTTTTTTTGAAAAGTCAGTTTACTTCACTCTGCCCTCCCCTCTGATGTGTCGGGGGAGGGCAGTGGTGTGGGGGAGCAGGTCTCTGATGGGGTGGGGAACGGGGAGGTGTGAGACTGGAGCTGGTGGAAGGTGTCACGGTTGCTGTCAGGACGGTAACCGTGGTCTTCAAAGCGGCAGTAAAACAGATTCAGTTTGTTTGCAAGGCATCAGTCGTTCATGGAGTGTTAGGCCACGTTTACACGGAGACGAAACGGAGATGAAAACGAAAACGAACCTTAGTCGATATCAAAAAAGTCTTCCGTCCACACGGAATCGGCTCAAGAAACGTGTCCATCCACACGAGACCGCTCGACCCGCTGTAGTACATATGCCGAGCCTGTAAGTGGCGCTGTACTTCCGCCACAAAATACACCAAAAGCAGCGAATAAGACCCCCAGAGCATGGTTGCCATGGTTGCCTTCTGTTTATTCTCCGCGGTGGATTTAGCAACATGTAGTTCATGTAGTTCTTCATGTCCACTTGTTGCTGATGGTTGTGGTAGAGGAGCTGTACATTTTGCACTAACATCTGTATCATGGTCAGTAGCGTCTGGAGCACGAACGCAACCCTGTGATCCGCCTTTGTTGTTGTTGGTGTTGGCGAAACACATCAGCAATGACGCGGGTGACGCGGGGGTGAGCAGCAGAGGTGGGGAGAGGCGGGGCTATGGCGTCATCGTTATCAGGAAATGATCGTATAGGGCGTACACACGGAGCCGTTTGGCCCCTCAGAGCGTTTCGTCCACAGATCTACCCATCTTGGGAGACGTTAGCGTTATCGTTATCATTATCATTATCGTTATCCGCGTTTCCCTGTCTGCCTCGTGTGGACGAACCGTCTATACCAGGGGTTTTCAAAGTGTGGGAAGGTGAGCCTCCCCTCAGAGAACATAAGAACAGCCGCGCCACCCCTCCCAATTATTATTGCTATTATTATTATTATTGTTGCTATAATGCAGGGGTATTCAATTGCATTTCTAGTGAATTGTCAACGGGGGGGTGCTAGTGAACTGTCAACGGGGGGGAGCCTCGCTGCGGGGAAACAAATGCGACCTCTGTCGCCTGTCAGCGCAACTTCGATGATGCCGTTTAAAAACATAACAAATTAAGGGCGGTGCCGGCCGTCAGCGAACCGAGCCGGCCGTCTGTGATTCTCCAGATTCTACAGATGGCCAGTCTGCCCCTGGTTGGAGGTGAAGGGAATGAGCACTTTTACAGCCTTTTTGGCGAGGTGGGGAACTCGGTCTCCACAGACAGCCAAAAGTGTGCAAGTGACACACGTTTTCTGCCAGACGCTCTCCTCTCTCACTTTAGGTAATTTCACTAAAAATCGATCCATGTTGCCGCTCGCATAAAGTTAGCTGAAGTTAACTAGCTAGATTTCACTGTTCCTCGTTATTTTCTTCTCACGCTGCGCCTCCCCTGAAGCTCTCTGGCGCCCCCCCCGGGCAGGAAGCATTACATTCAGGCCCGGTTCCAGAACAAAATGACTCAGGGTGCATCTGAGATTAGATATGGTGCAGTGGTAAAGTGCTATTTTATAAGTGGGGAGTGGACCTAACACCCTCTAGGGGGGTCCTCACCTCCTCTAGGGGGGTCCGGGGGCATGCTCCCCCGGGAAGATTTTGTTTTAAATATTGAAGTTAAAAGCATGTGGTATCTTACCTTGTGTTATTTTTACATGTTATTGCATTTGTCCAGCCGGGGGCAAACTCACTCTTGGTATTAAAAGAGCCTGTTGTACATGTTCCCACGAGCAAGTCCCGGAAGCATGTTACCAAAGTAAAACCAGTTAAATCTACTCCTATGTTGTGGACATACAATTATTGATCACAAGATACAACATATTATTGGCGACGAGGATTAAGAAGAGGATTAAGACAAGGATCAAGACGGGATCAAAGAGGACATGCCGAACGGACTGGTTAGCACCTTACATGCAGGTTTGGGTCGTTAGCGGCAGCTAGCTCAAATTATTAGCAAAGTCTGCGGGTGGAGGAGAGGATTCATTGAAACACAATGGCAATGATTGGCACGCTGGCACCTTTTGATGCAAAAAATCAGAAGTGGGAAGAATACTGTGAGGTATTGGAACAGTTTTTTGAGGCTAATGAAATTGAAAATGGAGACAGACAAAGAGCCATATTAATAAGTGTTGTGGGATCATCAACATACAGCCTTATGAAAAACCTCCTCAGTCCGGATAAGCCCAAGGATAAAACTTACACACAACTTGTGGAGCTGCTAAAAAATCACTTTGACCCAAAGCCTAGTGAAATTGTGCAAAGGTACAAGTTTGACTCCCGCAACCGTGAGCCCAATGAGTCAGTAATGGAATACGTGGCTGAGCTGCGTCGGTTAGCGCAGGATTGCAACTATGGTAACACTTTGCAGCAGAGGTTGAGAGACAGGATCGTCTGTGGAATAAATGAAGATCGGATTCAGAGACGACTCTTATCAGAAGCGGATTTAACATTTGAAAAAGCATTGTCAATTGCTGTGGCGTCAGAGACTGCAAATAAAAATGCACAGGAGATACAAAGCCAAGGGGCCACAGCGAAATGCTTCAAAATGGATAAAAAGCCACAGGAGGCTTATGCACACAGAGAACCTACCAAAGAGTGTTACAGATGCAAGGGAACCAAGCATGAAGCAGCAGACTGTAAGTTTAAACAAGAGAAATGTCATGCATGTGGTAAAATAGGACACATTGCCAGAGCTTGTCGTAGTAGATCTACACAGAATGGAAACAGCAACAAAAATGCAGACCCAAAGAGAGAAAGGAGGCAAACCACATATCACCGTTCTCATAAAGTACAAGAGCAACAGAGCCAAAGTGATAGCTCAGAAGAAGATACATTCTTACTGAATAAGATGAGGTTCAGATTGGGACGCATGAGTGAAGTGCACCTGAGACGAGTAGACCCATACATGGTTGAAGTGAAGCTGGATAGTAAGTTTGTTAACTTTGAGATAGACACTGGCTGTAGTCTCACAATAATGAATGAACAGACATTTCAAAGACTATGGAAAGACACAAAAAGTCCATGTTTGAGACCAACCAAAATCCACATCGAGTCTTATACAGGTGACCCTGTTAATGTGGTCGGAGCTGCCCTTGTTAAAGTGAAATACAAACATCAAAGGCGGTACCTGCCCCTCATTGTGGTTAAAGGGGACGGCCCCAGCCTGCTGGGAAGAGGCTGGCTGGAGGAAATACATCTGAGTTGGAAAGAAATCAAGCTCAGACACAAATCCCGAGTCCTGAAACACCTGAAGACAGAGGACAAATCGCTGCAGCAAGTACTGAGCAAACATGAAAATGTCTTCAAAGAGGAGCTTGGCACACTGAAAGGTATGAAAGCTACCATCCATGTAAAGGCTGATGCAGTCCCTCGTTTCTTCCGTCCGAGGTCTGTCCCGTACGCCATGCGCACCAAAGTAGATGAAGAAATAGACAGATTGCTGAAAGAAGGAGTAATCTCACCTGTTAAACATGCAGAATGGGCAGCACCAGTGGTTCCAATACTGAAGCCTGTTGGGACAGTAAGGCTATGTGGAGACTACAAGCTCACTGTAAATACAGTTTCCTCACTTGAACAATACCCCATACCCCGAATGGAAGACCTGTTTGCAGCACTGACAGGAGGAAAACAGTTCACAAAGTTGGACATGAGTCATGCATACCAGCAAATACTCATGGATGATGAATCAAAGAAATACTTAACAGTGAATACGCACAGAGGCTTATTCACATACAACAGACTGCCTTTTGGAGTAGCATCAGCCCCAGCTATATTTCAGAGGACAATGGAAGGTCTCCTGCGAGGCATTCCTTTCGTGGCAGTGTATTTAGATGACATCCTGGTGAGCGGTGTGGATGAGGAAGACCATCTGCAGAACCTCGAGACAGTGTTGGCAAAGCTGGAGGAGGCAGGATTGCGTCTGAGAAGGAGCAAGTGCACTTTCCTGGAAGAGGAAGTGGAATATCTGGGACATCGAGTGACGCACAGGGACTTCACCCTGTGGAAAAGAAAGTCAAAGCCATCATGGAGGCTCCCAACCCCACAAATGTTACTGAACTCAAGTCGTACTTAGGTTTGCTAAATTACTATAACAAATTTCTGCCAAACTTAGCTACACTATTGGCACCACTGCATGAGCTCCTGCGACAAGATGTGCGATGGACATGGCAAAAGAAACAGGAAGAGGCTTTTAAAAAATCAAAGGCCCTGTTAAACTCAGCAGAAGTGTTGGTGCATTACTCTGCTGACCGAGAGTTAATTATGTCATGTGATGCGTCACCTTACGGGGTGGGCGCTGTTTTATCACACGTAATGGACGATGGAACTGAACGTCCTTTGGGGTTCATGTCGCGTACCCTAGCGCCTGCTGAAAAGAATTACTCACAGCTAGACAAAGAAGGCTTAGCAGTTATATTTGGAATCAAGAAATTCCACAAGTACTTGTATGGTCGAACTTTCACCATCTATACAGATCACAAGCCACTGATCTCTCTCTTCAACGAAAAGAAACCCATTCCACAGATGGGTTCCCCTAGAGTTCAGAGATGGGCGGTGCACCTGAGTGCCTATGAGTATCACATTGTGTACAAACCAGGAAAGAACAACGCTAATGCGGACGCATTAAGCAGACTGCCGCTGTCGGAAGATGTGCGAGAGAGTGAGACCGCAGAACAAGTGCTCATGATTGATCTTCTGGATGACACACTCGTGGACACAGCCAAAATAAAACACTGGACAGCTAAGGATGTAATATTGTCTCAAGTTCATGGTTATGTCCTGTCGGGATGGCCTTCAGTGACTGAGGCTCCTCTCAAGCCGTATCATCAGAGGAGAGAAGAACTGAGTGTGAGGGATGGCTGCGTGCTCTGGGGAGCCAGAGTCATCGTACCAAACAAAGGCAGGGAAAAGATATTGAAAGTACTGCACCAAACACATTCCGGCATGTCAAAGATGAAAGGTCTGGCTAGATCTTATGTATGGTGGCCGGGGATGGACCAGGATGTAGAAAAGGAAGTGCAGTCTTGTGAGGAGTGCCAAAAGCACCACAAGTCACCACCATCAGCACCATTACATCCCTGGGAGTGGCCGGAGTCTCCCTGGACGAGAATTCATGTGGACTATGCAGGCCCTTTCCTGGGAGAGATGTTTCTACTGATAGTGGATGCTCACTCAAAATGGATGGATATTTATCCAGTGAAGTCAGCTACATCACAGGTGACCATTGAAAAGCTGCGTCAGAGTTTCAGTGTTTTTGGACTGCCAAAAATGTTGGTGTCAGACAACGGAACCTGTTTTACAAGTGCTGAATTTGAGACTTTCATGAAACAAAATGGCATCCGCCATGTGAGGTCAGCACCGTTTCACCCGTCTTCTAATGGGCTGGCAGAGAGGCGGTCCAAACCTTCAAAGGGGGGATGAAAAAGATGAAAGGTGAAACATTGCAAACTAGACTGTCAAGGTTTCTGTTCAGTTACCGCATCACACCTCACGCGACCACAGGCCTGTCGCCTGCAGAGTTGATGATGTCAAGGAGACTCAGATCTGCATTAGACCTGCTCCTGCCAGATGTGAAAACAAGAGTGCAGCAAAAACAACTAAAACAGAAACAGTCCCATGACACAAACAGGAAACTGAGAAGTTTCTCACCTGGGGATAAAGTGTTCATCAGAAACTACTCTTATGGACCTAAATGGATCCCTGCGGTCATCGAGAGCTCATCAGGTCCAGTGTCATATACAGTGATCATTGGAAGTGGTCAAGTTGTGAAGCGGCATGTGGATCAAGTAAGAGCCAGATTGACAGACACCGTGCCCTTAGAGCCGGTGCTGGACTCCAACAGAGACACTGTGGTTCCAGTGACAATTGAGCAAGAAGGACCTCCTGCAAGTGAGCCAGTGGTTCTTTGCACTCCGGTCCCGCCGGACTTGCCTGCTACACCCGTGGTGAGACGATCAGAGCACGAGAGACAGCCACCTGTATACCTGAAAGACTTTGTTTAATAGATCAAGAGATGTTCCATTAATAGAGCAGCATAGTTCTCTGTTCTCACTTTAAGGAAATGTTTAGAATGTTAATCTTTGAAAGTGAAATGGTTTATGTCAGTACCTCGAAATGTTGTGTAACGGGAGTATGTTATACCCCCACCTTCGGGAATTATTGTTAGCTTAAAGGGGGGGAAATGTGGTATCTTACCGTGTTATTATTACATGTTATTGCATTTGTCCAGCAGGGGGCAAACTCACTCTTGGTATTAAAAGAGCCTGTTGTACATGTTCCAACGAGCAAGTCCCGGAAGCATGTTACCAAAGTAAAACCAGTTAAATCTACTCCAATGTTGTGGACATACAATTATTGATCACAAGATACAACAAAGCATCAATATGGTGCACTTTGAGAGCAAAATGAAGAGATCTATGGATACATCTCAACACCCATATGAAACAGAACTGTAAACAGATTTACATTTTGTTTTCTCCAGTTGTGCTGCATTTACAAGAGTGGAAACCTCTGTACCAGTCTCACTTCTTGCACGCCTCTCCTTCCACAAAGCCACTGACTTCATGTGCTCTTTGCTTGATTCATGCCTTCCCAGTCCCTTATCACGTACAAGAGCATGGCGCCAGTTGTTGTAGCCAGTTGTGGTGAAGGCATCTGACGTACTTGAACCGAAATGTCTACATGCATAGCAGAAGATGGCATCTTTTTTACATGAATATTCCAGCCAATCTCTGTTTTGAAACCATGAGCTGCAAAATGAGCGCCTTACCCCACTGTACAGGCGAGTTGGGTACTTTTTTAAATATACCTGGGCAGGCTCTGTTTTGCCGAGGTCCTCTGGCAATTGCGGGCCGCCGAGGGGTGGCAGTGTTTGGGGCAACGAAGACGGCTGCGGCTGCTCCGCCTCCGTGCGAGGCGGGCAAAGCCAGCGAGTCGGGCAGGAGGACGTTATTGTCCACGACAGTGGCCGCGGGTAACGTAATGTCCCCATGATGCAGTGTTACTGCTGGCGATAAGGGCTGGTTGTTTTAACCATTTTCTGATGTCCATCATTGACTGCTGTGTAAGCACCTTGCAGATGTCACGCGCACGCGCACCTGACATAATAACGTTACTTACCGTTTAAATTGACCAAATAAATGCAGCAGACAATGTTATTTAACCACAATTACAATTTATTTTATTTCAACTATCTTCTTCTTCTTCTTCTTCTTCTTCTTTTCTTCTTCTTCTTCTTCTTCTTCTTCTTCTTCTTCTTCTTCTTCTTCTTCTTCTTCTTATTATTATTATTATTATTACTACTATTATTATTATTGTTATTATGTAATATTTTTCACTTTTTTTTAATTTTTCACTTTTAATTTGTCAAATGAGGGTGCATAACGACTCAACTGAGGGTGCAATGCACCCTTATGCACCCCCGTAGAACCGGGCCTGATCATAGAGCTAGTGTGGCATTTAAAACCCTTGTATTGAATGGTTTACGTTAGCAGGAAACACATGTTCATCCTTGATGCCAGGGGGCTGGATTGGCCGCGCCGAGCTGTAGATAAACATTATGGCGATTAGCGCCTCCAGCAATTCGTTAGTTGTTCAATTTATAACTTAGAAAATATATTAATGGAATTTACTAAATAAAGTGAGACCAATTTAAATGTATCTACTTATGACTCTGTTGTGACTATTTATTTCATATTAGGAATATGTGTTTTAAGCACTCTTATGTGTTTGGTGTTCATACTGCATATGTAGATTTGGGCTAGGATGCAGTGAAATCAAAGATCAGACTTTTAAAGTCCTGTGCTCATATAAAGTATGAACCCGTTTTTTTACTGTCATTATTCTTGTTGGAGACTTGTCACGTATCCTGATCTGTTTCTTCTGTTGTTAACAGAGCCTGTTGAGTCCATTATTTTGGTTGCTTTTAAATTATACATCTAGTATAAAAAAATAGAATACACATTAAATGAGGAATTAGAACAAATTAAAAGAGAAAACATAATCATTGTCAAACACTGGAAATATCATGAACATAGCCTGATACATAACCATACTATAAATTCAGATACTTTATTACATTATTTGGACATGCAACACAAGCTATGATAGCCTATACACTATGTTTAGATAACAACTCACAAACATGAGTAATGAGGTTATATGAAGTTTATGTTTGTGTGGAATTGGTAAGTTTTTTTTATTTGTATCACACCACTGAAATAACATTAGTTTCATATTGTGTATGTGATTTATTTTGGGCAAAAAAAACTATAGCCAGTTGAAGCAAATTACAGCATATCTGATCATTTTTTAAATATTGTAACGGTGCACTATCCATGCAACAAAGAAGTGCCCTTTGTTTCTGGTGGAGGCCTAATGTGATCTTAGTTTATTCTTAATAAATATAAGATAAGATGACATAAACATTTGTGTTCCCACAGTGGGAAATGCTCTCATTTCAGCTGCACGTGAACAGGTATACAGCTTAATCAGAAATGTCAAAAGTCAAATCCAACATTCAATTAGGTTTTTGGTTTCGTTTACTGTTGGGCTGTAAAGAGCTGTGTTAAAACCTGAAAAGGTGAACTTTGAAAGGTGTCTTACCTAGTTTTAATAATAAAAAAGGCTCTGTTAATAACTTGTGTATAAATGTGTACCTATGAGTAGTTCTTGTATGTCTCTACCTCACTTATCAATTTCTGTCGTAAGATTCTTTAAAATAAGAAATTATACTAGAGACAAAAAAATATCCCCTTTTATTGGAATTAACTACTTTTTGGGCTACTACACTTGATAATCACTAAACCCCAAACTTATTTTGGAATACTGAGTGTAGCTGCTAGAGGAAGGCACCTCTCCTGTCTTACATAGTGGTGAAGTGGACAATAATCATACCGAAGTATTTCCAACCGGCCTTCAGGTCCTCCACAACATTAGATAGTTAGTTAGCAAACTAGCTGTTTTGTGCTAAGCTAGCCACTCAATGCAGACATCATTTTCATAATTAAAAGTCAGAATCCCTCCTTTGTCCTCTCAGTGCGAAGCTCTAGTAGTCTGTGAGTTGGCCTGCCACACCATTTCATTTGGAGTTGCTATGTAATTGAGTAAAAGGGATTTATTTTTCAAACTCCAAAACTCCACTCTCCATAACAGAGCATGAGAATGTTGTTCCTTGCTGATAACATAACCCTGTTCAAGTAAAGACATTCGTCTATAGTGAGTGCAATACCGTGTTTCACCAAAACATCACGATAACATTTTAAGGGGCGCTGTTTCACTCTTTGTAAAATACTCTGAAAAAAGGGGAGAGATGGCAGCTCAGAATAATTAACCATACTTATTTGAATTAAAACGATAACTACGGTCTTAAAAACAGGGGAAGGCTTCCCTTTGCCTCCATGAGAAAACGCCACTGATTTGACCTGCCCCTTACTCAAAAAGAGATGGTCAACTCAAAGTTAACATAGACAGCACACTTCCTTAAAATAGAACCTTTATTATATAAAAATGCTTTTGATACAAAATATGTCACAAGTGTAAATTATACAAAGCATTTTTAACTGAGACAACAAATACAGGCTTTAAGGAGTTTTACTGACACAGTGGTTTGAGGCGGGGCCTTCAGCCCTTAATATTAAAGAGTTCCTGCTGACACATTTAGACATCTGTCACCAGACTTCATCTGTGATTCCCCTGCAGGAGAAAGTACATCAGCCAACAGCAACAAGCTTACTGCAAGTTACAAAGTTCCAAGCTCCTATGTATGTGCTTTATTAGCTCTTCTGGACATCAGTCTGCTCCAGAGAAGACACAATTGTGACTTCATGCTACGCTCACAGACCGATTGGTATGTAGTTCCCCATCACACATTACCATGTTACACAGATGGCATCAAGGAAAGCTTAGAGGATGGCCCCTAAAACCATCTTCAGATAATCAAACCTGCCTTAAGGTTGGTTTACACAGCCCACACCCTCCTTCATTTATAACCAGGGGAATATTAATATGTTTTTTATCGTAAGTGCATTAAATGTCTTCCCACTTTTCTAGGTCCTGTGTTGATAAGATATTAATAATAAGTGCTGGATTTCCCTTAAAAACACAGTTTTTCTCCTAATCGCTGATTAAATAAAATAACCTAGAACAAGATAAAGGTTCAGTGATTCTCATTAGGTTCTGTCAGTGCTCAGGTGGAACCACACATTAAAAGTGTCCCAAGAGATAATATAGTGATAACGTAAAATTCTAGATTTAGATCTAGAGTCAGAGTCAATTGCTGACGCTTTTATGTGACTTACATACACGTCTTTAGTGTACACATTTCTACGGGAGTTATTTAGGGTTAAGTATTTTCCCCAAGGACACATCGACATATCGACTGCAGGGGCTAGCAATCAACCTACTGACCTACTGGCACTCTGACTGGACCATTTACCCCCTTAACCACCGTCACCCTACTATTTGGAGTAAGTGAAGTATATACATTGTTTTCCAACCTATAGTTGACATGGCAGCAGCAGTGATTAGTACTTCCAGAGTGAGTTGAGTTATTGTGTCCAGACAAAACAAAAGTCTGACATTGTGCTTAGCTCACTGTAATGATTGGGCAGGGCTGGATGACGTGGCAAAGATAGATTAAGGGTCAGAAAGTATTATCACGAGTCAAACCTTTACATTTTGGTTTCTTGTGTGGGAAAGCTTTATATAGGAGGTGATGAGCTGCAAGGCCGCAGGAGCTTCAAACCAAGTGCCTATCTGACGGTTCCTAAATCCCCTTTTTAAACCCTCCGCTGTGATTGGCCAAGTGTGGATGTGTGGGAGTGACATCACGATGACTCCTGGGACAGCTCTGAATAAATGTCTCAGCCGGTACTCTTTGTATTTCCAAAAGACTCCTTCAAACCAAACATGGTGAGCGACACAAAAAACATACATATTGATCTACACACAAACAGAAATACGAATAACAAAAGTCGCTATAAGAATTATTAACTGTAAAATAGCTTCATGTTCTAATGTCAGTATGAGAGTGGTATTTTGGGCTTCTCTGTGTAATTATAGTAACTGATATAGTATGAACACAATAGCAGCAAACATACTTTTGGTAAACGGGACGATAAGGGTAGAGAAAGTGATGGAAGAGGTTCACGACGAAAAGCACAATCATTGACTTCATTACACACACAGTATGTACAATAGCTTTACATGTTGATATTCATTTGGTATGTTGGTGATGTGACGGGACACAGAGGGGACTGTCTCGACTACTAATTATTCACAATGTGAAATGTGAGGGATTTCAAACAATGTACAAAAGATTTCACTTTATCTTGGCCCTGTTCCATCCATCCACTCCTTCACTCACACTTCTACGCATGAATTCAGTCATCATCTATTTCCTACATATGTCCATGTTTCATACACACATCCAGCATGCATACACCCACTCATCTGTGTGTCCCTTGCTTTGTGTGGAGCGGTGGATCAGCCAGCGTGAATAAAATAGTAAAATAATTCCTCTCTGATTTATTTTTCGTTCATATTATTTTAACACTATGTACAGTCCTGTCGCTGGTCTGCCAACAAGGAAAGGGAGGAAAGGCTTTCACACAACACTGGCACTCTGTGAGGGGGGCCGTTCAATGCTTTTCAGGAGCAGCACAGGCCACGAGTCAGGTTACTGTTACCTCATTCACACCAACGCAACTCCGGTTCAAGCTCCGTGCTAGAGCTTTTCAGGTTCAGAACCGGTTCTTCGGTTTAGCTCCGGCTCTTTTCACACCGCTCAGAGCCCGACTGGTGCTGCGTCATTGCGTCATCGTTTGCGTCATGACGTAACCGCTTGCGTGCCTGCTTCATAAAGCCAAACCGCGCGGAAACCCCTCACAGCTCACACCGACAACAACAACAATGGCCGATCGTGTTAAAGCGCTACTCGTTTTGGTTTTGGTAAAAACCAGCGGTTGCCATCTCTTTCTGCAATTGTTGGAGAAATGCTTTGGACCGCGTGCTCCCCTCCAGCTTCCTCTGTACCTCTTCGGAAGACCAGATTCCCAGTAGGTAGCTGGTCTCTTCAGTGGACCACTGCTGCTTGTTAAGTTTCTCCATCGTTGTGTACAAACTGGATAAAACGCTGGCTTTTTGTTGTTGTTCAGGAGTTGATCCCGCCCCTGCTCCTGCCCCCGCCTCGACGTAAGCGTGACGTATGCGGTGCTTTTGCTCTAGCCGGAGAATTTTTTGGTGCTTGAAACGAACCGGATTCCGGAGCTAAGAGGCTGCTCTGCTGCGGTGTGAACAGGAAAACCCGGTGCTTTTCAAGCTCCAGCTCCGAACCGGCCCTGAAACACCGTTGGTGTGAATGAGGTATGTGTGAGGACAGATGGAGGGCTTCATATTTTGTTGAAGTGAAAGTTTTCTTCTTTTGATGGAATGAAAATGTAAGCGTGAGCTGCTCTCATCAACTCCTGCATCAGGGCGGGGGGGGGGGCCTTGAACCTGCAACCTGTCCTGACTGAGCGAGTGTTCAGAGCTCCGATCAGATGAAGGTCACCCTGAAGGCTCCAAGACGACTGGAATGATGAAATGACGGATGTGGGACGTAGGGACCTTGGGCAAGGCACTTGAGCCGTAGCAGCTGATAAAGGCAGTGGGGGGGCCGCTCAGGGAGGTTGGCACGTGAGTTCTCTCCCTGGGAAAGGGGGGCCAATTGAGGCCAGTTCTCTGCACCCTGCCTCCTCAGGGGGCTCCTGGGCTGCTGCAGGGTCACGAGGAGTCGGTGCAGGGTGAGGGAGGGGGGGGGCACAGGTGGAAGTAGGAGCGCTCGGTGGAAGGGGAGGGGGGGCAGCTCTCCTCAGCTGACAGGTACTGGGAGCGGGGGGTGGGGGGCGGTGGGTAGGGGTCCGAGTCCGAGTTTAGGTCCATGTAGTACTTGTTGTGTTTGCCGTGGGCGCCGTGGCCCGCGGCCTTCCAGCGGCCCGCTGAGGACGCCAGCCCGGCCGGCGGGTGGTGGGGGGTGTAGTCGCTGTCACAGACGTCCGTGCTGCAGGGGGTGGTGGGGGGGGCCGCACCACGGACTGGGTGGTAGGGTCTAGAAATGAGAAGAGACAGAGTGGGTTAATATTACATTTCATCTCAAACTACACACTAGAATATGGATCTAATGTGCTGAGTCATGGTTTCAGCTCTGTTGACCTGGGGCCATCCCATTATAATCAGCAGAGGTGGAAGAAGTACTCAAGACTTTTACTGAAATGAAAGTATAAATACTTGTAAAAATACTTTGTTACAAGTAAAAGTCCTTCCCATCCAATGATAATAGTTCACATGTCCAAGCACCAACAAGTGGGATCTCCAGTTTGGAATTAGTTGTTCATATTTGCAGGAGTTATCGAGTCAAACCTCGATGCAGCTGCCTCAAATGTTTGATGGTGAGTGTGATACGGTGTGTGTGAGACTGTGAGTGTGTGTTACCTGTACGATCTGGTGGTGGAAGGACTGTTGGAGGAGTAGAAGATCTCTGTGTTGTAGAGTGAGCGGTCAGTGGCCGGGGACGGAGGAGGGTTCAGGATCTGCAAGAGACAGGAACATATGTTATTGTGTGCATCTGTGTGTGTGTGCGTGCGTGCGTGCGTGCGTGCGTGCGTGTGTACCTGAGGGTAGAAGGCTCCCTTGGTGGAGGAGGAGCTGCTGGAGGAGGCTCCGGTCACATGGTTCCTGTCGTAGAGAGGAGCTCCGCTGCTGCTGCTGCCCATCAGGCTGACTGAACTCATCATGGACTTCCCACAGGAAATAGCTGCAAACAAACAGTTCAATATGAATAATAATCGTTACAATTTCGGCCTAATTCTAACTCCCTCGATGTGTTTATTTTCATTTTGTGTCCACTTGTTTTGTTGGGAGCGAGTTGAACAGGGCCTCGCTGACTCAGGTCTTGGGTACTGATACAAATCCTGAGGTTTTGTTTTCTGTTTATTTTGTGTCAACTTGTTTTCTTTTTGTCTCCTTGTTTTCAAAGGGCCTCGCTGACTCAGGCCTTGTTCGGGGGCCCTAATAGTCCTTATCATTTCAATAATGGCCCTTTTCAGAGATAATGAGTTTGGTGACAGGTTTTGTATACATCTGTTCTTGTTGTTATGTGTGTGATTCTCGTTGTTGCTATGACCGATTGGTTTCCTTGTTTTGTTTCGATTATTGTTCTCTAGTTCATGCCATTGAATCAGAATCAGGTTTATTGCCAGGTAGGTTCACACATACGAGGAATTTGACTTGATGCCATGGTGCAGACATAAAATATAAAACAAGAAATCTAATATAAAACGAAAAATCTTTAAGGACACCGTAATAAAATATAGTTAAATAGCGATAAAATAAAGCAGTAATTTACATGGAAATAGAATGCTATGAATGAATTATAGGATATCAAATTGTGAGATAGAGTTGAACTGTTGTGGCGTCATAGAGTGGTGCAGTGACGAGTCCTAAAACCCGGAAGTGAGTTAGCATTTTAACCACTACCGGTTCCCTGGTCTCAGAGCCAATGGGATCTCTCCATAGGGTTTAGGAAAATAGCTGGAAATAAGGTCTGTGGTCGACACACATTGAAGAGACGGATCACGTTTTGTTCTAGGACATTAAATCCATCAGCAGTGACCCCTCTGGTGATTTCTGAAGAGTTTGCGTGTCTGGAAAACGATGGTTGTTAACAAGTGGCTGGATAGGACTACAGAAGTTGTGGAGGACGTTGTACGTCATTACGCCGAACACGGAAACACTCTAAGTTTGTTTGCCCTGTTCTGCTTGAAAGCAAGTACCTGCCTCCTGCAAACTGTTCAAACAAACGCTTCAACTTGTACAATGTGGAATCTGTATGTTTGAATATGGATCTTAAGTTGGCGTGATGTTGAAGTCGTGCGACCCTGCTGTAGTTCGTTTATAGCATAACGTTAGCATTCTGCTTCTGGCGATTAGATTTATGATTTGAAAATGATAAAAGTAGGGTAGACATGTGGATATTATCCGGCTGAACAAAACGTGCATTTATCAAACAGGTTCGTTTTCCACAGACCTTATTTCCAGCTATTTTCCAAAATCCTTTGGAGAAATCCCATTGCTTTTTTGTCGAGGGAACCCATGCGCAGCTTATTTCCGGGTCGGCCTACAAAAATACGTCATCCCTGCACCACTCTATTAGGAGCTACAATAAGCATGATAATAATGAACATTAGCCACCTTTAGTTTAGTGGTGGTGACACACCTGGAGATTATCATGCTGAACAAATCCTGCAAGTGTCATAAATGTGTGTTTGCCACAGATATCATTTTTCTGCAATTTTCCAAAGTCCAATCAAAAAATACCATTTATTTTTGTGTATGTACCCCATGCAATGCTAACTTCCTGTTAGCTAACATCCTGGTCTACAAATCTGTAATCACTGCACCACTCAGCTATCGTAGAAGCCTAGTGATGGTTTTGAAAGCAATGGTAGAACTGAAGTTATATCATTGTGTGGTAGAAAATAAAAAACACCATCACTGCTGCTCTGGCTCTGATCTCACCTTGGAAGGTGCCATGCTGCGAGCTGCTGGGTGCGATGAAATTGAGTGGCACATGGGGCGTCCCACTGATGTACTCATGAGGGAAAGTTCCACTGGGGCCCTTGTAGCGTCGACACACCACCCGCTGGCAGACAAAATAGGCTCCCCCGATTACAAAGACCAGCAGGATGATGGCGATGACCGGGCCGATGGTGTTGGGCCCTGTGTTAGGGACGGAGGGAGGAGACACATACTCTACAGGGAGCAGAACCAAAGAGACAGAGTTAGGGACAGAAACAATACACGAGTGCTAACACTATAATACTTTGTATGAGTATGTTGATGTGTTTACCACAGGCCAGCTCGTCGGAGCCGTCGGGGCAGTCAGAGTAGTTGTCACACTGCTGCTTCTTCGTGATGCACTGGTTGTCTCCGCAGCGGAACTGGTTAGGAGGGCAGATGGCTGCAGGAGGAACACACCAGGAGATCTACGTCAGTTTTGACTCATGAAAAGGTCTTATAGGGCAACGTGTTGGAGAAAAGCCTCCAGCTCTATGTCATCAACAGTTATATCATTCATCATTTATATATCCATCAGGGCTGCAAGCTCATTTAAATGTTATCAGAATCGCAATATTTAATAATGCTATCTAAATCCCATTAAGTAATTTTTGGCAAATGTGAAAATATCTAAATAAAATATTGTGGAGCTGCAGGGAAGTCCTGCCTACAAACGGTATTCCACAGACTTCATAAAAAATCCTTGGTACAGATTAGGGCTGAACGATTAATCGATTTAAAATCGATATCGCGATTTGAAATGATGCAATTATCCACACCAATCAGAAGTGCTGTGCTCCACATGTACCAGTCATTGTTAACCAATCAGAAGTGGCCCATGATAGTAGGTGATAGACAGATTGATCCAATCACCTGCCAAGTATTTTTGAAATACTTTTCCATATGGCTTCCAATGGAGCTTTCCTAGATGGTTTGGTGAAACAAACCATCTGAGTCAGGTTAGCTCCATCACATGTTTCTATTACAGGGTGAATCTTAAACTGAAGCTTGACTTTAAAGCAACCCAACGGAAGTTTCATGTAAGTTTAGTTCTTTCACTCGCAGCTCGGGCTGCGGGGGTGCTAGAGACGGGAGCACGTGGATACGACCTTCCTAGCCGGAGATATGGCCGCATTTTACAATAAACTTCCGTTGGATCGCTTAAAAACAAATATCGCAAATCGAATCGCAATATCTGTCAGAAAATTCGCAATTAGATTATTTCCCCAAATCGTGCAGCCCTAGTACAGATCCCCTTCAAAAAATGACACTTTTTATCATTTAATTAAATGTATCTGTGAATGATGATTAATTCCTTTTTTAATGGAAGTCTGTCAAAGATGAAGACAGTCACTTGTGGAGTACCTCAGGGTAGTTGTTTGGGACCACTTTTATTTTCTATTTTTACAAATGACCTACCATTAGAGTTAGAAAAAGCCAAAATTGTAATGTATGCAGATGACTCAACAATATATTATGCAGCATCGACTATAAGAGAGTCGACAAATGTTATGAATAAAGATCTACTACTGATATCAGAGTGGGTCAAAAATAATAAGTTGGTACTTAATGCTGGAAAAACAAAATCTTTAATAATAGGGTCAAATCATCAGTTAAAAGGTGAACCCAAATTGCAACTACATTTAAACCATATTCAAATTGAACAGGTCAAGGAGACAAAATTGCTAGGTATAACCCTGCATCATAAATTATTATTATTAGTATTGGGCCCAATTATTCTATGGTTATTATAAGAGTGTCTTAAGGAACACTTAAAAAAAAATGCTGATTCTAAACTTTATTTATATGTATTAGTGATAAAACCACTTTATGGATGAACGTTTACTGAGCTAACATTCTCAGTTCCAGTGTGTCCCGGTGTGAACCTACTCTCACAGTCCTGCTCATCAGAGTGGTCGGCGCAGTCAGGTTCCCCGTTGCAGCGCCTCTGAGCGTCGATGCAGCCTCCTTTGTCACACTGGAACTGATGGGAGGAGCAGACGGGGCAGTTCTCCTCGTCGCTGCTGTCGTCACACTCTGGGAAGCCGTCGCAGCGCCAGGCCATGGGGATGCAGTCGATCTCTCCTGTGGAGCAGGTGAACTGCTCTGTGGAGCAGGTGGGGGGCTCTGGCAGAGAGAGGGGACACATTAGGAGGCTACAGAGACCCCTCTACAGTCAGACAGGCAGAGGGGACAGGAAGTAGTTTGCCTTAAACAAATACTTCAGGAGCTAGTGTCGGAAAGACTGGAAAAGTGCTATATAAATGAGGTCCATTTACAATTTACCACATAGTTGCTCATTACACAGACTTTTATCCATCTCTGCTGTTTATTTTCATGTGCATGTAAACGAAGAGTATCTCCTTAATGAGGACATTATCCCCCTCCCGGACTGGACACTGGCGAGCCTTGTGACTTTATGTGTCAACATCAGAATGATTTCAGCCCAAAGGAAAGAGAATGTGGAGCGACCCTGGTATGGACTGCACCATAATGCTGAGGGTGTCTTTGTGTCTCACCTCCACAGTGCAGCAGGTCCTGCAGTAACACCAGGTGCATGGGACAGGAGCAGCGGGGGGTGCCGTCTCCCTTAGCGATGCAGATGTGAGAACAGCCGCCGTTGTCGCGAGAACATGGGTGGGATGCTGGAGAGAGGAAGAAGTCATTACACACTTTCCTGCCAAAACACAACCTGAACAAAGCCCCACTCAAACAGTCAATCAATCAATTATTTTGTAAATGTGAGTAAGCGATGGGGGTCCGTACCAAACTCCTGTGGGTCCATCTCCTCCACAGCATGGATGGAGGTCAGGTAGGAGATGCGGCCCTGAATGCGCGTGCGTCCGTCTCCGGTCAGTTTGTCCACCCTCTCGATCATCTGCTGCTGCCGGTCGATCCAGTACAGGTGGTCTCCCAGCACAGTAACCCCCGTCGGCTGCAGGATGTTGGAGTCCTGCAGGACGATGCGATTGGCTCCTGGAGTAGATGGAACGATGCCATTAGAATAAGAAAATAATTCCACCAATTCAATTAAATAAAAATAAAAAAGAATACTTCTGCTATTTGTTTTAAACTATACTAATATTATTGATAAGGATCTTTTAAATTATATATATTTTTTAATTATGATCAAGTTACGCACAAAGCGGATCATTTTGCGTATGAAAAAGAAACATGTCAGTGCCCTCTGACGATGGAGACCTAATCGTTTAAACAAATTAGATTATGTGACGTGAATGAGACTCATCTGACTTAATGGTCAAAAGTTTATTCATTTGAAATTGAATTACAATACCAAAATAAATCATAAAAACATTAAACAAGCGCAATGCAAAATCAACATTCTGTCATACTGTCTGGCAAAATAGTTTTTTTTAATGATTTTGTAATATCTCCTTGCATATTTTAGATATTATATATTATATTTGAATATATATATATATTTGTATATTCTTTTTGCATGTGTGAAGCATCCTCCTCAGTTGCACAGAAATTGAAACATCCCCTAATGTAGGCTGTGATTCTCTCTTGTCTAATATGTATCTCATCCTCTTTACCACCTTTCATACAGTGGACAGCTTTGCCTTAGAAAGAAGTTGAATTGCCCTTCAACTTCATGTGAAACCACAGCGCTGCTCTGATGACAAACAGTCAGCAGCTGCACACCACTATCCCTGCTGACACTGCTCAACTTGTTTGTGATTTTCTACTGCTTCATGTTGAGTGATTAACAACAAGTGAGAACGCAGTGAGAGCAAACCTCATAGAAACAGTAAGATGGTTGAGAGAACAACACAAACATGTTCTTGAATGAGGCCCAATGATTCCAACCACAAATACATCTCTCACATTTTTGTATTGACATTTCTTATTCCTAACATATACTGTTTGAATTTCTATGGCTGTGCTTGGATAAGCCAAGTAAATAAATACAGAGGTTTTGTTACATGAACAGTGTCACCAACAGAATATTTTTGCCTCAAAAATGCCTCTGTGTTCCTTGGTCTCAACTCAACAAATACTATCGATCTGTGTGAGGCCTGGCTTCACTAAATCTCTAGTTTTGTTTGCAATGTAGCTGCATGTGTCTATGAATAAACCATGGGAGTGTGGTCTTTTCATTTCACTCGTACCTGCATCTAAATCTTATAACAGAAAAAATGTGTTTGAACTGTAACAGACAGCTGACAGTCTACTAAAGTTACAAACAGTGTCAAACTATATAAAAATATCTTTCTTCACTTTATTTAAATGCATTTTTGTAATCTAACTGATAGTGATTGATGCTGTTGATTCATTGGATGGACTATGTAACCTTGCTAGCCTCATTGTTTCTAAAGGTGCTTATTTAGACATGAGACCGACCTGTTAAAGTGACATAAGATTCATTTAAATGGCTCAATACATGTAACCTATGTTTTTTCATATCATTATTGCGATATAATTGTTTATTCATCTTTAAAATTGTACATCGGATCCATCTATCAGTTCATCACATGGCTTGGTTGAATTGTGATTGGTCAATTTGGACATTCAGTGGTCTGCTCTTTTTTGTTAGCAGACCGCTGCTAAGGACACCTTGATCAGTCATTGATTGTGCCGTCATATTAATTAGTAGAAGGAAGTTGTGGCAAAAACGTTCTCGCTGCATATTACTTCACTTTTTTGCATATTTCATCTTATTTAAAACATTTAAAAAATGTTAATAGAGTATGCGCATGTAAACATACTGTATTGTCCCTTGCTTGTCATACTGTGTAAATATTCAACATTTCTGGGAGTGCTTCACTTAAGTCATTGTATCTAAAGGTACATTAATATGCTAATATTTATTTACTTTATTGGATTTTTTCTGTTGATGGTTACCTGTCAGGTCGCTGCTCTCGATGCGTTTGAGGTCTGCATCGACCCAGAACAGTTTTCCCATTTTGTTGTCCAGAGCCAGAGCCACGGGCCTGATGAGTCCGGTGGTGAACAGAGACTCTCTCTCCGTGCCGTCCAGAGAGGCTCCTTCGATCTTAGCCGAGCGGTCCTGCACTGTGGTGAAATACATGTACCTGCAGGGGGGGTGCACACAAGTGAGTTCGCAGTAATACATTTCAAATCCCCCATTAGACGTCATTCATTTTGTTTTATTTTTGTAAACCAAAACATATAAGCTCACCCTTTCTCAGCGTTGACCACGATGGCCCGGGGTTTGTCGGTGTCGTCCTTCAGGACCACGCCCACCGTGTGGCCGTCCATCCTCTGGACGTTGATGGTGTTGGTGGTCTCACAGGTCCAGTAGATGTGGCGGCTGTAGGGGTCCAGGCTCAGGTCATGGAGCTGGTTGTCCGCTGGCTGAACACTGCTGCTCACGATCATGGAAGACTGGAGACACAAAGCGAGGACACAAGTTCAACATCTGACTCGTTGTGAGTTTGGGCAGGCTCTGTCTTAAACTGAAGATGATTGGTTATATCTCTCACAGGCTCCGGACGGGGGCGATTACTCGGTCCGCTGCGTGGGCCAGATGAATAATCTGGTCCACGGTATGGCTACCGCAGCCGGACGCGTGATGTCCCTGGCCACCGTGGCGTCGCGTCACGTGTGGCTAGGTTTGACCGCGCTGTCGAGGACCGGGATGATCTCCTTGGGGCCCCTGTAACCGTGCACACTCTACACGAGCTATGGCTGTATCAACAGCCTTATTTAACGGCGTGAGTGTAGAGGACATATGCACGGCTGCGTCTTGGTCAACGCCAGGCCCCTTCATAAAGTTTTATCTCTTGGACATGTCTGGCTCCTTTTCATCGTCTGTGCTTGCTGGGGCAACACAGGACTGGTGAGGAGGGCATCTGACCCCCTCCCCGGGCGTAATGCGCTTACGTTTCCCCGGGCACCCGGTCCCGGGGGACGTGGCGCGCACTGAGCCCATAAGGGGCTGGAGGACTCTTTCCCCCTGCTTTAGGGCAGGAGGGGGGAGCCCTCCACGTCATAGTCCACACACGCTCTTCACGAGGTAAGCGTGTCTGAGTGTGGGACATGGGGCACTTGCGCTCTCCCCGTGCTCCTTAGGGACTCAGGAGAGGTGGTGCATAGTGAGCCCATACAGGGCTAGGGACTCTCTCCGTCCGCCTATGGGCGGGGGGGAGAGCCCTCAGCGCTGTTTTCCGAGCACACTTTCGCGAGGTAAGCGCGTCAGAGTGTGCTCTGTCAGCCGCAGCCCCGACTTCTCCACGGTTACGACCGAGGGAGAGGTGAGTGAGGCGCAGCGGCTGCTAACCAGAAAGCCGGTCAGAGACAGTGAGATGGAACAGTGTTGTTGTTGGACGACAGCGCATGTATACATCGGGGCTCCGCCCACTGTACCCATAGAGTCCGGTAGAGGGCGGAGCCTGTGAGAGATATAACGAGGGGTTACATATGGTAACCCTTGTTATATAAACACAGGCGGAGCCCTCTACTCAGGGGCCCTGTCTGTCCTATGCCGCTCGCTGAAGAGAAGTGTAGGATGACAGTCAGGAGGCGAGGCCTCCTTTTATACGGTGGGATGCGCGCGCATTCAGGTAGGCCCGCCCCGGGGCCGGCTACGGTTATAGAAGTCTCAGTGGATGAATGCTTGCATGATATGATCAAGGGGTAGTACCCATAGAGTCCAGTAGACGGCTCCGCCTGTGCTTATATAACAAGGGTTACTATACGTAACCCCTCGTTTCAGACCGGTGTGTAGTTGCCTCTGAAAGGACTTAAACGTCAACATTTATTTATTTACTTATATAAATATATGGAGTTTAACTTGCCAGGGGAAGACATTAACCCTTCTACAGTTATCCTACTGGTATGATGAGTCTCCATCTGTTCATTTAGTCGGTGATACTACGATAACAGGCCAACATTTTTAAACAAATAGATAAGGTAAAATAATTACCGCAGCCATGCCTTTGTGTAAGATTTGTTTTGGCAGAGTCTGAAAACAGATGTCTATAATTAACATAACAAATATGTATGTATTTACCATTAGACTATTTGCTGATTGTCTATCAAATTAATTAATTCAATTAATACAACCTGTAAACTCAAGTATCATAGAATTTTCCAAGTGGGTGTTTCAACACTTGATGAGATTTATAATTTACAGTAAATCCAACTGATAAAAACCAGATTATTCCACCATTTTAGGTCTCAGTGAGGAGAATCCTCCACTTTGTTTGGTGAGGATGATCATTAGTGCCCTGAGGGAAATTCTGTTGTAGCCCTCATCCTCAGCTTATATGTACACTTCATTATTGTTGAAGGTGAGGACTTGTGTACTGTTAGTTTGTATGTTTCAACCATGGCAAGCATTTCAACTCAAGGAAAAACATGTTGCTGTGTGAACATTCAGAGTATTGGGGCAGTGTTACCATGGCTCCGTCGTCCCGGGCCCTGCGTATGTTCTGTCGTCCGTCCAGCCAGTACACCAGGCGGTCCAGAGGGTCGTAGCTGACCGCCCGGACGTTCCTCAGCACGTGGATGGGCAGGATGATGTCCGGACTCTGCTCTCCCAACACCATCCTGCTGATGCTGGCCTTCTGACTGAAGAGCAGGAAACTGGAGGGGGCTGCAGACAGAGGGGCAGAGAGGATGTGTGAGAGATGGAGAAGAGAACACAGTGTGTTTTATTATGGCAGTTTGCCATATGCGTCTTGTGAAATACAAACACGCTGGTTCAAAACACAGAAGGCAAAGTCTAAACACACACAACCACACATCATCCCATCAGAACTGCTAAAACTGCTCTGAGGGTCCCAAGAGCTGAGGAAGAGTATTCTGTGTGTATGTTTTATAAATTGTTGTGGCTTGGTGTGTGTGTGAGACTGAGATCGGGAAAGCTGAAAGTCTGCAAATCTTCTGCTTCAGACTGAAAAAACACTTGTTTCAGCTGCTTCTTGGCAAAAAATAAATACATATATAAAATGTTCACTTGTATATTTTACACTTAGAAAGGTTTGGCTCAGTTGAAGCCAACGCAGAAGCACTAACAATAATTTGACTTATTTAAAGCTAATGTACTTAGGATTCTTGCTTGTTTAAAATTGTATCTGGTCACTTTGGATAAAAGCATAAACTAAATCAAATGTAATGCAATGTGTGTGTAGACCTTCGCCAGCTGTTTGGCAAGAGGCAACTGAGGTTATTTACTTAACCTAGTATTTTATTGCTGTTGCAAACTCTCTGCAATTATTTGAATCACAGCTTTAGTTTGAGAACAGCAGTTCTGTATTTTAATGACCATTTCAACTGACACTTGGAGTAGACTTATTAAAGGAGGGGATGTTTCTTTCCCGTATTTACAGACAGAAAACATGCTTGAGTTTCTCTCGGCTTTACTTACAGCTGCAGTTCCGTCCGTCGGGGTTCAGAGTGTAGTGGGAGGCGCAGCGGCACTGGGCCCCAGCGGGCGTGGCAAGGCAGAGATGGGCACAGTTACCGTTGTTATGGGAACACTCGTTGGTGCCCTCCTGACGGGAGGAGTGGAACACCAGGATGTCCAGCATCAGCTCCAGCTGGCCCTGAGGACAGTGAGGGAACAACCGTGAGTGCCAAAAATATAGTGGTGGGAAGTAACAAGGTACATTTACTCAAGTACCATACTTAAGTACTATTTAGACATAATTGTACCTTATTTGAGTATTTCAATTTTATGTTCTATAATTTGACTCCACTACATTTTGGAAGCAAATATTATACTTTTTAGTCCATTACATTTTTTAACACTGAAACTACTAATTACAGAACTGTACTACTAATATATAAATACTACCTAAAATTGGCTCCTCATTGACAAATTACTATATCAAAAAGATCTTCCATGTTAGTGATAAAAAACAGGATAATATAATATTCTATGATAATATAATATAAAACTTGTAATGAAATATTTTAGGACAATCTTATTAGAAAGTGCTTTTTCCAGCAAAAACATTCCCCTCATATAAAATGAACAACCCAACTGTTCAAGTGTGTCCCCCAGATTTTAAATAAAGTTTTGAAAGAGCACGTAATCAGCAAATAACTGTAAAAGACATATTTAAGCTAATACCTGCAGCACCACAGTGCGGTTGAGACCACTGCGTTTGTCTGCCCGCTCGATACTGCGCAGGTTAAAATCGGTCCAGTAGATAAAGTCCCGGTACTGGGTGAGGCCGAAGGGGTGAGGCAGGTCGTCCACGATGATCTCCCTCTGAAGCCCTGCACAACACACCACAACATGATTACAC
Source organism: Dissostichus eleginoides (assembly GCA_031216635.1). Taxonomy (NCBI): domain Eukaryota; kingdom Metazoa; phylum Chordata; class Actinopteri; order Perciformes; family Nototheniidae; genus Dissostichus; species Dissostichus eleginoides. The sequence continues at coordinate 424,500 of JASDAP010000485.1, read as the reverse complement.
CTGCTCTTCAATATCAAAACATCAAGCAACGCTTACATCATCCTTGGAGATTGGTATACACGTACACATAGTTTATCTGTGTGTACAACATTACACGCAGCTAAACTATGTTTAACTGAGTTACCTCGTCAAAAAGCAATGGGATTTATTGGATTACTATTGCAGAAAATAAGATCAGTGGCAGGGCAAGGCAAGGCAAGTTTATTTATATAGCACCTTTCAACACAAGGCAATTCAAAGTGCTTTACAAAAATGAAAGACATTCAGAAAATGGCATTTAAAAACAGTCATTAAAAAGCAAAGATAATAAAATAAACATTAAAAGAAAAAATACATGAATAAAAGTTACAGTGCAGTTTAAGATGTGATCCTTTGCTCTTTACACTCATTTCTTGCCCTATTCTTCGTTTTTCTCCTTTCCAATAGGGTCCCCGACTCCTATTTGTAACACTTCGATAGGGTCCCTGACTCCTATTTGTAACACTTCGATAGGGTCCCTGACTCCTATTTGTAACACTTCGATAGGGTCCCTGACTCCTATTTGTAACACTTCGATAGGGTCCCTGACTCCTATTTGTAACACTTCGATAGGGTCCCTGACTCCTATTTGTAACACTTCGATAGGGTCCCTGACTCCTATTTGTAACACTTCGATAGGGTCCCTGACTCCTATTTGTAACACTTCGATAGAGTCCCTGACTCCTATTTTTATAGGTTAGCGATTATGAAAGGAGAATTCTGGAAGTTAGGGAGGCAGTATCAGGAAGTTCTCAGCTCAACAGAAGCTGAAGGTCATACTGTTGGTGCACATAGAGTGTAACTAACAACATTGCAACAAATCTTCTTAATAAGAACATTTCTTTGTGTCAATTGTTTTTAGTGACAAGCTGACACAAAAATAAAGTATCTAGCAGAGTGAGGTCATGAGGCAGAGGTGTGTGTGTGTGTGTGTGTGTGTGTGTGTGTGTGTGTGTGTGTGTGTGTGTGTGTGTGTGTGTATGTGTGTGTATCTGTGTCCACACCTTGCATGTTGGTGCTTTCGATCATGCATGTGTCGAGGTCGGTCCAGTACAGTCGATGGTCCACATAGTCGATGGTGAGTCCGTTGGCCCGGCCCACTTTGTCCACCAGAGTTGTGATGGTGCTGCCGTCCATGTAGGCTCTGGCTATCCGAGGCCGACCCCCCCACTCCGTCCAGTACATGAAGCTGCAGAGACAAAACAACACTGGTTCAGCCTGGGACACACGCACAAGCTATCCAATCATCCAAGTTACTGTGGTTCTTCTTTCCAATACTGGGTTGTTCATGCTCAGCTCTCTGAATATATTGTGCACATGTCTGCACAGCGCTCCACTTTAAAATATAATACACTGTACTCTGTCATATACTGTCATATATTCATTGTCCTAAGTTTTTTTGTTTATTTTGTATATTTAAATTAGGTGTATATACTTGTCTATAGTCTTTTTTAATGCTAAATAGTTTCTTAAAAATACTTTCTTTGTATTATTGTTATATTCTTGACCTACTCTCACAACTTTTTACACCATAATACACCAAAGCAAATTGTATGTGTAAACGTACCTGGCAATAAACTTGATTTTGATTCTGATTTGTATCCGTTACAATATTTATTGGATCATCTAAAGCAGAAGTTGAACCGGTTCCCACTTTGTATCTTTTGTTTGGTTAAGTTCTGTGTAAGAACACATCTTTGTTGTCTTTATTAATGAGTGAGCATGGTATGTGGTCATGTGACATCGGATGCCTCCAGGCACGAGTGTTGACAGCTCTGTGCCGTGACATCATTAAGATACCACGGGTGAATTTAACAGGCTGGCACAGGACTTACCGCTCGCGCACATGCACACGCACACACACACACACACACACACACACACACACACACACACACACACACACACACAAAGAGTGTCTTGGGGTGTTTTGGCCAGGGATGAACAGAGATCAACAAACAGCTATAAGAGCATCCTCCCTCTCTCAGCTGGAGGTGAAGGGGGAGGGAGGGAGGGACACTGGCTGGTGTACATACCAACAGTGTGACATGGCTCCACTCTCACTCCCTCACACAGAGTGAGGAGAGACGCTACATGAAGTCATTGGGCACCGTGGCCTTGAAAGACCCGGACCTCCAGCATCAAACAGGTGTCTCGCAGTGACTCACCTCCACACACTGCTAGAGATAAACTGCTGAGCTGCAGATTTTGTTTGCAATAAACTCCATCTCATACACTTGCATGTGATGGAAGTAAACATTCATGCGTGGATGTCCAGTAGGTTAGACTGCTTTAATGCCCTTTTTGCATGACTTGCAACAAAGTTAGTTGAGAAACTACATCTAATTCAGGACTCCACAGCCAGGCTTAACAAAAACAAGAAAAAGAGAGCGCATTTCTCCCGTATGAGCTACACTGCACTGGCCTCCTGTTTCTTGTAGAATTCATCTAAAATCATTCTATCTGTATACAAAGCTCTTAATTGGTGTGGCACCTTCTTCTCTCACTAATTCTCTTTTCGACTGATTCTATAAGTCCCTGAAAAAAGAATTGGGGAACCGGCTCCCAAACTTTGTAACACCATAGCAGGAAATATGAGAGTGCTACCTTAGTGGACATTTTTAAACGACAGCTTTGAATTAGCAATAGTTTCCTTTTTTTAGTCTTTATTTGAATTGTTTCTTTATTATTCTTAGATAACTATCTTTTTTATTTAGATTATTTTGTATTTCTTTTTTTTAGATTACTTCTACTGAGTTGGTAATCTGTTGTTAGGTTTCAAATGACTTTATCTCAATAATTCTGTTGCCCATGTAACCTTATTGTAATGATGTATTTATGTAGACATGCTGCATGTGTGCTCATATGCTTTTATTAATATTGAAAAGAAAAAAGATATAAGGGACGCCAAGTGCTCAGGCTGTAGAATTTCCATTAAATCCCACTCATATGTGGAGCAGCTTTTACACATGATGGTTGTGTTCCTACCCGTTGGCTGGGTCCAGGGCGAGGGAGCGAGGGTTGTCCAGCGAGCGCGGGTTGTCCAGGTCCTTACAGACCAGAACCTGCCGATACTGTCCGTCCAGCCGGGCCACCTCGATGCGGTTAGTGCCAGTGTCAGCCCAGTAGATGTTACGACCCATCCAGTCAACCGCCATGCCTTCTGGGTAATCCAGCCCGAACTCTATGACATGTTCGACAGAGCTGCCATTCATGTACGCTCTGCTGATAGTCTGAGAGGAAGAGAACGGAGTACGTGATTAATTAACAAAGTTCAAAATAATCAACTGTTTAATTGAAGAATGGAATGTAAACAACAAATATAACATGTGTTCTGACTATAATACTTAACAAATACATTATACAACGCTATTCATTTTTAATACAATCTCGTAAATCAAACAGTATTTGTGTTAAACCTAAACTTGAGCACGTTTCTCCCGCTCACCTTGGCCTGTATGTCCGTCCAGTAGATTCTCCTCTCAGAGACGTCAAAGTCCAGAGCAGAGGCCTCTTTCACTCCCGTCAGAGGGATGGCCACGTCGTTGCTGTTAGTACCCAAAGAGATACTCCTGATGTTGTCCCTGAAAGAAAAAACATTTGGCAATTGTAATGTCAAAGACCTCACCTAAACCACAGAGGCGTGCTAAGAATTCCAAACTAAAACAGTTTTGAGATTCAGAAAAAAATGGATTTGAAACCAAGGCAAGATTTATACAATGAAGGAATTAAAGACACAAAAACAAAAGTGTAGCTTCAATATTCTTCAACATGTACCCATGAGGAGTAAGCATGCTGTTAGGAGAGCTGCTTCACACAGGCACAATAATACAAATTGTATCTTAATTGCAATATGGACTAAACGCAATTAGTTATATTTTCAAAATCGTGCCGCCCTAACAGTCAGGTGCATAAAACACAAGTCTAGACATGTATTGGTGCATGTCAAATTAAAGCTGATACCCAGTGGGTGTAAATGGATACTGGATTACTGAAGAAGGGGTGTTTTGGTTTGGACACCGATGTGCATTAGAGGAACAACAGAAAAACACATGTGCCTGTGTAGACAAGTTGTAATAATCACAACTGCTGGCACAGAACAAGACAAGTATGAGTGGAAAGCACCAGACCAGAGGCCTGTACTACGAAGCCGGTTCAACCTAACCTGGATATGTTTGAGTTAGCCGGTTGGCCTAATCCAAAACATACGCGCTCTCGCTAAGCGGTCCTACGACGCGGGTTATCAAGTGGATCGCTCAAGCCAGCCGTGTCCTATCTAGTTAGGTGCGCGTTCACATGAGAGGGGTGGTATTTGGAGCATTCGACCAATCACAAACATGGAGAAGCGCACTGACAGCGCAGCGTCATACTTCCTGAATGAAAAGTGAACTTTAATATTAGACAAATATGAAGAAGTTAAACTTTAAACATCCATGACTTAAACACTTAATCCAGGATAAAAGCCACATAGCTGCACCTGCAAGGTGAATACAGCTGGTAAAAGAAAAAGTGTTTGAATGCGTACATTAACAGGTTTATGATATCACTGCCCCGTCTAAGACACGATCTGACTTTAATTACATTTGACTCGAGTGTTTCGTCAACTTAATGTGTTGCTTAAAATAATACTTCTGCATACAGTATGTGACACTGTAAGTGTTGCACGGCCAGATACGGCTCAAGAAGCTGACTCAGATAAGGAAATATATGATACATTATGATGTGATATGATGTGATATGAATGATAATGGGACACATCGACGTCTGCACTCACAGTGCCGCGGACTGTACGTAATGTTACTTTGATCCGGTTACTTATGTTGTGGCAGATATTTAAGTAAGCTTTCTTAACGCTAATGTTATAATAGTCAGATTGCTCTGAAGATGGGAGGTGATATTCTATTCATTTTCACGTTCACAGTCTGTGATTTTTGCCGGCCGTCTTTCCTGCAACAGCAGTTTAAACTGTATTTCCTTTCTCCTGTAATATGACTTGATCGCTTTAAACTCCGCACACGGAGCTCTGATTGGTCAGCAGGCGGTGCTTTCACTGACTTGATCTCTTAGCCTGCAACCTAACCTGCTCCGGACCAGGTTAGCCGCTCAGGCGCTCAGCATAAGTTACCATGGAGATCTAGCCCGCTAAAAAGAGAACCAGCGTCGTAGGACCGGAACCCCGAGTTTTCCCTGAAGTTAGCTCGCCAAGCGAAAATCCGGCTTCGTAATACAGGCCTCGGTGCCGGTGTCAGTGTGAGATAATTCAAATAAGAAGAGATTGAGAGGGAGATGCCAATGGTAGTCAAACTATGTTGTTCGGCAGTTGTCCCCACCCTTGACGTTGTTATTTGATGTCGAATAGGGATGCTCCAGTTACACATTTCTCAGCCAATGTTTTTCTGTTTAATTGTTTCCAAATGATTCCACTTTTTTAACAGGAAAACAAATACAAAATATAAACTGCCTTTCAGCCCTTCATCACACTAACCTTAAAAGAGCACACATTTCCCCAAACTTTTTGTGGGAAATTACTTACTCAATTAGATAACCTATATTAAAAATATGGAATGTTTTTGTATGCGTTTATAAGGGCATGGAGTATAACTATAAACAGACTGTGGGCTCACTTTTTATGTCAACACACACAAAGTGGATGAGAGATTTTGTTTCCCTGCAGTCAATGCAGATGCCCCTTTTACCCATTAGGCATTGTGCTTAAACAGTCAAATATTAACAAATACATTTTACAAAGGTAGATTTTGTTTGTCTGCCTCGAATAGACAAACTTTTTGGCAAAGACTGCTGCACTCTGCTGCTAATCTGCAGACTGAAACAGCAGCGCCACTTCATAAAATCTTTGAAATTACAAAACATTTTTCTCAGGGAAATTATCAGAAATGGGCACAACCCTCTGAAAGTTGGATTTTATTTAACACTCCAGAAAAACCTTGCTATAAGGTTATAGCGAGATCGCCTCAAAGAGAGGATGGAGGAGATGTGTTGTGAATGACTTAAACTGGGAATGCTTTAAAAAGTCAGATGGCCCAGAAAAACAGATTAACATCAGCCGCTCACAATGGCGCATGACAATTTAAAAATAGGGCTAACATCGGCCAATGTTTGGCTGATGCATTGGTGAATCCCTAGTTTTTACACATATTTTGTTATGTATATGGACAACTTGAATGGCTCATTTAGCAGGAACAGTAGAACAGCAAGCTGATCTGTTCAGCTCCACTGCAGGCTGACAGGTAGGCGTACCTGTTGGTAAAGAGCAGGAAGGCCTCCGGCACCACGCAGGTCTGCAGGTCCGACAGCAGCTCCATCCCCATGGGACAGGCACAGTTGACCGCCTGCCGACACCAGAAACACAGGTGGCTGCACCCGCCATTATCCTCCGCACAGCCATTCGTACCTGCATTTAAGAAGGGAACGTTTTAACAACTATTTCATTCTGTTTCTACTCTTATTTTCAGTCTGAAACCTGTCCTCCTTACCATACGTCTCCGTCACTTTTGTGGCCTTCAGGCCCATTAAGTCTGGCAGCTGATCGATGATGATCTCCCGCACAGCCGTGACTTTGTGCACCCTCTCGATGCTGCGCCTCTGCCAGTCAGTCCAGTAGATGTAGTCGCCCAGCAGAGTAAAACCAAAGATGTGAGGCAGCTTGTCCTCCAGCAGAATATGTCTGTTACTGCCGTCCACATTGATCACCTGAGAAGGAACAGAAAGAGAAAACTTTAGGAGACTTTTCTCAAGGATAGAGTTAATATTTATACTCATTCTTACACCCTTACATTCTTAAAGACAGCTATGAAAGAATATGATTTGATTTTAACAATTGTAAGGAAAAAAACAGGTCCTCTAATGTCCCAAAGACTGTGGTGACAACTTTACTGAATTGTCCTTGAGCAATAAACCCAATCTACCAGCTCAATGGTTGCTATTCTGTGGCTGACCCTGACAGGGTTCCTGCAGGTTTCGCCAACTCAAATTTAAGACTTTTTAAGACCTTTTTAAGACAACTTTGAATAGAATTTAAGACCTATTTCAAGGCAAGAAAGTATGAAGGAAAATTGCTATGAAAGAAGAAATACGTCCCATAATTACTTACAAAGTAAATGTATTCATGTTCAACATAAGAACAATGACTGAACATAACAGCATAACAGTACACTGAACTGTGTTAGCGTGTTAGACAAAAATGAAACAGCTTGGAGTTTTACATCACACAATAAGCAGTCAGAGATCTGAACCCTGGGTGTGTGGGGCTTTGGGTTGTGGGTGAAAAACTGTGCAAGCGTCCTGTTTTGGGCGGGATTCCATTCAGCCTGTGTGTTTCAATGTGTGTGTGTCTCTGTGTGTGTGTGTCTCTGTGTGTGCTTGTGTGTGTGTGTGTATATGTGTGTGTGTCTCTGTGTGTGCTTGTGTGTGTGTGTATATGTGTGTGTGTGTATATATGTGTGTGTGTGTCTGTCTGTGTGTGTGTGTCTCTGTGTGTGTGTGTGTGTCTCTGTGTGTGTGTGTGTGTTCGGGCTGTGCAATTAATCGTATTTTAATTGCAATTACGATCTTGGCCTGCCACAATTACGAAAACAACATAATAGAAAAAAACGATTATTTAGCTTTGCTAGGTTGTGACAGTGCACTACAACATATTTGATCTAATTTATTTTAGTCTAATTTATTTTTATTTATCGTATTTATATGTTTAGTAGCTTGTGGAAGTGCGCTCCAAAATATTTGTTGATCTTGTTTATTGGTATTTATTATTTTGATATTATTTATTTAAATGTATCAATTATTTAATTTATTTTTGTATTGGTTTTTCGTTTGAATTATACGTTCAGGGTAATAAACAGTTAAAAAGATACTGTTCAAATTATTATTTGTTTTAAAGTTCAATAAATGGATGTTTTCAAAGTCAATGATTAATCGTATTTAATAATCGTGATATCAATTATTGACCAAAATAATCATGATTATGATTATTGCCATAATCGAGCAGCCCTAGTGTGTGTGTGTGTGTGTGTGTGTGTGTGTGTGTGTGTCAAGAGCTATATTCAGAGCTCTGCTGCCTTGGCTACAATCTGTCATCGTTGCTGTTGTATGATTGGTGTTTAACTACGGTATTTAGCGTCTACAGCACCTCCGCTTTTAGGGTTGACGTAGACCCAAACGTCGCCGGGAGGTCCCCCGATGTTGTTGCGGGAGCTGATGCACTAGCTAACGCTGCACTAGCTAACGCTGCAGCTAACGCTGCACTAGCTAACGCTAAATTAGCAAAACAAACGCTAATTCTTTTTGCAAAGGTGCAGCGGGCTTCAAACACGTTCCCTCCACTGGTTTCAACCAAGCACTAAATTCGAGGTTTTCACACCAAATACGGTTGAACTTACACTTCCCCATATTTATTTGTAAATAGATTCGAAGATACCTGAGTTCCTGTCTGACTGCCGCTAGCTGAAGCTTGGTTGCTAGGTTACTAGATGGGTGTTCTCCGATAAGGGGCCGGGGGAAACAAAGTTAGTGATTACTGGTTCCATGTTGATTTATTTCAATACAAATTGTTGGGGGGAACTGAAAGGCTCTTACCGTACTGGTTACTTTGCAGACCGGACATTTCCCCCAAAACACATTTAGACGCTATCGCAACACAGAAGTACCTCTCAAATCCGATAATTTTTAAGACCTTCTAAATCATATTTAAGACCTTTCTTATTTTTTTGGTCATATTTAAGACCTTTTTAGGCCTTAAATTCAGATTATCAAATTTAAGACTTTAAGACCCCGCGGGAACCCTGCCTGACCTTTGACCTCCGGGGAGGGGACCTTTCCATCCAGAGAGTAATAAAGTGCACATATGATACAGAGACTGTGAAAGAGAAGTGCAGGAGGAAACAGGATGGAGAGAAATATTGACTGATGAGGCAGAAATCAGAAAACAGGAATATCCACAGGAAGGTATGTGTCCAAATGTGACCAAAAGAAACAGGACAAAATAATGGAAACACGAGCTGAGGAGTGATTTTCAGCAGAAAGGGGAATTCCACTCATTTTACCAATAACATATTTCTTTCTCTGCCAAGAACGGCCTATGTGAAAACCAGTTCATCTTCACAGGTGTGTCGACCGAGAGGGACTTTTATGACCGAGAGAGCTCAGATTGACGAGTATCATTTAGAAAAATGTTTCAAGGGGTCAATAAAAAGTGAAGCAAACATACATTCCCATTTCTATTTTGTACATCCTAAATTCCTTTCCTAGTCTCCTTCCAGAAGGAGAAAAGGAAAGGACACCAGGAGAGAAAATTGTACTCTACCCCAGAGTCCTGCACGGGTCTGATTTTCAAGACCCGCTCCCGCCCTGCACCCGCGACGTGCAATACCGAACCCGCCCCGCCACCCGCACATATTGGCAATTAGTTCCGCAAACCGACCCGACCCGTCGGCACAAGATCCGCAAACCGACCCGAACCCGCATATCATGAGCAGTGAAAACATGCAATTATTAACACACGCAGTTGCGTATTTGGCTCAAAAAGCATGGGATGTTGGTTATTTTCTCCATCTAGGATGACACCAAAAGCCTCCCAGACGTTGGATTTCGCTCTTAAGGAAGAGATATTGACAATGCTGTATTCTCCGAGCTTCGCCTCAGCCATTTCGAATGTGGCGCGCTCAGCAGCAGATTGATGCGGTGCAGATTATGATTATGTGCGGTCCCGAGGGGGAGAGGTCTGAGGATTTAAACATTAAATTAAATTATTATTATTTGTAATATATTTATTATGCAACACCCGCGACCCGACCCGCATCTTCTTTGTTTTACCCAGAACCGAACCCGGAACAAAATGTTTGAAAAAATACCACCCGCGAATCACTTTTTTTGCGGTACCCGACCCGATGCAAGACTCTGCTCTACCCTCGCATGAATACTTTAATTCAATGATATTATAGCCTTTTTTATTTGTTTAGCCTACTACTATACTTATGATTCAGTATACAGTATACTTTCAGTTATACTTTCTGCACAATAGAAGCTGATTGCACTGGCAAACATCCTGTCCCTATTGAAGCAGTTGAATTGAAAACTTGACTTAGATCCAATGAAATATGATTGATGAATACTGTTGGAACAGTGCCACACAAGGTGCTCAGACAGCTGAAGGGCAGAACGTTGGTCCACAAATGAAATAACTACAACCTATGAATACAAATGTAACTGTAGGGTCCTGCCATGGTTTGTACTTTATTGCTGCTGTGTGTCACACCTCTCTTAACCTTTGGCTGGTGAAAAACTTTCCAGAATTACCAGAACATCAAGAGAACAATTTCCCTACTTTACAAGACATTTTTTGTACACACTGCAAGTCAGCAAAATCAAGGACATTGCTCCTTTCAAACAAACTTTTCATGTTCCTGATGAGTAGGTACTTTATATCATGTCATCTTCCACTTTATAGAGTTAAATAAAAGTATATATAAATATAGTCAGCTCTTTAACAATCAATAACACTTCTTTATGGCTGTCATTAGCAGGACAGGAGGAGGACAGACAGCCTCGGCATGTCTCCAGGTGTCATTTATTAAAGAAACTCTATCAACTGATCTCAGATCAGAACGCAGAAGGAAACCAGGACAGAACAAAAGCTGCTACATAAAAGTCTCATAATAAAAGTAATTTACAATATTTTGTAAAATTGCCATTACCATTGTCAGTAACAGATGAGTGTGTGTGTTTGTGTGTGTGCATGTGTATATTGGTCACAAGGCATCTATTACTAGACCACTGAAAACTGATACTGGCACTTCTGCCAACAAACCCCCCGCTGTGTGTGTGTGTGTTTGTGTGTGTGTGTGTATGTGTGGTTGTGAGTGTGCATGTTTCTACGAGCCGAAAGTGAGAGCTGCAATTGACAAGGCTGCAATTAGAACTTGTGTCCAGCCCTCCTCCTCACCGCCTGTGCTATTACTGGACTGGCGTCGACTGAAATAGACCCACGCTTTTATTTTAGACACACTACAGTCATCTGCAGCCCCTGTGAGGGTGTGTGTGTTTGTGTGTGTGTGTGTGTGTGTGTGTGTGTGTGTGTGTTAGTGTGCGTCTGCCACACGCTGACTGACATTCTTCAGCGTGCCATTCCAGAGATTTAGAAATGGGAGGAATTCTGCTGGACGTTTTGAGACAGTACAAATAGATATATTAATACGGTATGCTTAGTGCGGTGCGGTGTATAGCAGGGAAAATGATGCCAGAATTTGGATGATAACAGGCTTTTTTTAAGTGAAAGCACAAGGAAAGAAAGAGTGATTCTTACACGTGGTGAAATCCCAGGCCAATCTATGAAATGGAAGTGTGTTTATCTGTCTGTCTGTGGCCTGGTACATGCAGTATGAGGGTATAAGGCCATGTTTGGACTGAGCAAAGGGCTGATTTTGCTGCAATGCAAGGCAGCATCATCCAATCAAATGCGGGCGGTCAAAAGAAGGCGAGCTATAGAACACAAAACGTAACGAATGTTGACCCTCCAATGTCTTTTTGTGGATGGATTATGCATCTGTTATCTGTTAACTTTATAAGTTATTGTTCATCAATTCCTGTTCTCTGGTTTTCTATTTTCTTTTTCTTTCTTTTCTTTTTCTGATTTGCGGATTTTTATTTAGTTGTTTAATGTATTTTAGTTTGTATGTGTTTCACTTTTGTAATGTATGCACTGTAACCATATATATATTTATTTTTAAATGCAAATCAAACCAATACAAAACATAAAAAATGCATGCAAGCACACATTTCCAGTATATTATTCTGTTTACTTTGTAATTATAGAAACGGTGGGTAAAATGATTTTCTTCACATGGACAACACATTTAACCTGTGTTAAAAAACAACAAAGACCGAGATATAATTCAATGAAAGTCAAACTAAAACGTAGCATGGAACCATCCACGTACATTTTGTGGCTATCAGATGAAGGGAAAACATATTTCAGATTTTAAAATATTTAGAAACGGGACATTTAAAAAGGAAGGAAGGAAGGAAGGAAGGAAGGAAGGAAGGAAGGAAGGAAGGAAGGAAGGACAAAAGTAAGGTTCATATTTGTAATTAATTGTACTTTTCTTTTGAGAAGTATGACTGATCAGACAATGTCACCATGTTAGACTGTGTCATTGTCATTATGCATCACCACATTATGCCTGTGGGGCACACTGAACTTGTTAGTTGTTTCATTTCAGTTTCTATGATTTCTATGATCTACCACCTTTTGTTTGTATACATTTTTATTTGTTTAACTCTAAAATGGTGCAACTGTCACCAAACCTTATTTCCTCAGGATAAATAAAAGACTCTGACTCTGGTAATGATAAGAAACCCGTGGCTAGTATAAAATCAGAGTCCTTCTTTTACACTCTTCCATTCTGTTTACTACCTACAATAAAAAACTTGTATTGACTGAATGTTTTCTGTTTTGATCTTCATTCACATTTTTATTGTTTTATTGTACGGCTGTTTCTTAGCATAGCATCAGACTACTACAGAGAGCATTTTAGCCTTCAGACACTCCCATGTTCTTCCACAGAAAACAAAAGTCATGACTGTAAAGAAGGATTAGTTGATAAGAGCTGGACAATGATTTACACTGACTTCATAAAGCATTTACTCAAACAAACCAGACATTTTGATTTATTTGTTCCTTTCATAGCTCCCTTTGGTTGCTATGAACCCGTAGATAATGCCTAGAATAAAAAATGCGGCATTAGAACGAGTGTTGTTTCTGTGATGAGGGGCAGTGTATCCAGCTATCTGTTTAGTGAATACTCATTTGAATATCCATTCAGGGGGTGGGGGTGAGCAAACAGAAAAAATAGACCATTCACTTTGATGGGCCTCTGATCCAAGGGAGGTTCCTGACCCCTCGACAAAAAACCTATTCATTTATCACTGTGACACAATTAGACATGGCCATCCCAGTGAAAAGATGGCAGGGACTCCCTCTCTGTTCCCTCTCCTCCTCTCCTGCCTGCTCTTTTTCTGCTCTGGCTTTTTCAGGAAGAGTTATGCTCTGGGATTTTTTTTCCCCGGTCTTTTTTTATTTTGGGTGTGAGAACATCTCATTTGTTGATGGACACTGGGGGACAGAGGACAAAAAGGCCGAAAGAGAGCAAACAGAAAAGTAACAAAGGTCTGATCGGACACGCAGGGAGAAGTCAGCGCGGCGCAGGACAGTTCACATACGCTCCGCTCTGATGGACATGATGAAACACACAGGCTGAATGGAATCCTGCCCAAAACAGGACGCTTGCACAGTTTTTCACCCACAACCCAAACCCCACACACCCAGGGTTCAGATCTCTGACTGCTTATTGTGTGATGTGAAACTCAAAGCTGTTTCATTGACTTACTTTCATTGAGGAGTAATAAACGACATCATTTCAAGTTTTGGGAGGCTGTTAGTGCACCGATGAAGAGCTCCAACAAAAAACTGTTTTCATGTTGTCCTGCTCTGTTAATAGGGCTACAGCATTAATCCAAATTGTATCCAAGTCACAATATGGACTAGTGCAATATCCAAATCCCAGAGGGCGAAATATTTGGTAAAAGCTAAATATATCCAAATATTTGAACACAGTATTCTACATATATGATAACAAATAAATAAATAAATACTTGATTGGTACAGATCCTGTTAAAACAAATATTTTATTCCCTCTGAATGTTTTATTCCCTCTGATTTTGTGAGTCATTTCGCAGTTGAAATAACATTCAAAATAATCGCAATTCGTTTTTTAGTCAAGAGAACTTTGCTCTAATTTTAATTCAAATGTGGGTGGTCCTTAAAAATGGAAAGTGGGAAAGTCTAAGCTCCAACCCCCAGAATTCATTCTATTAGTCAAGAAAACTCTCCTGGTGAATGTTTTCCTCAATCTGACAACATTTACCCCTCCCTTCTCAACCTTGAAGTTTAGCCTCAGTTGCAGCACCGTGGCAGCCCAGCAGGAGCAGGAGCACTAAGTCGGAATATGTATTTGAGGTAGAAAGACATTTTGCTTAAGATTTTTGTTATAGTTTAATACATTTAACTGTCTAATGAGGTAACCATTTATAAAACTCCATTGCAATGATTTGTCTACTCCGTTGCAATGATTTGTCTTATGTACTTGTGAGAAATTATTTACACCGTTGCACTTTAAAAAAAATTATAGAATTGGAGGGATGTCATTTTCTTATTGTGCTTACTTTTTTGTATATGTATATTTCTTTTAAATATTTATCTTGTTTTTTATTTCATAGCTAGTTTCTTAAACAGCTTTTTAAAATGGTTCTATATTCGCTCTTTTAATTGGTAGAAAGGTGGGGTAGGTAATTTTGGAGAAACCAGCTCGAGTGCGCTAGAATTTGAAAATACACAACCGGAAAAAATCTGCCACTTCCTTACAGAGCCCCTCCTCCAACACACACGAACGCGCACATGACCAATGAGGGCACGAGATACGTTTGTGCACAGATGGAAGGCTGACAGGCAGGTAGGCCATCCAGTTACTTTAGCCGGGCCGGCTCAGATGATTGGTCGTGCTTTTTACAGCGCCACGGCTTCCACAGATGAATTTTGTTATGTATTTATTGTCAAAGCATTTAATATATTCATTGCTATCGGGATGTTAAGAGCATTCCATGGAATATAACAAAACGTGTTTCTGAAATAAATTACATACCCCACCTTTAACTTCTTTTATCATGTTTATGTATGCACCATTTTAAACCAAAGCAAATTCCTGGTATGTATAAACTTAATTGGAAATAAAATGATTCTGATCAAAAAGATGTTCATTAACATTTTGATGAATAATAAAATGCATTTTTTTGTTGTTAAATGTTCCTTAAGGAATCAAAAACATTCAACTTCTCAAATGGTAACATATCTATGACCTAACCCTTATCTTAAAGGGTTAGGTAATATATATGTTACCTAACCCTTATCTTAAAGGGTGCTGGTCTGTGGATGAAAAACACACACATCATGACACACACCCATAAACAAACAGCGCTGCTATCTGTTTCCTACATAAGCAAACAGAGGACGTGAAGACACCCTGGGAGTGTTTACTTATGTGTGTGGGTGTTTCATAATGGAGGAATGTCTCAGGAATGTGCAACCTGAGAGCAGCCAATGTGTGACAGATGATACACGCCAGCCATCCAAGAAAAAGACGGCTTGATAATAACAGCAGCCACCGCGGAGTCCCTGTGGCTTTTGACCGGGGCGGAAATGCACCTTTTATCTACAAGTCATCTTTAAAAGCTAGCACGTCTGATTTCTACGATGATTTTATTCAAACGAATCTCCTGTCCAACATATAATCCGATATAGTTTGTGATGCTAGTGCTACTTTTAAACAGAACCTTTCCTGTTCCTGGTTTCAAGATGATCAATCATCTTTATTGAGTTTTTAAATGACATGATTTACATGTACAGTCACTTTTATGTGACTTGTATTATTATTATTTCACTGTGTATTGATCCTGATCCAATTCTAGTCTTCTTTGCAGTCTTCTTTTTCCAAAGAAAACCAGTATTATGTCAACCTGATGGCCCATAAATCAGTTAATCAGTGTTCAACATCTGTGACACTCCACACCCTGAAGACTATGTCACGGACCATTTACACCCACAAACACACCCACAAAACACACCCACACACACACACACACACACACACACACACACACACACACACACACACACCAGTTAACTGTCAACAGTAAGAAGTATGGAAAAGCTGCATGTATGAAATACTACATACAGTACACTACTTGTAATCAGTATCGATCTGTGTTATACTGTTTGTGGCACATTTACAATTTCACAATCCGTAAGCATGAAACATGAAGTCAACAAGCAGACCTGAGGTCAGTGGAATCAACAGGAAGTCTTTGCTGGTCCCTCATGTGCTTTTTGGGTTTCCCCTTCCCTGTAGTGTGTTCTATAGGTTTGTGTGCATGTAAATGGTCTGCAAAGGCTAAGTCCACTGGACTCCTTTGTTTACTTGCGTAACATAGTGACATCACTATGTAATGCAATTGCTTCAATTGGCTAGCGACCCAACACATTGTACGTGATAGGCTCAGGGGCGGGACATCTCTAAGCGGTTGACCAATCACAACAGAGCCGGCCAGCTAACCAATCAGAGCAGACTGGGCTCTGGTTTCAGACAGAGGGTGAAAAGAGGTGCTGCAGCACAGGCAGTATGAGAAAAATAAAGAGCTTTTTGAACATTAAAGCATGGAGACATGTCCCAGTCAGACACTACATACAAATATGGACCTGAACATCAGCATAATAGGGCCCATTTAATGTCAAAAGGTTTCTCAATGAGATGCTAAATGTAGCCATCTTAAGTAATCACAATATCTTGAAAAAAATGAGGAAACAGATTCGACTGTCTGGAAGAATTTCATGTTTAAAGACAATGGTGAACGTAACAAGCACAGATAAGACTATCAGTATTTGATCAGTTTTACCCTGCTGACACCTCTAAGTTAGACAGCAGCATATAACCATCAAATACAATGATTCAGGAAGAAAACCCAGCTACAATAACATTATATACACATAAAGTGTATAAAAAACTATTTTCTAGTTCACATCTAGAGAGGTGTGGCTCATGCTCTAGTTCGGAGACCCTACTCAAAAGGATTTTAACCTCTGATCTATGGCTGTTTATTATTGATCAAATGTAATATATTGCTTAGCTCTACTCCACTGCTGCTCTGTTGTAAATCTGCAGTACGCAAGATTACCTATATAAATACCACATTTACATTTAAAATCAAGGTGGAAATGTACACAGAGTTTTAAAGATTTAATCATTTTTCAGTGACACAAAATGTAAGTTAAAAGTGTGTTGCATGAACACATGACTGTTGCCACTAGGAACTATTGTTAAATATCTGTGGACTCTCTTGCCTCTACGTGTCTTCACAG
Organism: Dissostichus eleginoides; assembly: GCA_031216635.1. Classification (NCBI taxonomy): domain Eukaryota; kingdom Metazoa; phylum Chordata; class Actinopteri; order Perciformes; family Nototheniidae; genus Dissostichus; species Dissostichus eleginoides. Next base: position 407,501 of record JASDAP010000485.1, on the reverse strand, counting down.
CTCTAATTTGTAGTAGCATGGAGATGACACTTTCAAATTGTTTCCCTTATTATTTTATGACCCTGGTGTAACTCGTAGTATTATAAAATCTGGTTTTATTATTACTGTCTGTTGCTTTGTAAATAAGGGACTTAAGTTTTTGTTCAAATTTTTTTGGGTCCGTCCATACACGCTCAATTATGGCACTATTTTGGTTGCTGACATGATTATATACTTAGCGAAATATTGCCGTAATAATGCCATTGGAATAGCAGGAAATAAGTTTTAGTTTATTGGTTGGAATTTGTTGTCAGAAAAGGTCATTTTAAGGATTTAAGTAGCTGCAGTTGTATAGAAAGTTAAGTTGACCTCTGTTGTGTGTCATCCACACGGGACACAGCAGAAATAAACACACACAGCTGCAGGCTAGTAGCTGCTATTGCTTGCTCACCACAACAGTGCTTACATCAGACCGCAATATTACCATTCTAATAGGAGACATAAGAACAGCCACAACACACACACACACACACAGATGTGAGCCAGAGGCTGATCTCCCAGAGGAAATGAGACACGCAGCTACTGTCAATGTGTGGTGGTAGACAGGGAGGAGAGCAAAGAGCAGGGAGACAGACAGAGGAACAGGATGGAAGGAACAGGGAGGAGAGCTGGCAGCACACTCTGGAAACTCTGAGCAACAACAGGTGTTTCTGTTATTTCTCTAACCTGAGAGATAGAAACACACAGAACTCAGGCAGGATTTATGAGAACATGTCAAAGCTGTATCAATCAGTCATTGTGTTATGACCAGAAATACATGTAAACCTCTTAACTTGCAGGTTGGTGATTCTGGTGATTGATACAGGGCAGTATATGAGATTATTGGCAAAATGGCAAAATCTGATTTATTTTTGTTGAGGGAGCATTTGCGATGACTTCCGGGATGACCTTCAAAAATATGTCATGACTTCTCCACTCTATAGGCAATGTATAATATACTGAATTAAGTTCAGAGGCTTTCACTATAAATGTAAAGATACAGTAGTAATAGCTGTATGTTTAAGATTGCTACTGCATGTTGTGTAGGATTGAGCCCCCATTGTTAACGCCCTGTAATCCTCTTTGAGACTGACTGTAATAATGGACAGTATAAACAATCTTATAAACTAGACTTGATCTGACTTGCCCTGAATTTCTCAGTTGGAGTGTTGGCAGGACACTTGCTATGTCGAGGTTGTAGTATGTTATACAAGTGTCATATTGCACAAACACTATATGAGGTAAAGCAATACTAAACCCACTTACTATAGTGTTCTTAAAATAGTTCTCTATCTGTGTTTTTTGAATCTTGTTTTACTTTTATGTACAGTCAGGGGTAGACATTAAGGGTCAAATTCCACAGGCCCGTAACCACTGGCCCAAGAGCATTCGTCCAAAGAATCGACTAATAATGAAGAAAATGAACACATTTGTTGCAATAGTAATTTATGCACAAACTACATTACTACTTGTACTACAACATTTGAATCATCAGTTCTTCCTCATTTTCCTCAATTGTTCATATTTGGTTTATTAAAATAATTATATTGTGGTCATTGTTAAAAAATGTCTGCTATTAGTATTATCATTATTATGAGTATTATTATTTGTATAATGCGCTCTCTGCCTTCCTGTCATTAGGAGTTAGACATGTAATGGCTATGTAATAGATTAGATTACAACCTTCATTACCCTAAACTGCTGGGACATTTCCCTATAGCGAATACCTTTATATTTGTTCTACTCTTCACTTACTTGTTTATATTGGCATCATATTGAAGCCAACTCCATCGATCAAGCCAGTGTGGCTGAAACGTTCTCTCCCTCTTCTTCTCATACTCCCTGTCACTCTCCTTTAACTCCTCCGGTGACTTTCTTTTATTTGAAGATTGTTTTTTGACCGGCGCTTGGCCGGTTACCGCTGGTATTAAAAACATTTTGGCGAATGGTTAGGTGGCGAGAAAGTCTGTAGTGAATGAGCGCACTCCCGCGCACGGGAGCCTGCTGCTCTGCACTCTGCAGCAAACAGCTGTTTGCTTTTCATCCAACAACGACAACCGCCTCACGAAACGCTATGTTGTAGCGTTAATAAACGAAGCAATTTAACAAAATTGCTTGTCAAAATACCAATACCACAGGACCATTTTTTCTTTTTTTAAAGCAATATTTGTAGTTGCCCGAGCGGGCAAGTGGAAAGTACGTTATGCTGGCCCGGGGTGTCTAAATAGTGCTTCCGGGCCAGCGGGCCATTTATAATGTCGAGCCCTGACAGTATATGCACCACGACACCATGTCAAATTCCTCGACCATGTCAACCTACCTATTAATAAACCCGTTACTGATTCTGATTCTGTTCCTCCCATGCCTCCACATAACTCGTGTAGTTCAATCCAAGTCTTGTGTATAAAGTCATACAGTTTAAACAAGACGTACCACTTGCAAGGATGAGCGGCTTGCCTGCATATGTTTCAGGCTGTTTAAACTTGACTGTTTTAAATAGTAGTGTTTTTGTGAAAATGAATGTGTGCAAATTAGTGATTGAGGAATTACCAAATCAATACTTGTTCTCCCTTTCTTCTTTGTTCACTTTGGAGGCATCAAGACAAACAAAGTTTTCATCAAGAATGAAACCTGACCGGACTGGAGCCACGTGCCTGTCCCTGCCATTATGTTACGGCGCATAGAGATGAGAATGCATGTTTATCCATATCATTACGGTAAAGGTTCCTCAGATTGGCCAAATAGGGACAAGGACTACCTTCCTTTCAATGAAAATGTCTCTACGACATTGTTTTTGCTTCAAACCTAGGACGGACACATTTAATGGGACCTTGCCTTCAAATGAGTGAATACACTCTTTGAAACCCAATAAGCAGTAACTGGTGCCGCAATGGAAGAGAGGCTGTCCAAAAGTTTCTACTACTGGAGACCTCCACACTGACACTACTCTCTCTTTATATGCTGCACAAAACACAATAGGAACAAGAACAATCAATCCATTTAACTAGGTAAATATAGCCCCACTTTAGGCTTCATGTGCACTGTCCAAAAAAGAAGGTTGGAAAAGTAATATTCAGCTCCGTCAGATCAACTATACCAAAGGTCTCAGAAACTGGGCCAAGAAAAGCCTGGGATTACCTTAAAGTGGACCTATCATGCTATATTTGAATAATATATTGTAGGGCCATACCTATATAAAACATGTCTGTGAAGTTTTTTTTTCAAAATACCAAACAGATCATGCATTTTAGCCATGCCTCATTTCGCTGTATTTGCTCTTTTTTAGCCCTGTTTTTGCGAGGACTGATTCTGTGAGAAGTCTTCTTCGCTGCTTTTGTGGCAGACTACAGCGCCACTTACAGGCCTGGCATATGTACTACAGCGCCTCCAGCGCTTTTGAGCGGCAATGGCCGTGGCTGTCTCCTCCTGGTAGGTGGAGAGTTGCCCATATAGGCGGAGCTCCCCATTTCTGACGTCAGAACAATTTCAAATCTGTATCAGTCTGTATCAGCTCCGTTGCAGCCCCGTTTTTAGAGATTTGGGTACGGAGGAAAAGAGAGAGGGTTGTGTTTTCTGACACTTGGTGAGTTCCCTGACCCTGACACACCGGGGACACATATTCATGTATAAAAGACGTACAAAAGTGCATTTTGCATGATAGGTCCCTTTAAATTACATTATTACACTGCTAAATGGAATACTCTATTCTGATTGGTCAATTTGGAAATTGGCTAGCACACCGCTGCTAAGCATAACATGACCGTTGCTAAGGAGTATCAAGGGACAATGTGCAGTCATATCAATCCACGGAAAGATGTCAGCTGTGGACAACAAACATTAGTTTTCATCCATCAGAAAACACCATGGAGTACTTTTTGAATTTGTTTATGTACAAAACGCACTGTCCCCAGAATTAAAAAGAAAAACAGTGCAAGGAAAGGAAAGGGGTTAAAGACAGAGAGCCGGACGTCAGAGAAATCCAGAGAAGAAGACAGACAGGAAGAAAACACTGAAGGGAACACTGTATTGGCTCAGGAAGTGTTTAAAGACTGGTTCATGAAATAGAAAACTTTAGCAGACTTGGACAGTTACAGTAAACCTTTATCAGTGCTGCATTCATTTTAAGTCACGTTGGCATGCCGTGGAACAGACTCTTTTCCTTTTAGCGGATGCAATACGACCACTATTAAGTCAATAAAATCGTTTTAAATCAATACTGTGAGTCAAGTCGTTGGTTTAATTTTGTATGTGGCCGTGTAATAAGCGGGTTATGGAGTGTTTCACAGAGATCAAGATCCCCTCTGCTTCCCCAAAGCATCCAAATTATGTTATTTTTTCAATAATGACTACCTCGTTGCCTATTATCCCTTTCCTAACGCAAATGTATCCTTAAATAATGCCCACATATAACGTCAACGATCAAATCCTTGAAAATACCAATAGAGTGGACTAGAGCAAAGCTCAATTTGACTTCTAGCAGCAGGAGTTGTAATTCATATATTCCTCAAGCATCTAGACGGGGTTGCTCAAAGCAGTGAACAGCCAACGTAGTTTTCTTGCTGCCTGTCAGAGAGTTGGAGCTGATGTGTGTGTTTGCCTGCTCCATTATAACCACTGCCAGTGCTTTAAAGAGAAGCGCCACCATCTCACAAAGCTGCCACAAATCGTCTTTCACGGCCCTCACAGAGAATAAAGCATCAGGGCAGCACAGAGGCCAACGTCCACACAAAACTTCATTTCAATCTTTTATCTAATTGATCCATTCAGCTCGGCCCCATTTGCCAGGCAGCTTCAAAGGGGGAGAGAAAGACCTGATCTAAACCACTGATCTGCACTGTTGTTGTACGAAGAACACTGACAGAAAAAAGTCAAGTTCAATGTATCAACGTCAATGTGATGCATTTGTAGATTAATTCATGTTCTACTGTTACTCCACACACAACATGTCCTACATGGCAGCACATACTAATACAGGAAGTAAGTTAACATACATCTGTTGAGAATTCTTTGTAATGGTAACAGGATTCTAATTTGTTCCATACTCATTTTCTTTGAGTTGAATTATTCACCTGTAGAAGAACTTGGAGCGTGTCCACCTCATCTCGAAGCTCCATCTCTGAGGCCCTCGGCTGCTCTGGCTCTGGCAGATATTTTCCCTCTCTGAGGTTTTTATGTGCTCCTTGTTTTCTCGTTGTATGGTTTCATATTTGTGCCTCGTAGCCTCCATATCAGCCCTCACTGCGTCGTACTTTTCAGTTGTGGTTTTGAGTTCTTTTCCAGCATTTTCAACTGCAGCTTCATGGACCCTCTTTTGAAGCTTCATGTTTTATCGAACCAATCCATAAGTTCCAGTGAAACTTATGGATGCTGTTCCTGACTCATCTCTGCTTTCAGGCACCTGTCAGTTAACAGCTCTGAGTCAGTAAGAAACTGACGTTTTTAACCGCTAATGTAGTTATAAGCTGCTAGTAGTTATTCTGTATAAGAGTATGTTTATTTATCAGGCTCTTTCCTATATTTGCAGTGGGTTGGGTTATGGTTTGTTTCATTTCAATTTTATGTCAGATTTAGAAAAAAATAAATATGGGATGGCTTTTCCCAGATGACAAACACAGTCAAAATCATATCTTATCTTAACTGTTGTTGTTGTTTTACACTTTTGAGTTTATTTTTTTAGAATAATAATCGTGTTCTCTAACATTGGGAATTTTAACATTATTTAGGTGGATGCTTGAAATAAGCCCATTGGGTTTTCTGCCTCTTCCTGCACTGTATATCATTTTGTATCTGTTATTTTTGTGTATTTTCAAATTGTGCAAAAAAATTTAAATAATCAAATGCATCAAAATGATACTTAAACTCAGTACTTGTATCTAATAACATTCCATACGTTGTTGTTGTTGTTGTTGTTGTTGTTGTTGTTGTTGTTGTTGTTAAGCTGGACGGCTACAGAAACAAGACACAGGCAAGAAGAGTTTCTATTGAAACAAGGTGCAGGGCCTTAAGCAGGGGAAACTCCCTCATACACACACCTCCTTCTCTCCACCTCAGAAACACACACACACACACACACACACCACACACACACACACACACACACACACAAGGTAACACAAGCAGTTACCATATGGCTGAGCAGTGTGATTGAACGGCACTACACACGGTCAATCTGCATAATCACAACAAAGCAGCCGTTTTGTGTGAGTGCAGAGAAAGCAACACATCAGTCAAAGCCGCTAACACATTCACACACGCACGCACACACACACACACACACACACACACACACACACACACACTCCTATTTGAAGGAGGGGTGGGGGGCAGGGGGTGCGGTAACTTCAGAGGTTTTTTTTTTTCCACAGTGGAGGGGGAGGGGTGGGAGTTTGCAGAGGGGGGAGTCAGATTTCTTTAAAAGAGACTTGAAAACACGATGGAGAAAGAGACAGAGAGGGAGAGAGAGCATTCCTCCAGGGTTCTTGGAGAAAGTCTTCGGTCTGCTCGGTCATTTATCATTCCCTCTCTTCTTTCTCTCAAAAGGTAAAATGCTGGGCGCTGTCTAGTTTTCAGCTGACTCCCACACACACACAAACACACACACACACACACACACACATACACACACACACACACACACACAGACACACGTACGCCACTAATACCGTATGTTATATGATGTTCTAAGATATATCAATTCATCAGAAGGTATCAACTAAATGTAACATACCTTAAGACAAAGAAAAGTTGTTAGTAGTGTCTCATAATTAGAAACTAATATAAATAAAGTTACAGATTTCTATGATCTTATTTTTTGCTTTAGTTCCAAAGATAGTGACCTTTAACATGTGTTGCTTAGAGATAAATCCAAGTATATATAAATCAATATCTCCTTCTAACATAAGGACATACACACATATACACTCTTTTTACAGTCATATTTCCTTTCTTTATTTATCATTTTATTGTTGATTTTATTATGTCTTGTTCTATTATTTTGCCATCAATAATAAAATCATATTGAATTTTTATTTTTGAATACTATATTCAAACCAATGAATCAATGATTTGTTGTTGTGTGGTATATGTGGTCACACAGACACTTCGGTTGTCTGTGGGACATTTGATTCTTTTAGCTGTTATTATCTACTGTGATTAAGCTAACTTCTGGGATAGATGGACAAACGTTTAGAGATGGAACATACTCAAGTGAGACAAAAGTCAAAATAGAGAATATAAATGCAAACACACCTGAGTGTTGCTGAGCTTTGTCCTACATTTTTAATTTAGCCGGTAAGAAGGTCATTATCCTTGTGTTACAACATTTTGAGCAATTGGTTAGGCAAGCGTAACGCTCTAATACCACTAATACTGAAAGGGATAATGGACAACTAAAGCAAAAATAAGACAAGATAAGTTGCTCATCTCCAGTAAATCCATAGTTTAGTCATCGAGGTGTACATTCAGCAAAAGGGAAATGTATTAAAATCGTACAGTAGCCTCGTGTAACAAGAAACTGTGAACCAAATCACACTCCACACGGACATGAGAGAGACGCAGGCACACATACAATAGACATTTCTTCACACCCAGCACTAATTTCTTTTCACCGTCATAAAAACAAGGATGAAACGTGTAAAAAACCCTTTGAGGTGGGTCCTTTCACCCTGACAGAGAGAGAGAAAAAGAGAGAGAGGGGGGGGGCAGAGGGAGCACCCACCCCTTTCCAATTGGTAAGCATTCAGCCAGAAAGCTCAGGCATTCACAATTTTTTTCTAGTGTTCTCTCTCCTTCTCTCTGCAGCTAAGAAAATACCACTAGTAAACTTGTCCAATTCCGTAGAAACAGCCACCACATCACAGAGAAACGATAACCACACAACATCTGAGACAGGAGTATGAAATAGTTTGAAAAACTAAACTGAGTAGTAAGAAGCTGAATAAACTCAAAGGAAAGAGAGAGCCGAAGAGGTCTCTTTAGTTATTGTAATGTCTAAAAAATAGACAGTGTGTGATATTGATAGAGAGAATGGAGAGCACCTGCTTTGAAAGAGCTCTGGAAGCCTTGGGGAGAGGGGGAAGGGCAGCGAGAACAACCCCCCCCCAGTCCTCTGCCTCTCAGACTGGGCTGAACTCCACACTCTTACTGCTTTCTCAACCGAGTACACTAATAAATTGTTGGAAGAAAATCGAGATAGTGCGTAGATATTAGTAGCTATATAAAGCGACTGGTGTTTTCTCAGCACTGGTTGTTAAGCTGACCAAGTAGCATTTTCTGTTATACACCTAACCTACAAATAGTCTTTAGGTGGAATATTTTTTATTTTAGAAAATATACAATAAAAATACCTAAACTTTTGACAAAATATAGCAAAAAATACACCAGCACACAAACCGAGGCAGCGCTCTGTTATGTCTCCTCCATAGTTATAACACTCAACCATTCCTCTTTCATATATAGTGCTATTGGGGACCAGTTCCTGACAGGAGAGTTCCTCTTAAGACACATGATAATCTCTCCAATGGCAAATGAACATTCATTTTTCAAACCATGCTAAAATATCTTTCATAATTTCGCTTTGAAAATTACGGAACACCAAAGTTTCAATGTTAGGGCACAAACAAATAAGATGACAAGATGTACCTACAAATATTTTAAAAAATCTAAAAATGAATATGCTCCTATATCAGCCTGCATTAGTCTTAGGATTTACCTGCAAGACACGCATTACTTTTGAATGCTTTGTTCATTCTGTTATGTAAAGAAAATAACATTTCCACACAGTCAGAGGTATAAAAGTGTGTGTAACAGAGCGACTGTCCTGCATGACTGCATGGTCAGTCACACTGGAGGGTAGTACTGTAGGTTCAAAGCTCCAATACACACTACATTCAACACAATGCAGCAGAGCCAAGCCCTAACCTATCAGTCTGAATCACTCCTGCTCAATGGAATAAATGACAAGATGACAGCTGTCAGCATGGAGTCATTTCTTGACGTGTCACAGCTACGTCTCAAACACACAGCCACTATTTTGATATTGTCTGACATAACATGTTTTAGGTCATCTTTCAATCATTCATGATAAGATATTTTTCACTTAAGGGATCTTTTGTCAGACAAAAGAGTCAAGTGTTAATATTGGAAGAAGAAAAACATGTTTTTGATTGTAGCCCCTAAATGACCTTCTTTCCTGTGTCTCATTAGAAAAAATACACAGTCATTTGACACTCTGTCAGAGAATGTGCAACACGTCAGATGATGTATCAGAAAGGCTTTGAATTGGTGTTGGCTGCTGTGTGTCTTGGTGGTTGAGTCTTATTGTGAGTATGAATGTTATGGATGTTAATTGATGTATTTCTGTTAAAGTTTTGAATGGGACCCCCGGGAAGCATAGCCACTGTTGCAGCACAGTAGCTAATGGGGATCTAAATAAACAAACAATCAAACAAAGGAGACGAACCAGACCACATGGGAGCTGACGACAACCACCTTACACAAGGCTGCATGAGGCTGTCCAGCTATTGCATAACACATCTAATGTATCCTCATTCCACCTCATCTTTTTCTTGATCATTTCCTCTCTGCCCTGTCTTTCAGCTAGTGAAACCATGCATAGATGTTTTGAAGACATACCTCTATCTTGTCAGTTTTTGCATCTCCCCAGTAGAGCTTTCCTGCAGCGTGATCTATAGCCAGTCCATTGGGCCAGCCCAGAGAGCTGTTAAGCAGAACCAGCCGCTCCGTTCCATCCAGGTGGGCCCGCTCGATCTTAGGATGTTCGCCCCAGTCCGTCCAGTACATAAAGCTGAAAGAGACAGAGGCAATGAGACAAAATGCAATGACTTCTTGTACAATGTACACATTTTCCACTGAGTACATTACATTACATTACATGTCACTTGTTAGACGCTTTTATCCAAAGCGACTTACATACTCAACACTGTGGGCAATCCCCACAGGAGCAATTTGCGGTGAAGTGTCTTGCCCAGGGACACAACGACATGCTGACTGCAGTGGGGTTTGAACCTGTGCTCCCCTGATCCGAACACCAACGCACTAGTCCACTGCGCCACACGCCTCCGTACATAAAGTCTATCCTTCTCGTACTTCACACTCACATAATTTTTTTAATCACCACCGCTAAGCTAAAGAAGGCTAATGTTTGGCGTGATGACATTTCTTAATTAGACAATTGTTAGAAACAGCAGTTTTTATGACACATTAGCCGCGTTCACACCGCAGTACTTTTCCCACTTTAGTTCCAATATAGTTCCGAAATGTCGCGTTCACACCAAAAAGAGCCGGAACTAAAATGAGTTCATGAGAACCTTTTTACCCCCTTTTCCGTCCCTGCTAGAGAGCAGGGACTTTCGTGGGAGAAAAAGGTTCCTGTGTCTGATTGGCTGGGGGGAGGAGTCCCAGCAGCTTCTACTGAAGCCAGTCCCCAACTCCGGGGACTTCCGGCCGGGGACTTCGGGTGGCAGTATACGCCGTGAAGTTGTTTGCGACCTGCCAGTAAACCCAAAGTAGAAGAAGAAGAAGTGACGTCAGCGGCCTCATTTTAGAGATGGCAAATCCGGATCCTTTTACGGACTCTGAGTTTTCTGAGTCAGTCATTGAAGAGATCCGGATCATACGAGTCATTTGAGTCATATGAGTCAGCATCACCAAGAGCGTAGAAATCCTACCGGTGAAACCGAAAAGTTGTTGCATTTCACGACCATATTAAACTAACGTTACATTAACCTCCGCTACACAGTGTCTTTTGCTTTAATAAAAATGTTGATCACAAAAAAAAAGGGTTATTTTGCGATTTGGCGAATCTGAGTCTGCTGTTGACTCGTGCATGACGATTCTGCCTGGATCTCTGGATCTCTGGATCTCTGGATCTCTGGATCTCTGGATCACTGGATCTCTGGATCTGCTACGGTTACGGCTCTGAGTCCGCACGAGTCTGCAGGAAGTTTCACTGATCCGCGTCCACTCCCCTGAGCCAAACGATGACTTCTGGCAGCTATCCTACTTGCTAAAGGCTAGGCAGATGGACTGGGGTACGTTGTAATGTGATTTTACATGTTATAAGGAGTAGCGAGTGACGCAATTTATAGTTTTAATTGGTACGTCAACAGGTGTAGGACTCAAAGGACTCGGGTTAATCGAGAGGGGAGACTCATCACGACCAGCTCATTACTAGGATCCGGGTTAATGATCCGGATGAATCAGGACTCACCCATCTCTACTTCATTTGCCTAATCCTCCCCCAGGGACTTATTCCGGTGTGAACGCGATCTGAACTTAGTTCATGAGAACTAAAGAGTTCTCATGAACTAAGTTCTCATGAACCTTTGTGGGAAAAGTACTGCGGTGTGAATGCGCCGATAGAAGATTTGGATATTCAACAGAGGGGAATTTACTGACGTATTTTATGTCGTAAAAATCGAAAAAAGTCTCTTCAGCTTTTGTTAACCATAGATCTTATTTCAGGCATCTAACCAAAAACACATTCAACTTTGTGATGAGGAAACCGGAAGTGGTAAAATGCTAACTCATGGTTTTAGGACTCATTCCTGCAGCAATCTATAGACTGTGGTTTGACTTTTAATTCCCAACATGGGCATCTAAATATTGCAAAAAATTGTCTACACTAGCTTTTGTTCGTTGGCCTAAAAGTAGTAAGTATTTGTAAGAGGTTTTTTGATATATATTTTTTTATCTTAATGTCCACTCTCCCCGGAATTTATACCCCATGCATAGACAGAGGCTAACCCTACCCATTGACAGGGTCCAGGACGATGGCTCTGGGTTCATCCAGATTCTCAGAAATCAGAATTTTCCGAGACGTTCCATTCAGCCTGGTTACCTGAAATGCCACATTAAACCAGTTAGTCCTGAATGGAGATATATGCATATACATACAGGAATAATGTGGTCGAACAGCAGTATTGTAGATATTTATATTTTGCTTAAACACTGGTTTTAAGATTAATATAACTGGTGGAACTGTTGTTGTGTAAAGATGTACCTCGATCCGGTCAGTGCCGGTGTCGGTCCAGTACAGGTTTCTGGCCACCCAGTCAACAGCAATGCCATCTGGGTGGTTGATCTCCGTGGTAACCAGCATCATGGCATTGCTGCCGTCAATGTTGGATCGGCGGATGGCCCGAACCTCATCATCCGTCCAATAGACGTAACCCTCAACTGGGTCATAGTCTATAGCTATGGCATGGCGAATGTCATCGACCTGCATGACCAGAGGAACAATGATAAAGACCTGAAAGAGAGTGTGTGTGTATGTGCGGTTGTGTGTGTGGGCTTACCTGTAGCACTATGTCAGTGAAGTCGGGCAGGTCCAGTGAGATCCTCCGGAGGTCCGTCCTTCGAGCCAGCAGCAGAACCTGCTCTGCTCCTGAACAACAGACAAGTTTGATTCGTTGTTAACAGTCAGTTCATATTGATTCTAAGCTGCACTTATTTACAGTCAAAATTGGTCACAGGAGGGTTTGTGCTGAAGTAAATTCAGCTCTGAGGCAGTTGGATTTACTGATATGAACACTCGCACAGTGGTGATTTGTACAATTTTAGTCATAAAAAAACACTTTTCTTTTTTGTTTTTTTAAAGATTATTTGGCTGGGTCTCCAGTGCCTTCATTATAGAGACGGAACTGAAAAGGTGAGACAGAAAGGATGACACGTGTAAATGGGCCCCAGGCGTGACTGAGCCCCAGCACATGGGATATTTCCAAACATATTTTGTTACATTTTTGAATTTTAGAATTAAAACAAAACAAATCATTTTATAAGGTCCCTCCTATTTTTAATTGAGGAAATGTACTTGTGTTTCTCATGGTTTGAATGACAAATTGCTGGTACCGTAAGTCATGTCTAATAAGGTCTTAATATCAGACTAATGACCCCTAATGATGTTGTTGACAGCCGTGCACTTTGGTTTTGGAGCTAACATTAGTTCTACACACAGACTGACTGAATGGACTGCTTCCCAGCTCTCAATCAGGAGGTCTAAGTGTAGCGCTTTTATGGCAATATGCAGTTGTATCGTGGGCTTAGAAACCAAAATGAACGAGTCCAAGAAAAGGTCTTTTAACAACAACAACAACAACAAACACACCCACGATTAAACTACACCATACTTTACATGTCTAAATTGTGTTTAAAGTTCAAGTATCAATACACATGTTAACTCTTCAAGTAAAAGTAGAATAAAGTAATAAGCAGTCAAAGACGCACCACATTATTAGATGTCAATTCTGACGTACTACAGTTAGAGCAGCCTAGCTAGTTTTCACTACATTATATACAGATATCTGAATGTGAGGAAAGTAGAAAGTTCTGCGGTATCATTATGAACAGCAGACATGTTTACTTCCATTGGGATATTGTACAATATTTCAGAGCTGGTAAGAAGAATTGGAGGGATGAACCCCTCTTTTAATGGTCACACATGCAGAGGACACAGCACACACAGTGAAATTTGTTCTCTGCTTTTAACCCATCCTAGTAGTAGGAGCAATGGGCAGCTATTGTACAACGCCCAGGGAGCAATGGGAGTGGGGGTGGTTTCATTCAAAATCCGGTTTCATTCCCTCAACTCTGCTTTATTTGTGACATTTAGCATAATACGACCACTTTGGTGGAACAGCCCACAACTCATAGACATCTGACATGTTTTGACATTCTTTAACAAGAATATGTATTTTATGAGCTTATCATATGTGTTGTAATAAGAGATTAATATTAAAGCTAAGTAGTAACTGCAGCGGTGACATTAATGTATTGGAGTCTAAAGTGCTTCCTCGTAATATATAGTGAGATAGAAGTATATAGGTGTATGAAAACAATAACTTCAAGCAGAGCATGGTACAGTACAGCACAAGACTTACCTGAATATACTTAGTTTCTCCACATCCTAGCTAAAGAAAATAGAGCGATATACCCCAATAATGATTTCCTACAGACAAATAAAGTCAAAGAAACAAATCTGAAAAAAGATGTCTCTATCTGTGGTGAGAAACATAGATTTAGTATTTTCGCTTCTCTCTCCTCTTTGCTCCTTCCGGCCTGGAAACAAAGGGCTCTGCTGTCCTGAGGGAGCCTGCCCTGTGTTTGGCTGTTGGTCCAGATATAACAAGAGCCAAACTCACCTCACGGGAGACAATTAAAGTTTGTCTTTTTCTCTCACACCTCTGACTCTGCAGTGCTCGCATTGAAAGCAGTTTAAAGTGTGTCTCTCGCTTTCTATTCCCTGAACTGCCTTCTTTCCTGTCTTTGTCTCACGTTTCTGATCAGTACACCTGAATCTTAAGCCAAAGATTCGACTGTAAAGTAAGAATACTGACAGTTCAAGTAGATCTATTAAAAATGTAAAATATCTGTAGTTAAAGGGGCCCTATTATGCTGACTTCCAGGTTCATATTTGTATTTAGTGTCTCTACTGGGACATGTCTCCATGCTTTAATGTTCAAAAAGCTCTTTATTTTTCTCATACTGCCTGTGCTGCAGCACCTCTTTTCACCCTCTGTCTGAAACCACACAATCAGACCTATCACGTACAATATGTTGAAGCGCTAGCCAATCAAAGCTCAAGTGCTACATAGTGATGTCATAATGTTAGAGAAGTAAACATAGGAGTCCACTGGAGGCGTTTCAGCAAAAAGGGAAACCCAAAAAGCATAACTGGGACACTTTAAAAGTCTCTGCTACAGAACATTATAACCCTAACCCTAACCCTAACCCAACCTAACCTAACCCTATAGTATATCATCTAAATATCTACACTAATGTCAGATAGCTCAGATATCAACAACACATAGTTCTCCAAATCCTGTAAATGTTCTCCCTCTCTTTTCCAGCTGCTCTTTCCCAACCAATCCAATTCTGGCATCTCTTAGCCTTGGCACCAATCAGATTTCACACAGAAAGTTGTTCCATCCTTACCAAAATGACAGAGGCCAGGGGGGATAAATGAAGGGAAAGAATGAAAAGGAAGGAGGGAAAGCATCTGTGATTCCCCTCTCCTCTTCGCTTCACTTCATTCTGAGACACTTAGGGACCCCTGACAAACAGTCACACACACGCACGCGCACACACACAAACGCACGCACACACACGCTCTGCTGCCAGCGTAATAACAAACGCCTTCAATTTAACCAGCCAAGCAAAACAAATTAGGAGCACGGACACAAAGACTCACACACACACACCGACACACACATACACACACAGGCTGCTGACACAATAGAGCATTGTTGTTTTTTATTGTCAACGGTGGCTAAGTGATTGGCTGGCATGTTTCATTCAAATGTAATACATTCACATAACACAGCCTAGCAGACAGACGCACTCGAACACACTGTTGTGTTTTCGCAGAATAAGGCTCTATTGTTTTAGACTCGTGGGAATCAACATGGCGGCTGGCCAGTTAGTGTCCCACTCTGCGAGCAAAGAGGTCACTCTTACTTGTTCTCAAGCTGATACACTCCATGCTGTATCACTACATGACTCACCAAAGAAAAAAACGAAAGCATCCACGGATAGGGCTGGGTTTAAATAGAATGTATCAATTCTAACCATCTCACCCGCTTATCAATCCTTTTGAGCTTTAGTTGTTTAACATTTGTAATACCTCTATCCACTGAACCAGTCTGCTTTACCAACGACTAGATTGAATTGCAAGAACAACTTTATACTGTTCTCCAGAGTGGCGGCTCACAGTATGCTACTATAGTTCAGCACATTTTTCTGACTGCTTGAGGGATAGCAGTGCTGCTCTTGCTCCGTCAGCGTTTCCTAATGGCACTCTTAAAGTGGTAACCTCTGTATAATTGTCACAGCAGTAATGTCCCCTAATGCATGTTTCCCCATAGATGTTCAGTTTAAGTTAACATGTAAATAAAGGATTGTATAATGTGAAGTTTCTCTCGTATTACATGGATGATGTTAGCCTAGTTACTGTAGCCATTCTGACTAATCAATAACAAGATTTAGAGCCATAAAACTGAATAATACTTGTATTATTTATTGTTTAATGGAAGAATATGATCACACATTATATAAAACTCCATGTTGCGGAACATAAACCGGGACTACTTTTGCCATATTAATTGTTCACAAGAAATGCTTTGAATCAGTTGGTACTTGTTGCTATCATTTCTAGCAGCATATCTAGAGATGGGGTATTTTTCACTATGATCTATCTTCTGTTAGTGTCGTTGTGTATTTATTAATTACACCTGACACCTGTTATAAAAACCAAAATACACCGTATGCCACAAAAGCAGAGGTGCTAGGCAGCTGTTACGGGTTGTCAGAATGCGACACACGTTGTGTTGCACACATTTGTGTATTTGTATTTTGTATATCTCACATGCTTATCAAATCCTTTTGAACCTTTGTTTTCAACATTTGTAAGTTATAACACCATTGACAAATAATCATAGCCTTAATATCCATACAAACAAATGAATAATGACATTAAGAAACTGTTAGCAGTGCCCTCTCACAGGGGCTACCAGTGGCTGATGAAAGAAGACCCCTACCTGGTTTGCATGTCTTCCCATCTGGTTTAAGCTGGACTCCAGTGGGGCAGGCACAGCTGTAGAAAGGCTGCACTGGAGAGAGCAGGCAGAGATGACTACAGCCTCCATTACTGTCACTGCAGGGGGTCAGGACTGCAGTCACACATCAGAGACAGAGAGGGACAAGTGAAGGAGAACATAGGATTAGCTCATGTAGTCAATGTCTCATTATGTATCAATCACCACAGAACAATGATACCACTTGAATATAAAGGCTTGATGGTATATTGATCTTATTTCACAATTCACTCACTGTTCGGCTGCCGGTAGGCCTCCAGCACCTGGATGTCCATCGGAGAGTAGATCCCACTGAGGATCTCTCTGGTTTTATCTCCACTGTTTTTGTTGCAGGCGTGGATGGAGCGGGTCTGCCAGTCGGTCCAGTATAAGGTCTCCTCAGACAGTGTCAGGGCAAAAGGGTGGGTCAGGGTGCCCTCCACCACAGTCTCACTGCAGGAACAAAAAGAACCAGAGGAAGGTTAGTGTTTTGGGTTTAGAAATGCTACTTGTCTGCCATAGAAAGGAAGTCTGGTATAGGTTTTTATATTATGTGTTCAATAAATCAAATGCTTGGACAAAAAAACACATATATCTGTGTTATTTATTCAGGATGGTAAGTGCGTCTACTTGCTTCATTCAGTTCCATTAGCCAAGTTCATCTTTTACGTTCAATTGCATCATCAGTTGCCAACTGATTTAGAAACTTCTGGAGCTGGTGCTGCTACTGCAGCTAGAAATGGCCACATTGGGCTGGCTTTTTTGTTCACTCTTGCTTGCTTCACCAATGTTATTACCCATTATTTGTATTTACACGCAATTTGTTCCATTCATTTTACATTTGTTTTACTTTTACACAATCAACACGTGCCATCAATTTGAATTGGACAGTAATTGTATTCTTACTTGATTGATCATGAATTGTTTTCAGTCGACAAAGGGCCTAACCCTATTCCTCAAACCCACAGATGCACATGCTCGCCCACCAATGTGTTTTGGAAGACCAGATGCAGTAACCAGCTTAAGCTTAACACAAACAGCCTTTGGCACTAAGGTTAGCTGTACGACAACGCAATAATATCGTGATTAAACCAATACCCAAATGGTGCAGCCTAAACACAAGATTAGCTTCAGCACCCAACCCACCTCGGGCTGGGTATAAAAAAACTATAAAGTTGCAAGTTATGAGACAAAAATGATGCTCTTTTCAATACCCTAATTATACCATAAATTAACTTAACCAAAAGTTATCAAAACACAAGCAGCCGTCACCCAAGACCTTTGCGTGAAATGAAGACAGAAGAATATCGGCAAAATTGTATGAAACCAGACACCATGCAAGACGTTATATGACAGCTTTTTCAGCACTATTGTTGGCTTTGTTCTGGATTAAATAAAGGTTTGAAGCCCTAGCATTGACTCCTTTATTGCAATTTTCATGATAGCCCATTAAACAACTAAAGAATTGAACAACAAACAGAGGATTTTTCCTCATCAGCAGTGTAGCTAAGAAGAGGTCAAATGTGTCCGACTAGAGAAGGGCAATACAGTCATTTAAGTGAAAAGAGCTCTTGGCAGATCATCTTGACATGAGAAAGAATTGACATGTTCTTTTTGTCTGGGGAGCACAAATGTGTTCATTACCATCTGCTCATTAGATTATTAGATGTATTCTGTATGAGTGAAACTATAGTGGAGGAAAGGTCAGAGAACCTTAAGGAATCCTAGCCCTGGGACCCAGATTATCTACACCACATTCCTGCAATGTCAACTTCTTTTATTACTTTTATTATGAACACATTTATAATATCATGCTGACTGGAAAAGGTATGCCCCCTCTTGATTCTTTGGGCCAAACTACTACAAAGAGATGACTTCTAGAGAAGTGTCGGTCGGAGCAAGTCACAGATTTACTCAGGAGTGTTTCTTTTCCTAAAACACACGTTAGAATCACTGACAGGAAAATGCACTCACACAAATGCAGTTAGGCACCGGATCAAAGGAGTTTTGTATTTAGAATATCAACACACTAGAAACTGGCTTTCATCAATCATCATTTTAGCCATGTGCGTGCGTGCGTGCGTGCGTGCGTGCGTGCGTGCGTGCGTGCGTGCGTGCGTGCGTGCGTGCGTGCGTGCGTGCGTGCGTGCGTGCGTGCGTGCGTGCGTGTGCTGTTAAAGCAGAGGAGGCTGCCAGCAGTGGTTAAAGGAAAAAAAGAAAGACCCAATTTAAACATCTCCAGATTTCAAAGCTCTGCTTTCGGTGTTTGTGAACGTGTTCGTGCAAATTAATTGGAAAAATGGCAAATTAGTTTAATTTGAAAGCTGTGAGAAACGTATGTAATGCCTGAGCTGCATGTGCACAGGTCTCTTACGTGACTCTATGAGCAGCTTCTGTCCAAGAATATCAGATCTTCCTAACGTACTTGAACATATCTTGGCTGAACAATGAGTGCCATGGTTACATAAAAATAAAGCTTTTCGCAGAATCAAGTAATAAGAGGGAGAATGAATGTGCTGCTGTCATAGGAATAAGCCGCTGGCTGAGCATACTGCATTATTTCAACAGCGTAAAGCATTTTCCCTTAAGTTTGGTTTGGATTTCAACCTCTACACCACATTGTTAACTGAGCATATTACCTTCAGGTAGAAAATAACGCTAGACTAGCAAGTTTCTAAGAAGGCAGAGGCTGTCGTTTTTTTACAATGTGTGTTTCCGACTGGTTAAATAATAAGAGGGTGAATAAAACATAAAGTGTAGAAACGTTTGGTTTTAAAGAGGCCCTATTATGATATTTGGTGTTTCCTCTTTCTGGACATGTTAATGGTCTGCAAAGGCTAAAATCCCTTCAGAGGGAGTTTATCCTTTATGAACATTAAAGCATGGAAACATGTCTCAGTAGAGGCACTAAACACACATTTGAACCTGAAACTGATTATAAGAGGGCCCCTTTAATACTATTTTAGGGAACTTAGTTGACAGCCGACAATTGAACAATTAAAAGAAGACAGAAGGAGACAAGCAAACAAATGTCCTGCTAGTGGCAGTATATAAAAGACAGTGTGCTCTTACAGTTATAATAACCAGCAAAGAAGCATTTGCTCTGCCTAATGCCCCTTTATGGTTCCCCTTTACATTATTCTAGTAAAATAACACCTCAGTCAAATATCTCAACCAACTGAAAGTCATTTCAGCTAAAAGTCACAACTCCAATGTTACTAGGTCGAAACATAGTCACAGAGAATGATAACATATGAAGAAAGAAGTCCAATAAAGGAAAGAAGGAAAGATTGTGCTGTTAGAGGGACGCTAAGGGAGTGTGTGTTGCTGTGTGTGTGTTTTGACTGGGGCCTCCATACCACAGCTCTGTTTGTGTTGGACAACTCTCTCACTCCCTCTCTATTTTTCTTTCATTCTGTCAGTACCGATTTTTTTCTCTTCCCCTCCCTTTCTCTGTTGGAAAGAAGTTAAACAGGGTGAAAAGCTTTTTGCTGATCTCCGCTAAAGTTTCAATAGTGGCTCCTGAAAAAGTATTATTAAACGGTAACAACTCAAGGTAATTTTATTTCCATCTTAATCAAAAAGGCAATGTAAGTTTGTCCATTAATAGTAGCTGTTAATAGAGAGCAAGTTAGTTGCAGCAAAACCTGACCCAGAGAGGCCGAAAACAAAGCAATCCAAAGTTAAAGAATAAAGTAAGCGCTCTAAATGTCATCGACACAGCTCCTCTTCTGAAATGTCTGCATTTTCCTCATTTGACCCCCCTGGTCTGTCCCCGGGACAACAGTACAGCAGTGACAATGACACCTTAACTGTTACATGCTCTTACAGTATTGGATGACATCATTCATGTCTATGGAAAACATAGTTCCTCTTTGGCAGGGCAGTGGACAGAGCCTCCTCCCAGCGACGTATTAAAAAAAACCCGCTTCCGACTAGTTTCCCCCATTTTTTATTTCATTATTTGTTTGTAGGCGCTATGTAGATACAAGACATTGTTCGTCTACAAATACATTTTTTCCTGCATATTGCACTAGGATGCTGGGGATCGAACCACCGACCCTTCAATTTGAGGCAACCATATACCTCCTGAGCCAAAGCCGGCCGGCCCCTAAAATAAGTTTAGGTAACCTTAACTTTAAAATATTGGAGGAAATTCATTATAATCATACTAAGGAAAAATCATTTACATTAGGATTCCAACATCTCGGCAGGCCCCTGGGTAAAATGGTCTCCTCTCAAGGTACCAGTCCACTCTCTGTACGCAGTCCATTGTGGTACTTGAACTGAAGTCATTTTGCAACTATATTCACCCTCCCACCAGAGTCCTGCATCGGGTCGGGTGATTCGCGGGTGGTATTTTTTCAAAAAAAAATTCCGGGTTCTGTTCTGGGTAAAACAAAGAAGATGCGGGTCGGGTCGCGGGTGTTGCATAATAAACATATTAAAATAATAATAATTTAATTTAATGTTTAAATCCTCAGACCTCTCCCCCTCGGGACCGCACATAATCATAATCGCGCCACATTTGAAATGGCTGAGGCGAAGCTCGGAGAATACAGCATTGTCAATATCTCTTCCTTAAGAGCGAAATCCAACGTCTGGGAGGCTTTTGGTGTCATCCTAGATGGAGAAAATAACCAACATCCCACGCTTTTTGAGCCAAATACGCAACTGCGTGTGTTAATAATTGCATGTTTTCACTGCTCATGATATGCGGGTTCAGGTCGGTTTGCGGATCTTGTGCCGAAGGGTCGGGTCGGTTTGCGGAACTAATTGGCAATATGTGCAGGTGGCAGGGCGGGTTCGGTATTGCACGTCGCGGGTGCGAGGCGGGAGCGGGTCTTGAAAATCAGACCCGTGCAGAGTCCACACACAGAGGGCCTTACCGTGCGGATCCGTCCAAGTTGGCTCTGTGAATGAAGCTGAGTTTGGCGTCTGCCCAGTACAGCTTCTGTTCCACCAGATCTATGGTCAGACCGTTGGGCCAGTATATCTCCGTCACCACAATTACTTTCCTGTTGGAGACAGAGGACATAAAAAGGTCATTCCATTGCTGCTTTCATTTTGTGATGTTCTTGTAGAATTGTTACTGCTTCTATAAATCTGGCTGCACTGGGGATACTCTACTTTAAACGTATAACTGTGTTCAGTTGGCTTGGTTCAGGGTTTTAAAAGGTTCAGTACCTGTTGCTGCCGTCCATTCCGGCTCGCTCTATCCTCGGCTCCTCTCCCCAGTCTGTCCAATACATGTACCTGTAGGGAGACAGAGAGGAAATAGTTTAAAGGTCCCATGTCATGGCCATTTCTACTGATCATAATTCCATTGTTGAGGTATACTAAAATAGATTTACATTGTTCAATGTTCCAAAATCACATTGGTTTCTCATACAGCATCTCTTTATAGTATGTGTATTCACTCTCTGTCCTACACGCCTTGTTGGAGCTCCTGCCCCCCCCCTCCCTATGAGCCCACTGTGCTCTGATTGGTCAGCTCGCCCACTCTGTCCACCACCGTTACAGATGAACATCAGTGTTTATGTGTTACAATGGCGTTTGTTAGCAACCAGACTGACACCAGTAATGACAAACAGATGAGAATGCTGCGTGGGGTCTGGGTGCCGTGTTGGCGGGACGTTGCGGGGCTCGCTGCTCCGCCCTTTGAGGCTCGAGGAGCGGACAGTGTGAGGTGGATTACTGGTGTCGTTTCCTGGTTGCTGCGTGGGGTCTGCGAGACCGCGAGACACGGCGGAGCTCAGCTTGAACACACACACACACTCACAGCCTGAGCTCCGAGTCTGTGTGTGTACGGAGCTCCGCGCAGCACCGCGGCTGAGAAAAGATAAGGCTGAGTGAGTGAGTGTGTGTGTGTGCGGAGCTCCGCAGCGTTACGTCACTATGACCAGGAACAAAAAAAATCTCCAATGAGGCGTGTGTGTCGATTTTGATGATTGACACCTGTTTTGAACCAATAGAATTGAGGGGAAGTTCCTAAAATCCATCTAAACATTACCCATTGGTGAATGAGTGACGCGCATCCAGAATGCCCAAAACCGGACGCTGGGTTGTAGCTCTAATAGCAGCTTGATATGAAATCTCAGTTTTTGACATAAATCTTATGATGGATTATCAGTAATCATTTCAAAGTGACACAGAGAAATTGGATTAACCTTCAGCAGACAAAAAAAAAAGACCTAAAAAAAACAATAATCTTGACTTATATCCGAAGATGCATGTTTTTGACCTGGCTTCACTGTATAATATCATCGTTGCCACTGTTCCTTGTCATGTTCATCTTTAAGCAGATGATTCAATTTCATATACCACTGACCTATTTTATACATCTAATACAAGCTTGTTAAACTAATTGTATGCTATGCTATCCAAATTTGTCAGGGCTCTGAAAGTAACTTTATTTTTTCTCCTTTCTCCCTGCACCCACTGAGGTTCAGTTACAGTATGACCAACAGATATGTCAACAACTCCAAACACAGACACACCCAGTGGTTATCGTAATCTATAGACATGTAAGCTATGGAGTCCAAATGTTACCGGAGCTGATGTAACGGAGTTAAAAATGTGTATAAATAATTATTAGTTTATAACTTACGATTTATAATAGGTTGTGAATTTTATTTCTATGAGATGTTTCCTTTTAATATTTTTGAGTAATGTTTCTAGTGGGAACACTTTCCCGTTGCACATCATTTTCTACTTCCTGTATGTAACTTCCGCCCACCCCTCACAGTGACGTGAGCAGTTATGTGGGTGAGTTGCGCTAGAAACTGTGTTGCAATGTATTATAATTTTGTATGTTAAATGTGCTATTTAAGTTAATGACAGTGATTATATATTGTTTAGTAACACTGTGGGTACAATATTAATACGTTTTTGTTAAGTTTTAACCGTAGGAAATAGCACTTTATTTCTATATTATCACCATAGTTTTGGCGCGATTTAGACGCGATTACGCCATTTTGTTTGTTACATGGCAACACTTTTTCTGAGTTTGCTGTCTTCTGTTTTTATAGAGATGTGACATGCAACGCGGATGTAATGAGAATGCTGTGTTCATTCTCAGGTATGTTTGTGTTTGTATTTATAAATAAGATTTTCTTGGTCATTTCATAATTTCTCATTGTATAAATAAGCTAGTATGTATAAATAAATACTAGTGACAGTGACGTGAGCAGTTATGTGGAGATGTGACATGCAACGCGGATGTAATGAGAATGCTGTGTTCATTCTCAGAATAAATGCCAGAAAACACCCCAGATGCTTCGCTGTCGTTTCCTGAATGATAACAGGTCGCTTACGGTTGTGACCCGTTACACTGACATGGTATTCAGTCTGTTTACAGTATGGTGGATACATAAAGCTTGAGTAATACAGGAAAAAGACAGTGTTAAATTGTAGTCGAAGGAACGTTTTCAGTACATGTAGCCTGAACTTAGGTCTGTGGATTTATTGAACCTCTGGTTTCAGTTCAGAATCGTGGTTGGAGACTACTGTACCCCAAACCAACACACACATTTGTTAAAACACAATCATAAGTCACTGCTAGGGCTGCACGATTTGGGGAAATAATCTAATTGCGATTTTTCTGACAGATATTGCGATTGCGATTCGATTTGCGATATTTGTTTTTAAGCGACCCAACGGAAGTTTGTTGTAAAATGCGGCCATATCTCCGGCTAGGAAGGTCGTATCAACGTGCTCCCGTCTCTAGCACCCCCACAGCCCGAGCTACGAGTGAAAGAACTAAACTTACATGAAACTTCCGTTGGGTTGCTTTAAAGTCAAGCTTCAGTTTAAGATTCACCCTGTAATAGAAGTATGTGATGGAGCTAACCTGACTCAGATGCTTTGTTTCACCAACCCATCTAGGAAAGCTCCATTGGAAGCCATTTGGAAAGGGCAGGCTCTTTCAAAAATACTTGGCAGGTGATTGGATCAATCTGTCTATCACCTTCTATCATGGGCCACTTCTGATTGGTTAACAATGACTGGTACATGTGGAGCACAGCACTTCTGATTGGTGTGGATGACTGACACACAAGAAGAAAAAAAAAAAAATAATGAAGAAAAAAAAAATCGCAGGCTTTGCGATTTCATAATTGCATCATTTCAAATCGCGATTTCGATTTAAAATCGATTCATCGTTCAGCCCTACACTCTGCTGTACTGTATTCCAACAGGACTCAATAAACCCACAACAGTAGATCTACCAACTGAGGAGCAGGCTTTGCTGACCCAACAAGTAGTGTGTAAGAGAAGAGGGAGGTCAGTGTGAGGTGAAACCATGGAGACAGGACAGGGTGCAGAGCAGGCCTTCTCTTCAACCATCGGCTTTGTTCATACTCATGTCTTACTGTTATTGCACCCTGCTACTCCAGCTCAGGTATGCTACGCTGCCTGGGACATTGTTTAAACTGTGCTGCTAATATATTTTAAGACTTTCATTTAAAGACTCTGTTAGTCTCTTAAAAAAGGGAGGCGTGTGGCGCAGTGGATAGAGCCTTGATGTTGGGATCAGGGGAGCACAGGTTCAAACCCCACTGCAGTCAGCATGTCGTTGTGTCCCTGGGCAAGACACTTCACCCCAAATTGCTCCTGTGGGGATTGTCCACAGTATTGAGTATGTAAGTCGCTTTGGATAAAAGCGTCTGACAAGTAACATGTAATGTAATGTAAAAACATACAAGAGGTGCTAAAGAAAGTTACTTTTCCTTTAATAAACAATCTAAGGGACACTTTTAAAGACACCTCATTAAGCCTTTGTCTTTATGTCAAGTGGAGTTTGTCGTGGTCAGAAGTGTTCACTCTTCCTGGAAATACTATGTTTGGACAAGAAATAGTGCCATAAGTGTACTCTTTTTATTGTTGCCTTTTATCTGCACAGTACCTTTGCTGTTGTACTGCTGTAAATGTACCCGCTGTGGGACAAATAAAGGATTTCTGATTCTGAGGTAGAGCATGCAGCAGTAATGACATGATGCAGTCACGTAGCCGGCTTGTAATTCCATCATACACAAAGCTATCGGAACCGTCCTTGATTTTGCCGGGCCTTACCCTAAGAAGATCCTAAATCTAGTCATCGCTCCAGTAAGATATTATCATTGCAGTCTTTGCTCTTTCCAGAATGAGATATTGTGTTTGGTTCATTCTTGCTCGATAGTACATCTCAGTATCTTCGGCCAAAGTAAATGTAAAACCTAGAATTTAATCTTTAATATATTTTACAACCACAAGTAAAAGGTGTTACCGTTGAGCGGGGTTCAGAGCGATTGCCCTGGGCTGGTCCAAGTCCATCCAGAACAGGACCTTCCTTGAGGTGCCGTCCAGGTTGGCCACTTCGATACGATTGGTCTCCGAGTCTGTCCAATAGAGCTTTCTACCCAACCAGTCGCAGGCCAGCCCATCAGGACTGTCCAGCCCCGACACCACCACAGTCTGCCCAGTTCCCAGAGCCTCTTTGAGGGCTGCAACACAAAACATACACAGAGTGAAAATGTAACAGGAAGGGCTGGCCTTTGTGAGTAAATCCTCATTAAGCAGCAGAATAAACACAACACGCAGGATGTAGGATGTAGTCTTACAGTTTGATGACTGATTCCAGTGCGTCTGTTTGATGGCCTCTTCACTGACATCTGTCCAAAATATCAGGCCCTCGGAATACAGGAAGTCCACCGCTGCTGCGTCCTCGAGGTCACTAACAACGATGGCCGACTCACCCCGCACGCCCTCGGCATCGACCAATCGCACGTCACGCCGGTTGGCAAACAGGAGGAGAGGTGAGCCTGAAAAATAGATTAAAAAGAGGATCAAGTAAGACGTTGGTTTACACTCATATATATAAACGTTTTCTTAACCCCAAAGTATGCGTTTCAAATTCTCATCTAGAGGGCTTTAGAATTTTTGTGTATGGCCCGTTCATGGAAAACTTTGGAATTTCCCCAGTGGCTGAAAGGAATGACACTTTTACCCTGCTTGATAAAAGATAAGCTATTTAAAGACGTTTTTATCACACTCTTTACAGTTTCTGAAAAACAATGACATTCCTAACTTTAATCTTATGATGGCTTTATTAAAGCTATTAAGCGTTTAATGTGTTTCCTTTATTTACCTCAGGGGCAAATGAATGATTTGTTTGGAATATTGGACTGTGTTACTGTTGTTATCATCTTTATCTGAGCTTGTTTTTTAATATATGGTTAGACAGCTTAAAAGCCTATCATGTCTGTTACATTACTAAGGCTGCATCTCACAAACAAACATGGCAGTGTACAAAACAGCACTGTAGTATTAGAAGAAAACTATTTATGCATCCAGCCACAGTGAAGGGAACCAGCATTTCCATTTTCACTGAAGCCCCTTCAGACAACACAACATGTTCTGCTGACCCTTATGCTGTTACGGCCCGTCCACACGGCGGCGTGCGTTGAAGCTTCAACGCTTCTGCCCATTCACTTTAAATGGGGTGACGTCACGCTTTGCCGAACTGCATTGTGGGAGCGTTGCTTCGCTTTGCTCGCGTTGCTCGCTTCAAAAGTTGAGCAATGTTCAACTTTTGAAGCTTCGGCGGAAGCGTCAGCCAATCAAATCATATGCCAGTACAAGCTCTAGCCAATCAAACCGCGTGCTTGTGTGTCCGGGGCGGGAGATTCATGTGATTGGTTGTTGGTCGAGTTTCAGACAAGATCACCGGCAAGCTTCAACGCACGCCGCCGTGTGGACGCTGCGTTAGTGTTGTAGCAACAGTAAAAGAACAGAAAAAGTTGGACAGTACATCCCAAGAACAAAGCTCAAAAACATAAAACCTCTAACATGTTTGCCATCTGGCAACAATCAGCAGCGAAAAGAGAAAAATACATTTTGTATGCACAAACAAGTTTTACAATAATATCTCTGTCCTAGAATGCTTCATAAACTTTCCCCAAAAAAGTTGGACGACACATATAGGAAATGTTAACGTTCACTAATCAACATGGTACGAAAGCAAGAATGTGAACCCTAACAGAACGCCTGCAGAGTATGTATATGTCAGAGCGCAGATTACTGTGTGTGTGTGTGTGTGTGTGTGTGTGTGTGTGTGTGTGTGTGTGTGTGTGTGTGTGTGTGTGTGTGTGTGTGTGTGTGTGTGTGTGTGTGTGTGTGTGTGTGTGTGTGTGTGTGTGTGTGTGTGGTAGCTGTCACACAGAGCAGAGCCTCTGGGGAGGCTTGTGGTTTTGGCCTGGCAGGGTGGCAGAGCTGCTGCGCTGTGGTTTGGCACAACATGTCTACTGTAATCCCAGCATTAAGACACACGGCCTCTGTCAGTGTGATGCTGTCCTAAAACAACACCAGGTCATTAAAACATAACATTGAATTGAATTAATGAATGATTGATTGAACAATAAAAAAGTGATTCTGCAGATGTGATGAACGGGAGGAGGAGCAGGAGTGGAGGATTTTGTGGAGTTGACTAGGCTGGTCATCGGCTGCAAACCGGACACTTTTGGAGTTGTTGTGAAGAGGAGAAAAATGGAATAAACTGATAGATATTATGGATAATCCGGACTACCACCAGCTACGGGACAAACAGCAGAGCTACTTTTCTAACACTGACTCAGCTCTGCTGTTACAGGGACCGATGCAGACAAGATGTCCTGCCAACAGCTATAACCCTCCACAGTTTCTTTTTATAACCAGATTCCACTCTCCTATACTCTTTATATGACCCTAAACTATTTGTTTATGTTGTACTCACACTCTACCTCATTGAATTTAAATTAAAATGTAATTTCTTTATTTTAATTTATTGACATTTTTTCAGGAAAACTGTTCATCCCTCCAGTAGAGTTCCTCACTACTGGAAAACATATTATCAACTAGTCGACAGAAAGAAAAGGTCTATTTTAAACTACTTGGTTTCAAATAGTTGTACACATTTCAATAGGCAGTTTTTATAGGTCTTACTGTACTGTATGTTTTGGTTTTGTTCGTACAAGAAGACATTCAATGAACACAGGCACTATAGAGGTAAGTTCCATCTATTAAGCTAACATGATCGCAGCAATATGACTTCACAATCATGCAGCTATAAAAAACAAATGAAAAGGCTGATCTATGAACAGATCAAAAGTCCATAGGGACTGACACGTTTCAAAATAAATGTCAGGATATCAGAGAGAGCGGCAGAGCACACATTGGGGGGCCCTTGAGGTCACCTCTGGCCTAACAGAGACGCTGCACTGAGGATTAGTGCTGGCTAACCTCCTCGGGCCAGCTGGGTTTCCTGGTGACAGAGAGGAAGAGCCCGACTGCTGGATCCAAACATTGCACTCATGGAATACATACACATGTTTGTTCCCACAAACAGAAAGGATCATACCAGAACTTTAGGACATGACCTCCCAACATAAATGTGCAGGCAATTTGACATGTTTGTCTTTACGTTGATTTTCTGTATAAGAAACTAGGGCTGCTCGATTATGGCAAAAATCATAATCTCGATTATTTGGGTCAATAATTGATGTCACGATTATTAAAAACGATTATCCATTTACTTTGAAAACATCATTTATTGAAAAAAAATATTTGAACAGTATGTTTTTAACAGTTGATTACCCTGAACTTTAAGTAGAATTCAGCTGAAAAAAAATTTTATTATTTTTTTTTTTTAAATAAAAAAAAAATCGTTTTATTTCGATTATGTTGTTTTCATAATCGTTGCAAGCCAAAATCGTAATTGCGATTAAAATACGATTAATTGAGCAGCCCTCTAAGAAACCCCTTCAAACACGGCCCAAGTCTGGGACCAGTTCTGCCACTTTATATATAACAAATGAAAGCTTAGAGAGAGAAATGAAACCCACATGCCAAGCCGACAGCATTGACGAAAACCCTACCAAGCTCTTACAACATGTAAGCAAATGTGTCAAATGTGTGGTTTTAAAAATGTAACTTTGTCTTCTTTCTTCATAAATGTACTTCAACCCAACTATGAAAAAAGAAACACAAAACATTTATGTAATGAAAAGGCATTACTTCAGCAGACAGGTCAATCATACAAGTGTTGGAGTTTGTCTGAGAAAGGTTTTTCATTTAAACAACTGGCCTTTTAACTTCCTATTTGTGACTTATCAAAACAAAAGTAATTACTACATCTAATTGTTATTCGAACCAACATTGGTTGTTAAATAGATATAATAAATAGAAAATACGCAAAATATTTCAGCTAAACCTACCAACAGCTATTAAATGTTGTTAAGTGAAGACAGATGACATCACTGCACCTGGCACTGTGTTGTGTGTGTGTGTGTGTGTGTGTGTGTGTGTGTGTGTGTGGTGTGTGTGTGTGTGTGTGTGTGTGTGTGTGTATGTGTGTGTGTTTGTGTGGGCCAGCACATCGGTGCAACACAACACAAAGGAAGAGACCAAAAAACTACATTTGAGTATGTCAATGGGATTAACAATCGAAGTACGAGGGGGGGAGACGCGCCTTCAGCCTCTGTGTGTGTGTGTGTGTGTGTGTGTGTGTGTGTGTTGTGTGTGTGTGTTTGGGGGGAGGAGGTCGTAGCCTACTGAGGTGGCAGCTTGAAAAGAAAGAAGGGTCCCAAAAGAAGTTTCTAAAGCGTAGGCAATGCACTGCTGCACCCCTTTCTGCGCAAATACACACACACACACACACACCACACTGACACACACACACACACCAATTCTCCTGCTTTGTTCCGCTTGGAGTAAGCCAACAGGCTCCCTCGCTTTACATCTTATCAGAGTCCATCTTAACAGAACTCTGTGTGTGTGTGTGTGCGTGTGTGTGTGTGCGTGTGTGTGTGTGCGTGTGTGTGTACGTGCGTGCGTGCGTGTGGAGGTTGCAAGGAAGGAAGAGATTTTCTTCACACCTCCCCAGTTGGGACAAGAAAAATGTGTTGGACGGGCGCAGGGAGCATATTTATGCAGCCCGTGTGTATGTGTGTGGAGGGGGGGGGGCTAGAGAAATCAAGGTAGATTGCCAGAGACTTCCTCTCTCTTCCACCTCTGCTCCCCCAGTCCCATTTCTCCCTCTCTCCTCTCCTTCTCCCTTTGTCCTGCCTCTCTCCTTCTCTTTCCCTTCCCTCAGTATGTTTGGATTTCAAACCTGTCTTTTTCTTCTCCTTCTGTCCTCTTTCTATCAGGTTTGTATCAAATCTAAAGAGCACAGACGCTACTGGAGGTTCACACCAGAGTAACACCAACAGGAATAAATATTCATATTTTTCTTACTCCTTTTTTTCTCCTGAGCTCAGTCACCAAATCTCTCCTCCTCACCTTCAGCCCCTCACATTTGCCCAATTTATTTTCCTGCCAAGAGCTTACCAACAACATTTTTGTGCATCTTTTTTATCTGTAGGTATCAAATCTCAACCGTTGCTGTTGACGACACAAAACATGATTTCTCCCAATTTTAGACTCTAATTTATAAGCAAACTTCTATGAAAGGTAAAACAGCAACAGGTGTAAAAACAAGGTTGTAGAGGTATTACTACATTTCCTAATGAATAAAAAAGCTAAATGGGTAGAAAGTGCTAAGAGCTGCTCTGTTCTCAGTCGACCTCCGGCAGGTCTCGCCCTGTTTTGTTGAGAGTGGAGTGTGCCTCCACGCAGACAAAAGAACAGCCTCTGTGCATTCAGTGCATGCAGCCTGAATGCACTGAATGCACTGAATGCACTGGTCCATATAGTGCAGGCTAAAGGAGCAGAGTGTGGACATCACCTATTGGCTGTTCCCAGCAGTGGAAAGAGAGAATACTCAGGTTGGCTGGGCTAACAGTGTTTTTGTGCGGCCCACCCAAATAGAAGATCCCCCACCCAAAAAGAAGTTAGTGGAGCTGGGAATCAAACCTCAATACTTTTTAGTAATGAACAAAATATATCCGAATCAGTGTGAGAAAAAGTTTTTAGAGAGTACTTGTCCATGGACAAGTGAGTTTGGCAATTTACTTGTCCGAATACATTTTTCACTTGTCCAGAATGGACAAAAATTGTTCTTCGCCATCGTATTTTACATTTTCCCACGGTTTTTACGACACCGCTAACGTAAGTGAGCGGTAAGATTTTACTGCATCACACATAGGGTTGGGTATCGTTTGGATTTTAACGATTCCGGTTCTGCTTTTCGATTCCGGTTATTTTCGGTTCTCGATTCCGGTTCTTTGAGAGGGTAAAAATAATGACAAACTGGGAGAAAAATATATTTATGAAAACATTAAGTCAAATCTGTATTCCTATTTACAAATCACTTCATACTGTTTAATTTCTTACGGTTATTGAATAAAATTATATAAAAATAATCTCTGCATTGTTTGGTTAGTTCTAAGTGGTGCAGTTTGAGAATGTACAATTGGCCCAGTCTCCTCTGATGTTACACTGCAACCTGCCTGTGAGACAGAGTCCAACCACACATGTCCAACAGATAGGCCTAATAATAATAATACATTATATTTATAGCCTATAGGCCTAGCGCTTTTCTACAACTCAAAGACGCTTGCACGCTTACACATGTCCTGCAATACACATGCTG
Organism: Dissostichus eleginoides; assembly: GCA_031216635.1. NCBI lineage: Eukaryota > Metazoa > Chordata > Actinopteri > Perciformes > Nototheniidae > Dissostichus > Dissostichus eleginoides. The sequence continues at coordinate 375,347 of JASDAP010000485.1, read as the reverse complement.
CAGCCACCCAGCTGCTCACTGTTTGTAAAAGTAAATAAATAGTATTTTCATTTCAATAATGTACTTTCTATACCCTGCTTCATAAACAATACTGACATCCCTGTGCTCCTCCGAGTCTGGGGGTCCGGGGATGTGAGGACAGCGCGAGGACACAGACAGGGAGGCTGCTTTACTTCATAAAGCGCTTCGAGATTTGTCTTGGCAGATGAGAAGCGCTATATAAATTAAATGTATTATTATTAAAGGAAATGGTGGTCAATATTAACAACATAGGAGCTAAAACGCTTAATAACCTTCATTACGTGTTAGAGAAAGAACATAAGAAAGTTTGACAAAGAGAGACGCACCATGCAGCGATCAGCTGATACGGAGCATAGAGAGAGAGAGCTGCGGTCCGCGGGGCTCGGCCTCCACCCCCTGTCCTCACAACTCTTATTAATCCCGGGACCGGACAATTGTTATTTGTTCCTACTCGGAACCGAGTTTCGCTTCCCAACCCTGCCACTGTGCTACACTTCCCGACCCGCCCCCTTCTAACTGTACAGAAAGCGGCGAGATGCATTTCCTTAGGAATCAACAAGCAGAACCGAAACTAACATTTCTAAACGAACAATGGCGGACACGTACAATTTGCGAATGAGTTCTGCCTTTTGTAAACTGAATTTATCAATAATTTGTCAATAAATGAGGGCGAAAAACGTCACTTGTCCGCCGGACAAGTCAATTGAAAGATCTACTTGTCCGATATTGTAAATAACACGTCCCGGACGGTGGGACGTGTGCTTTTTCGCACACTGCGAATGTATCGCTGCCCGACAACACAGAAACACTCAGGTGACCTGTCTCTTTGAAGCACGAGCAGACAGAGGCACAGTCAACTGATTTATTTCCACCAGGTGATGTCATGTTCTGGATGTTGGTCAAAGGAGATAGTAGTGAGTAAGATCGGGTAAATGACATGTTTGCACAAGGGCAGAGTGTACTTTATTCCATCATGTATTGTTGTTATTACTGGCTGCTACTTCACGGCCTCAGACTCTTACACCATCGTTAAAGAGACAATCAATTGTATGCAATATACACATTTACTCAAATGTGTTAATGGCTGCTACTTTACTTCATCAGTGTTACACGTTCACTTCATCTTTATAATGCTACTTCTGACCATGGATGTATACTTTTACCTATTTACTTAAGTAGTGAATTAAGTACTATTTTTACACTTTATTATACTGAACTTGAGTATTTTCATTTCTGCTACTTTTTACTTCTACTCAAATATTACACTTTTTACTCTTATGTGTATTTAACACAGTTTATAGTGACTGTTAACTTAAAAAAACATGATATACTTATATGATAAGATGCAGTACTGTACTAATCAATTCCAAAAATGTACTTACATTGGATCGACACTGACAAACTACAATATTAAAATGCTCCTACATGTACTTAGTGATACAAAAAAGGATGATATATAATATTCTATAATAGTATAATGATGTGAAAAGAGTCATTGTACTTTTACTTTTGATACTTCAAGTACATTTTGCTGATAATACTTCTTTACTTTTACCGGAATATTTGAAGAACACAGTATTTCTACTCAAGGTGACAGTTAATCCATTGGGTAACAGAATTTTCCCAACAACTAAACAAAGTCTGAATAAATACTTTCTTATTCTTTAGGGGTTTTCTTTCCATGTCCAATGTATTCATCAGTGTCAAATGATGTGTAAAGAATATTCATATTTAAAATAGTTTGCATTACCAATGCATTGTAATATAAAGTGTTTCAATACTGGTGCCAATACTCTACCTGATTTTCTAAAGTGATCCACACAAACACAAGCACACACATACGCTCACACACACTCCTGTGAAGTTTGTCTTGCCATGTACTGACACTTCTTTGGTATGTTTGGCCAGTGGGTGTGAAGTGTGTGTCCATGTGGTCACCTCAGTGCCAAACGCAGGACTTCACTTCCACTGGTTCATATGCAGGGCCCGTTTCCTGCGCACGGTTTGAGTCAAACTTAAGCATTAACTGATTAGACAGACAAACATTTGAATTGTCACGATCCCTATGATCAAACAGAGCTATCAAGCTTTGCTGCCTGTTGTCATGGCAATATAGTAGAGGAACAAATCCAGAAAAAAGGCTTTAGTTTTTGATATACCTCTACCCGATGTAGAACAAAGCAAAAAACATGTTTTTTCGTTACTGTATTATGCCTACTTTCTGAATTGGATAGTTGTATAAACATGTAAATGCAAAATGAGTTATTTATCTCTTCTTGCAAAACCCAAATATAGCGAAAATGTAGGCTTATCTAGTGTCTGCCTTGTACAGTATTCTCTGTAAATAATTATTAAAAAGTCACCAAATTTGGACAAGATGTCAACAGTCGGGCATTGCATACAACATTAAACAGGGATATTAAATAATGAAAAAACAGTGGGGTGCTTTGTAGTTAGGGCCACCTCCTTTTTGATGGGCCTCAGTCCCCGTGCTTATATAGTAGTGCCTGTTTAATGTGTGTTTCTGAAAGTAGCTTGATGTCCTCCCAGATCAGTTTAGTTAGTTTGTATGCCTGTGTACATTGTATAAATCATGTTGTCGTCCTGTTTGTGTGTACTGTGATTTACTTGTTGGTGCACACGACATAATGCAGAAAGACATTTGTGGTTTGTGATATTTATCTATTTAAATAAAACTAACTTGACTTGATTTAAAGTTCATCCGAGTCATGCTGTTTTGAAGAGGGAATGGAGGTTGGACTGAGTTCACTAGTACCATTGTAAATAGTAGCCAATATGGGTTATGATGCTTTGTAAATCATTGATAACTGACAACGTTTGAATGATAAGGGACATAGGGTTGAAGTTTGTTGTGGCACTTTATAGGTTTATTGGCTATTAGGGATGGGTACCGAGCCCCGGTATTAAATGGGCCCCGGGGCTGAATTATTAAAGACCGTGGTACTGTTAAGCTCCGACGTTATCGGTCTTTTTATCGGTACTGGAGACATCTACAAAATATGTCATATATATTATTGCTACACAAACATTATATTGCAGTTTTAGAGTCGCCAACTCCGTTCGTAATATGCAAAAGGACTGCAAAATGCGTCTATGATTATTTTTAGTCATTTTCGATCTTTCCAATCCAGACGAGAGATCTCTCTCCTGTCTGGGTGCGAGGGGGCGGGGCAGTTTACATACACGCTCTGCTACATGCATGCAACACACACACACACACACACACACACGCTCTGCTACATGCATGCAACACACACACACGGCGGAGATGGCGGACAGAAGCGCTCCGAGGTGTGGTTAAATGTAGGGATGCTCCGATCGCCAATTTTGGGGCCGATCGCCGAAATCAGTATCGGCCGATACCGATCGCCGATCCGATCGAGTGGGCGGGGCCTATGGGGATCTTCCATTTAAAGTGATGTTTAAAACTCAGTTAATGGGGCTCATTCACTGGCGCTTCCACAAACAACAACCAACATAATTATTTATTACATTCAAATGAAGTACATTATTCAAGTTTACATTAACTTTGGATAATAACACGGCACGGGAGAAATAACGGGAGCCTCTCTCTCTCTCTCTCTCTCCCTCTCTCCCTCTCTCCCTCTCTCCTGACAGCCTGTTAGTATCGTCTCATGCAGCTCACAGATCCAGTAATGAGTGACCCGACAGTGAAGAATAAATATATTTATAACTAGTTTAGCTTGTTCCAGAGGTAGATAAAATAGCTAGGTGTGTTAGGTTCAACTCTTAGTGTGTGTTTTGCTCCGCTCACCAGTCCGTCACAGTGGGCGGAGCTGCAGGCTTCACACACGTTGCATACCGCTATTTTATTGTCTTTTTCGGACACCTTAAAATACTGCCAGACTGGTGAAGCCATTTTGGCGAGCTTGTTTTGCCGCACACAGTGAAGTGTCATGTATTTTACGTCATCATTTTACGTCATGCGATCGTCTCTTGCGATCGGCATTTTTAGAGAGCACCAATCGATCGGCAGAGAGTGAGTATCGGCCGATATCGATCGGCGGCCGATCGATCGGAGCATCCCCCCTAGTTAAATGTTACCCGTCTCTATGAAAACAATGCTCGTTACCAAAAGTGCAATAAGAGTTTAGCATGTAAGGGCGGTAACACGAGCAATTTGTCTAAACATTTAGCAAAAGTGCACCACATTCAGACGGAGAAATGCACCGGGTTCCACTGTCTTTCTAGTAGCTCTGTAGCCCCATCCACGAGTAATGTTTCCACGTCAGGTATATGTTATGTATGCTAGCAGCAACACACGGAGTTAACTCAATTATACAAACATGGGTTTAGATTAGAGGTAACTGAGTTATTTAGTTTGTTAAAGTTTCAGCTATTCTGTTATTCTGCTATTACATTTCTGTCATCACATTATTTAATACCATTTTTTAAAACACTGTTGTTTCTTTTGATGTTAAATATTATTTATTTTATTTAAATAAAAAGCAATTTTAATTTTGTTAACAATTTGTTTAGTTAGTTTACCTTATTTTTTTTCAAAAGAACCGATGAGAGAACCGTTAAAAGACCGGATCAATAAGCGGTATCGAGAAAAGTAGTAGTACCGTTAAAACCTTAACGATACCCATCCCTACCGGCTATAATACTGTTATTCAGTGAGTAACATCTCACACCATCAGACGTGTGATACATGCCTTTCATCATTGGACGTGATGTTCTTATTCAAAACATTTAACATTTTTAACAATAGAGGGAAAATATGGCTGTCACTTTCTGTAGGATATTATGCAAAATGATATAAACACAAATATCCTCAAAATAAAAGCAAAAGCAGCCATCTAAATGAACAACTTTAAGAAACTGAGCATACATTCAGTGACAACTTTCAGTACGATGCAGTTTTCCAACTTGTGTCTGCAGAAAACTGAGATGCCTCATCTAATGGCAAAGGGTATGAAAAGGAGAAAGGACTTTTCCAATTGTTCCTTTGAACAATGAGAACCCATCACCCAGGCATACGGTGTTCGTACACCCCTGACAGAAAGTGATGTGTGTATTGATTATGTCTTAGAGTGTTTCTATAAAAATGTCTTCATGTGTGTTTGGGTGCTACAGCAGCTCACTTGGACACACTGTATACATTTCCTTTGTTGGTTTTTTTCAAATAATTTACACACACCATAATTAACAAGGTCGAACTTACATTTTTTGGGTGATAAGTTTTGTTAGGTATTTTTTTAGCAAGTAATGTTTCTCTATTATACATTAGTACTTTGTATTGTGAATACTTTCTGTTTAGTGTCTGGGTCTCTTTTCTAAAGCTTCATATCACTTATTGGGGTGTCCCACTTCAAATATCTTCCCTATGGCTTATGATTGTACTTATATTTGTATACTGTTTGTGAATAAAATACATTGAATAGAATACTCAGCAAGCCGACTCTGTAAAATGCTTTGCATATTACAGATATGAGTGGCGTCAAACTGATGTTTCATCAGACTACTGATGTGCACCATGAAGAAGACTGACTTCACACTGATACAATGCTGACAGTTAACTGAGGGAATAGCATTGGAAACTACTCCCCCCTACAATTAGGAGGTAAATCCACTACATTTATTTAGTACCTTTAGTTCATTTACTGATTTTGTTTAACAATGTGAAATATAACAATTTAAACTTAAGTTCCACCTGGAGTAAATTCACAAGCTACCCTGCAGTATACAAAGTCATTCAAACTAGCTGCACCTTTACCAGCTTTGAGAACACTTTAATGATCAATCATTATAAAAGATATCATATGTTATTCTGAAAAGGGCCGATCTGCATAAGGAGTACATTTAATGTTGTTACTTTAAGTATATTTTGATGGTAATACTGTTGTACTTTTACTTGAGAAACCTTTTGAATGCAGGACTTATAACAGAGTATTCTTACACTCTGGTACCTCTACCTTTATACAAGATCTGAGTACTTCTTCTAAAGTACCTAAAGGTATTACATTACTGTAGTGAAGTTTAAGTACACGATATACCTCTGAATTGTAGTGAGGTAGAAGTATAAAGTAGGAAACGATTAAAATAGTCAAGTAAAGTACAAGTCCCTCAAAATTCTGATTCTAGCCTTACGACTTGATGAAAAGCCTCGCATCCATAAGAGAGGAAGCTAAACCCCGCCTCTGGCTGGACACTTTGATATTAAATATTAGGACCACAAACCCGACAGTGGAGAAAGTAAGGCTTATAAATACCTAGACCCAAAAGGAGGACATATTTAGCGAGTCCAGCAGCCTTTTCTTTGCCAATAAGACATTCCGGCTTCTTTTTCACTATCAAAGCAGAACGTCTGCGTGACACCCGACACCGAGCAGGAATGGCTGGAGCTGCCGAGGCCCGAGAAAATAGCCCAGGCTGCCTCCAAACTTCATTTCTGCCCCGACACATCAAGTGTGTATCTACAAATGTTGTACAAAGCATGAGGAACACTGTAGTTACACCGGGGTTATCCTCCAGTGTGCCGCACGCACCGACGCACAGTTTAGACACTTTCATTGTGTTGTTGTACCCTTGGGACATAAAAACCTCAACTTCCAGACAAGGAATCACAGCGAGTTCGTCTCATTGTGGGGACCATTACAGGGAGCGGAGCACACACAGACAACTCAGGGCTGCATGTTGAATTTACTACTATGTTCTTATCAATTCAGGATCCATGTTGTGAACAAAAAGTCAACGTACCGTCAACCGCCGACAGCAGGCAGCTCCACAGCAGCAGCATCAGACCGCCCATTTCAAGTCCCCTTCGCGTTAAATCCATAACTCCCGCTCCATTTTCGGATATTTACTCCTTAATTAAGTTGTAAAGCTTGTGTTCACACATCGGCCGGTGTTCCTCTGTGGAAGCAGATACGTGTCTGGTCTGCATGCGTGTGTGTGTGAGAGTGTGTGTGTGTGTGTGTGAGTGTGTGTGTTTGTGTGTGTGAGTGTGTGTGAGCTCCTCTCTGTCGACTATACTTTTTTTTCCCCTGTTAATGCGCTCGCGCTACTTTATACTTTGGACTGTCGAGCTCGCGCACGAAGAGAAAAGGGCAGGCGGACGTGGTGTGACGTCATCCAACACGAGGCACCCAGATTTTTATTATTTTGCTAAATTGACTTTTGTGTTAATGTTACATCTGTGTATTTGATGTAAAAGATAGGCTGTTCTTTAGAAAAAAACGTTGCCGGGCCCTCGTAAGAAACAGCTCAATTGGTGATTGTTCATGTCTATAATGAAACAACAATTCAATTATTAATATTATTTCTATATAGCCTATACATTTCAATATATTTTTGTGTACAGGTTTGGGGGGGTTACTTTAAAATGTATTTCTTTACAATTACACATTACATCTTTAAAAATATATTCAGTAACTTCGTCTAAGTATCATATCATTAAAGTCATATTACCTGATTATTATCGTTTACTTTTGGAATACCTTGATAACAAATGCAATGCAAATAAATATCAATTAGATGTTTTTGTGTATTGTGTAAGTCAGAACAACGTCACCTTAGAAGAGAAGAAACAGAGTTAGCAAATGCAGTCTTGTGGGGGAAATTGTTTAATAACCCAGTGAGAAAACTTTGCGCAGAAATAAAGATGTCCGAGAATGCAAGAAGCTGTCTTTGTAGATTTGATTTTCTGCTGATGAGACCCAATCACCATACAGAGTGTCAAACAGTCTGAAGACAAAGAGGGTAAATTCCTCTTGTACAATGTGTATTAATGAAGGTCTGTGAGACAGGAGGGGGGGGGACGGCTGACTGTCTGTGAAAAATAGACTAACTGTCTTGACCAGTTAACCTTTAAAAGAGGAATCAAAATCAGACAGTTTCAGGTGGAAACAGAAGTTCAATTAGAGGCTTCTACAGAAAGGGTAGAAGCAGAAGTTGGAACCCCAAATTGTTCACGTAGATATCTATCCTTCCTAACACCTGTCTACCCAGCTCTCTTATTTTAGAAATACAGGTACAGAAAAACAAATCAGATATCAAGATTTCCCTCCTAGTTGTCAAAGTCACTGAATTAGAACTACATAACAGAACAAATTAAACAAAGAAAGTGAAAACTGTAAAGCAAATTATTTAACCAGTATAGGCATATTCCACTACAGAACAGTATAGCTTACGAAATAAAAATCTGCTTCTTTTACAAAAACATGATATGCTCTTACTGAAGAATAAGGGTTATGTGCACTCACAGCATGTATCTCTAAAGTCGTTTCCTCATAGTGAAGAAGCCTCAAATGATGGCATAACTCTGAACAAAGCCATGATGATGACAGGATGGTCTGTCCAACAGGGTTAACAACAAGGGAGCATTGTAGGGCAAGTAGTTTGTGGTAATTTAACTAATTTACTATAATGCTCTTAATGCTTCTCATTTTTGTAAAGCACTTTGAATTGCCTTGCCTTAAATAAACTTGCCTCCTTGCCTAATTGTTCCTAATTGTAAGTGATACATAACGCCCTGTCTTGTAGAGCAGTTCAAAATCTAGTTAATAACTTCAACATACTTTGTTTGAAAGGCAAACCCCAACTGTGTGAAGGGAGACATATAGCTGAGCAGCAATATCCAACAAAAACTCAGATATGACCACAAAAAAATGGTGAATCAACTTCTCACTATCAAACCTACATATTTAGATCTAGTCTTTTAATCTTCAAAACATTTCCAACAATTAAATTAAATGAATGCAGACATTGGTTGGAGCTACAATTATTAACATAGGTATCTTATGTCAGATAATAATATAAAATACATTTGACATTCTAAAAAGCTACGTCTTTGTAAATGCATAGGGTGTGGTATAAGAAGAATCCACTGTATCAATCCCTATAGGGAACATTCAGTGATCTACTCCGTTAGTCCATCCATTTCATAGTACAAATGCACCAGTGTGCATTAGGTTTGAAAACACACATGCATAAACACATGCATTTTAACGGAGAGGTATCAGAACTGCCATCTTTATCGCAAGGGAGCAGGTAGGGGTTCAGTGCCTTGCTCAAGAAAACATTGACAATGCCAAACTGGCACCTCTCCAGCTAATAGTCCACACTCTGTGTTTTTGGTCCGATCGAGACTTGAACTGGGGACATTTCGGTTCCCAAGCCAAGTCCTACAGAGGTTTGGATTCCTTTAAACTGGTTGAAAGTCCAGAGATTCGAGGAGGAATGATAAAAAATGCTATAAAGTCCAAAGATTCATGCTGGAAGTAAAAACTTAAAACAGGTTAAAATATCCTAATTCTGGGAATTGAAAAGAGAAGTGGTTTAAAGGTCAAAGATGGGTTCTGGTAACAGTCAAACAGGGAAAATGTGTTGTCTGGGGATGCAAAATGGATGAAAGAGAAGGATGAAAGGAATATAAAAAGGTTAGAAAAGTGTCAAAAGAACTATAATTTCACGGGAAGACTAGGGGTAGAGGAATGTGAGAATTTGGTTTAGGGGTATTGCCAAATATCTGGAACTAAATCCAGGCTGAAGACTTTATTTTTGCCGCTGCTTTTTATTGAACTATTAACATCTTACACTGCACTGTAACTTTTATTCATGTACCTTTGTTATTCATGTTTTATTATCTTTGCTTTTTAATGTTTATAATGAGTTTCTGCTGCACTATTTCTTAATGCTCTTAATGTCTTTCATTTTTGTAAAGCACTTTGAATTGCCTTATGTTGAAAGGTGCTATATAAATAAACTTGCCTTGCCTTGCCTTGCCTTACAGACTGAGCTACTGCCGCCCTCAAATAAGTCCAATATAAGTCAAATTCCAAGTGCCTAATTAAAGGTAAAAACTATTTTATACATTTCTTCAGAAACATAACACCAGAAGGCAGACGTATCAGCATGTTTTCCTTATTCCCACACAATGAATCCAGATGATTCAAAGGTGAACCCAGCACATGCAGACACATATTGGAGCACTATCGGGATTGTTCTGACCATAGAAACATAATTAAGTGTGTGAACCACGAGGGGAGTGTACCCCCTAGTGTGTCCTTTTGTGAAGTATCCCCCGCTGCCTTCGCACACTGCTGCATTGATCATTGCACCTCAAAAAGTGTTGTACACACTACAGAAACACACTGTTTACTTATTCATACAGCCTAAACAAAGGTTCAGTCAGAGATATAAAGTACATAACATCAATCCAGACCCTCCTATAGCAAACCATCATGTTGCTGCCTCAATTCTAATTACTTATGGAAAGAGAAACCTGATGCGTGGCATTTCATTCTTTTGGATACATTCAATCCCGTAAATTCAGATGTTAGAGCACACCCTGCCAAACAGAGTAATATCAATCAGTTAGATAATACCAGAGAACAGAAGAAGGCTTTGCTTATCCAGCTTGTGTTTATTTGAAACACCTGTTTGAGCTGAAACTGGCATCACAAAGCAGCCAGCACAAACGGTTTTTGTGCAAGGTGGCTGAAAAACCAGTTATGATGCTGAATATTTGTTGTCTTCCTTATTCGTGACAAGATAAAACTATTTGCAATGTGATATGCAACTCTGGCAACGCAAGTAAAAGTATTAGCATCAAAATATTATTGAATTTCCAAAACATAGAGTACTCATTATAAAGAGGGGCCATTTTAGGAATGATTTATTACTGAATTACAGTATATTCATGTCTTCATCATTTACATTTTGCAGCTGGTAAAGGGTGAGCTATCTTTTAAGAGGCCATATTATCCTTTTTGGTTTTCCCTTTCCTGTAGTGTGTTCTATAGGTTTGTGTGCATGTAAATGGTCTGCAAAGACTAAAATCCCTGTGTTCCCTCCAGAGGGAGTTTCTCTCCCCCCGCCTGAAACGCCTCCATTGGACTCCTTTGTTTACATAGTGACATCACTATGTAATACTTGCGCTTCTATTGGCTAATGCTTGTATGAGCTAAGGGGTGGGACATCTGTAAGCAGTTGACCAATCACAACAGAGCCTGCCAGCTAACCAATCAGAGCAGACTGGGCTCTGGTTTCAGACAGAGGGTGAAAAGAGGTGCTGCAGCACAGGCAGTATGAGGAAAATAAAGAGCTTTTTGAACATTAAAGCATGGAGACATGTCCCAGTAGAGGCACAACATACAAATATGGACCTGAACATTTGCATAATAGGGTACCTCTAAGAAAGCTTACCTCAGTCCTGTCAGAGCCAAAAACAGAAGCATAAATAATAATATCATGCTTTAGTTGAGCTATTGGTAAGAGTTGTTATTTTCAGATAAACAAATGAAATACATTGTCAGTGGTAATACATTCTGTATCAATATTTTGATAAAGGATAGAGACTTTTAATGTATAAAAAATCTCTGGTAGTTTTCTTTTTAATGGTTCAGGCTACTTTCATTTCAATCTTTCCTGCGAGTTATATGACAAAACTAAATAAATGTCATGTCTAGAAGTAGGGTTAGGTCGAGGAGTTAAATGGGCAACAAATAAAACATTTTCTTTAACTTACTGTTGGAGAGGGAGGACTGAGCTTTCCATCTATTAACTTGTCACCTCAGAATAAAACATATTGATTGCTCTGGACTGCATGGTTCTTCACTGCAGTACGTGAAATAGATTTTCCATAACATCTCCCAAGAATACACACCACAACAGCAGGAAATCCTCCAAAATGAGGTGGGAGATTTGGCCAATGTTTTTTAGCACTTAAGACAATAAGACAGTAGGACAGACTTTATGGCATCAAAACAGAATACACACACCACTGCTGCACACTGATGGAAAGGGAGATGAAATGTCCCAGATCTGTGTCTTTACACACACCTAGAGCTAAGCCAAGCCTGGCATTTCTCTTGTTCCTCTGCTCCAACTGGCCTCCACTCCAAAGGCTGTGTAAACTCAAAGCACATGTTCCCGTCCTCTGCCTCTCCATGTACATGTGAGACACTTATTCCACATCATAGAATATCCAAAACAGAGCAGGTAGTGTTGTTTAGGAAAGTGTGGTATAAGCTGTAGTTATAGTGGCACTCTTCATTATGATTCTTTAAAAGGAGCAGAACAAATGTGGAAAACACTACCTTTATATTTGACTTAAGCTTTCAATAATTGTGCTTTATGTTTCTTTTTAGTGTGGGAATTAAATTAAATTTGCTGACCACAATCTTTGTGTAAAAAAAGTAGAAATGCCAATGGTTTAAACCCTACCGTTTAAATGTTACTTAAAGTGCCAGTGAAGTGCATTTTTTTGCGCCAAAGTGAAATGGCAGTTTCATTTCTTACATATAATTGTACCTGTTCATGGCTAAAATAATTTTTTAGGAAGTGCGAGGGACGAGATAAACATCGCAAATTTTTCAGAGTCTGAGCCTACCGCTGCTGCAGACGATAGCGGCTGTGACGTCACAAGATGGGCCCAGTTATGATTGTAAACATGGCGGAGCCTTCGGAAAGTGATACTGGTGCGAGAGAAATGAGTGATTTTGACAGCTTTTCGGACAGGATAGATGAGGAAAGTGGCCATGGAAGTCAATTTAGTTGAGGACAATATTTTGTCATAGATCTAGAGTAGATCTACACACAGGATTGGCCATCACCTGATCATACATTCATCTGTTCATAGCATGATGCAACATTCATGTTCACATGCAGTGTTGTGCTAGTTACTGAAAACCAGTAACTAGTTACAATTACTAGTTACTTCACTACTTACACCAAAAAGTAATGCGTTACTGTGAAAAGTAACTTTTTAGTTACTTAAAAAAGGGCACCCATTAATGCCCTTATACTGTAGCCTTCATTTCAGTACTGTTATTGCATCGGAGAATAATACAACCTGTTGATCAACTTGACATGCATTTGCATCACTGAACTCTGCTAAGCAATGTCTATACAAACAAACACAAAGATATGTTTCAAAGTGCCAATCCAGCCGCTGTTGCTTAGGTGGAGGTGGAGTGGCGTCGGATGAGTCTGGGTCTGTGGTCTTAGCTACTAGCTTCGTCCCAGCATGTTGTTTCTGCAGATGTTTCAACAGATTTTAATTGCTGTTTTGGGCAGTCGATAGGATCTTTGACCCGCCAAGACACAACTTACATTTAACTAAAACGTTCTTTTCTTTGTGCTCGACAAAAGTGAAATAGTGAGAATATCTCCAGGCGGAGAAACTCGACTTGAGCTCTGCCGCCGCCATGATAGTCTTGTTATAGACACAAACACAGTGGCCTTTATTTTTCATAAACAATCTACGAATCTACGAAACAAACACCAGCCACTCACCTTCATCTTTTGGGAACAGAAACATCGCCACTTCGGCAGAATTGACATTACCACAGCCAGCGGCAATGCATCGCTTCCCGTGTGTTTTTCCTCCCTTTTTCTTCACTGTCGCCTCCATTGTCAGGTTTCCTCGATTGGCAATCACTTCCAGTCGACTGCGAAACACTTTCCAATAAAATACTCGCTCAAAAACGTTGGTAAATTCCACTTTGAAACAGAGACAAAATGAACGGTGGTGAATGTAAACACTTCGGCTGAGCCCATCTTCTGACGTCACGCAGTAGATCGCAAGCCACGCCCACGAAGGCGGAGGTTTCCCAGCGGAAAATTCCAACTCGTCAAATTCGTTGCTATTCCAACATCTTTTATATGGGTTCCAATGGACAATTTTGGTCATTACTATACGTATTAGCATAACAGATCATGCACCGGCGCACACTTCACTGGGTCTTTAAGTAGTATCATTAGTGAATTGTGTGGCTCTCAAAAGTAAAAGTACACATGATGAAGTGACTCCCTCTATCAGAGTATTATCAAATATATCTCAATTAAAGGATAAGTTTACAATTCTCTGTCAAAAGCCAGGTTCCATAATTACATTACTGTTTATTCCTCCTGTTCACACTGGCATTTTAACGTATAGTGTGTAGTATTAAGGGGGATCTCTAAGCAGAATGTATTAATCATCACTATGTAATATTGACTTTCATCAGTTAAAAATGATGTGTATTCATAGAAATAAAAATGACTTTTAAGGGTATTGGTAGATCTTTAAAAATGATTATGGCTATAGTAAATTGTATTGTGGTCTGTGTATGTATTTGACATGTTTTCTTCTCTTTCTTTTCATTTCCTGGTACTATATTATTATTTCAGCCCTTGCCTTGTACATGACTTGATTAAATATTTACCACGAGACATGCCCTCCTGCTTCATCTAACTGTTTACTTGTACCCAGGGTTCGAGTTATGTGGGAGCCAATGGGGTCTGAGCTCCCACGGACGCAGTGAAATCATACATCTGTGGGGGTCGCTAATACATTACCAACAACCATTATTTTGATCACAAATAAAGCATGTGTCAATGTAATGAGTATTATTTACGCTAACGAGGTAAATAGGCTAAAAGAAAAACATATTTTCCAAAAGAACTACGCATCCCTTGAATGACAATATGCCTGCGCTGCACTTCCAAGGTGCGCAGTACATTATTGTGCAATCTATTACATTACATTACATGTATGCCTGTGAGCGTGCTGCGCGAGCTGAGATGATGTGTGTGTGCGTAGTTGAACCTTTTCATATTTAAGTTTGTAGCAAGTAGAGGGCTGCTGCTGTGTGTGTGTGTGTGTGTGTGTGTGTGTGTGTGTGTGTGTGTGTGTGTGTGTGTGTGTGTGTGTGTGTGTGTGCGTGCGTGTTTGAGTGTGTGCGTGTGCGTTAGTTTTAAAGACCCCCATAGAGCTCGGTTTATAACTCGAACCCTGCTTGTACCTTGACTGTACATATATTACATTATTTGGAAAACATCTATTGTGATTACTGTATAATCACCTTAAACTAAGAATTGATGTGTCTTCCTAAACTTAAAATGAGCCCTTCATATATACTTAGGAAACCGGGCCTCTCTCATCTCTCTCATGTTTCAACAGCCGCTGAGAATGGACCATCCCACAGCCGTTGCTCCTAAAGACGTGTGATGGTAAGGATGGCTTTTGAGTAAGGTGAAGAACCTGAAAGCACCACGGCGTTACAGCAGCTTAGTACTTGCTGCTCGTTATAGCAGTCTTGTAAAAGAAGGTCACACAGCATATTCATGATTTAATGTATAAATAAAGACCACTTTCTAAAGCCTTTCTAATTCACAGTAAGTGAGGAAGACATAATCCACCGTCCTTGTTCAACATGCATGTTCTTTGACTTTTACAATCTTAAAATCATATGAACGTATAGAGGAGGGTAGAAAGGTAGAAGAGGTTTGAATCTTCCTTCTTTTCTTTTGCTTTATCTTGTTTAGTTTTTAAAATGCATTCATCTTTGATCAGGTACAGGCTTTACATGGATAAAGGGTAGCAGTCACTTTAGTTTGTTCTTTAGAAAAGGAAGTTAGGAAGTTGAAAAATAGCATTTCAATGTAGAGAATACATTTCAAATGAAAGGCCTAGCAAGTAGCTGGGACGATAGTGTAACTTAATGGTAGCAACATTAACATATAGAATTTAGTAATGAGAGTGAAAGTCGTTTTTAAAGATTCACGTAACATAAAAATGTAGCAGCAGCGTTGGTAGGAGCAGTCTAGGAAGTACAAAAATGTGGTCTGCACTGAGGCCCTGGCTTCTTTTTCGTATGTGAGTCCTGCATCTGTGCTGCTTTCCAATCCAAAACATGCACTTTAGTTTAAGTGAAGTTTCTTATTTGCCATAGAGTTGATTTCTCTCGTGGTGATTGCTGGAGTCCCTCAGGGCAATGTGCTTAGCATCTTCCTGTTCACCCCCGACAAGAACAACTTCTGTCGTGAGGTTTGTGGAGGACACTATCGTCATTGGCAGGATTACACAAAACAATAACACTTCATACAGAAATAAAAACCTAAAGAACAGTACTTAGAGAACCATCACATCACAGTAATGAAGCAGAAAAAAGCAGTTTACATGAGTGGAGCTGTGGTAGAGCAAGTGACATGGTGATCATCACACATGACTTTTTTAAACAGCTTCAAGGAAACTCAAGAACGCAATATTACCCGGCCAAGTTTTTGTCAACTTTTACAGAGGAGCAATGGATAGCCTGGAAACATAACCAACAGAGCTGGGATGTGCACGGCTCAGAAGAACAATGGTGCCCATCTAGCATCAATGAGGTTCCTGCAGTTATGTTACTTATTTGACTGTTAACCAGGCCGCATCACATCCCCTTCTTTTCATTCTGTTTCTATGCTGCCAGCTTGGAGTTGGAATGCTGTAATGAAACATTTTTTCTCTCCCTAGTCACCTGCAACCCACAGCCGCCGGCCTCTCTTTGATCCTCACACAGCTC
This sequence comes from Dissostichus eleginoides, assembly GCA_031216635.1. Classification (NCBI taxonomy): domain Eukaryota; kingdom Metazoa; phylum Chordata; class Actinopteri; order Perciformes; family Nototheniidae; genus Dissostichus; species Dissostichus eleginoides. The sequence goes on along the minus strand of JASDAP010000485.1, from coordinate 359,010 downwards.
TCTACAAATATCACAACCATCTCTGCATTGGTCTGCGTTATTCGCTCTATAAAGACGGAGGCTTATGAGTAATATAGCTGAGTGTAACAAATACCTTTCTCTTTCTCCATGGGTAATAAGGAACAGGTGAGGCTCCCATCGGTCTGAGGCCGCCGCGAGGAGAGCTCTGTATGAAACTACAGCTCTATCCAGCACATAATCCCACTGCTTTAGGAAACTCCTGCATTACATGAAGGACAATATTACATTGAGTAAAATACCTCTTAAAGAACATGTGAATTTTAATGGCGCTTTTCGGACCTAGCACGGCTTAGTACGGTATGGTTAGGCCTTGGTAGGCCAGGCTCACTTTATGCTGCGTTTCCATTACAGTTTAGTAACAGGGGTAGTAACTATAGTAACGCAGTGTAGGCGGGGCGATCGGCTGTTCGGCGGGCGGAGCGACACTGCGTAAAACTGCTGTGACGTCATCTTCAATGCGAACCACAAAACCAAAACATCAGCCGTTAGCTGTTAGCCCTCAGAGCTCACAGCTCCTCATATCTGTTCAGAAACTAGACAAAAGTTAAACAAGTACAAACCACAGACTGTCTGTGTCATGGCGAATACAGTCGCTGGTTTATTTATGTCTGTAGGCCGTTGTTGTGAGTGTGGACGGAGCATGTACAACGTTAGCTTAGCCTGATCGATCCGATCTCCATTCAGAAAACACGCATTTTAAAAGGTTTTTCGCCTGCCGTCTTGTCTGCAGACCGGTATCAGTATGTTGTTACTTCGGCGTCATTTTGAAACGTGTATTACAATTAAATCACGGTAAAATATGTTCATGTTGTTGTAGTTGTAGCCCCCTTGCCAGCGATTCTCTCTGACCATTCAGCAGTCGAGAGTGTTTACGTCACTAGTTTAGCATATTCAGCCCGGTTGTTGGCCCGGTAACAACCTTGTTTTTGGAGGGCCAGAAAAAAGGTGAAAAAGTAGCCCTGAGCCGGAACTACCCCTAGTGGAAAAGCAAAAAAAACGTGCTGCAGTGGAAAAGCGCCTTAAGACTGCAGTATATGTAGGCAGAGAGCAGTTAGTGCTTTTCACTGTTCTAGTATGTTTTTGTATGTGTATTCATGTTTTTGTTTCTATATATATATATATATATAGAAATTCAACAAGCTGCACAATGTTTTCTGAAGCTTTTATCCAAAGCAAGTTACACACCGTAGATACCGTAGTAGACTACATTATAGGGTTAAGTAACTTGCAACAGTGGCAAAGGGGGTAAAATAGGCTTCTAACAAACAAAGGGTCTCTGGTTTCAAACCAGCCCCTGCAGGCTGCCCAAGTGTCCAAGGACACTTGGGCAGCCTGCAGGGGCTGGTTTCAAACCAGAGACCCTTTGTTTGTTAGAAGGTTTGAAACCAGAGACCCTTTGTTTGTTAGAAGCCTATTTTACCCCCTTTGCCACTGTTGCCCAATCTCCAGTTTTTGCACTGAAATTCAGGGGTGGAAAGCTAAAGCTGACAAAACTAAAATGAAGCAGCAGAAATATATTTCACAAATATTAATACTGAACAACTGAGCACCTTTTTCTTCCCTTATTCATCCCACAGCGCGGAATTAACATCGCAGCAAAGCGACGGTGCAGATAAAACGGCAAATACAATTGGTAAGCTAACATACTACGGTAAGATCGATACAAATAAATAAGTAAAAATTCAAGAGTAAAAAGTAGGAGCAGCAAAAGTATGTGAGTATATAAAGGAGGTGATTTGGAATCCAGTTATACTAATAATTAACCGTACGAAAGTTTATACTGCATATGAGCAGAGGTACTTTCTGGACCGTTGAAGTTAGTGGAACAAGCTGAAGACACAGCAATCAGATATTACCATGTGCTAAAGTAAATATAACAAACATGTTCAGCAACATCTAATCCATCTTTTGCCGTTGTGTGGTTTCCAACGATAACAAGCTCTGTAAGTCTAAAGCAACCTGCAGAGTTGTGATAATTCTCTGTGAATTCATCACTGCGAGCAACCCCTCCCACATCACACATAGACATTCGATCTATTATTGATACAAAGAATATTGATAGGTGTAGCTTTAAATTCAACTGCATTATTTACAGAGCAGCAATGAACACAAGACTTACCTGCTAATAGGTGCAACACATGAAAGATCACCTCCCTCTATATTTGTTGTGTGATTGTTTCCGTATTTCTAAACTGGTAAAACAAAAAACAACAAAACAGGAGTGAATCAATAACGGCTAATGATTATGACATGTTGGCAGAGTGGATGAAGCACTGAGCTCTTTTACTCAATATACTTATTATATTACTGCATCATAATTAGTGATGATCACATAAATTGATTCCAATTTATCATTTACATTTTGCAGTTGGTGGAGCTAACTTTCATGACTTTATACTTCCAGGTATCTTAATCCACATTAGTACACCTTATATTATAATTTGAGTTATATTGTCTAATAATGATATAAACCTATAAGTAACTGATGTTGTCAAATAAATGTAGAGTAAAAATGAGAACATTTGCTGCCTGTTGCACTATATTACATTACATTACATGACATGTTAAGACGCTTTTATCCAAAGCGACTCAATACTGTGGGCAATCCCCACAGGAGCCATTTGGGGTGAAGTGTCTTGCCCAGGGACACAACGACATGCTGACTGCAGTGGGGTTTGAACCTGTGGGGTTTGAACCTGTGCTCCCTTGATCCGAACACCAACGCTCTATCCACTGTGCCACACGCCTCTATATGATCCATTACAGTCAAGCACTCTTGTCATTTGCTTCTTCTTGTGGCGTGATATGTCCACTTGCAATTACACTACTGCAATATATAATGTATACTATTACTTGCAGCTACTTCAATACTCAGAATGTAACACCACTGTCGATAGGAGTCCTTTATTTACTTCAATTTCATAGTGACATCACCATGTAACACTCGCGCTTCTATTGGCTAGCGCTTCAATATATCATACCTGATAAATTAGTAAGAGGGACATCTCCAGGCACTGACCAATCACAACAGAGATGGCCAGCTAACCAATCAGAGCAGACATGAGTATACATACTTTTGTACTTTTTGTCAGTCCATTTTGGCTTCATGCGCCACTGAGCAACTTTTATAGGAAAAAGCGGGGTCCCGCCTCCACCGCTGTATCCAGTTCTCTTTAGACATCCATGGCTTGCAAAATAAAGCGCTTTATGAACACGATAGATAGATAGATAGATAGATAGATAGATAGATAGATAGATAGATAGATAGATAGATAGATATTGATTCTTGAAACTCTTGAAGTTAAGTTGTCCTCTTTTGTTTTTGTGTCACCATCTTGGAAGGATTTGGGCTGATAGGAACGAGGAAAGAGGGAACAAAAAGCATTTCTGGTACCAGGCCTCCCTCACAGGGCGCTGGCAGGGTTAGATGTTGTTCTCTTATCTAAATTTAGAAATGATCAATCAGACTGAACCATCTGGGCTAGTCGACTGTGGGGCAAACCTCCTAATGAGAACTTGGATGAAGCGTGTGGTTTTTTAGTTATAGCAGAGTTTCTCTGAGCACTGGTCAGTGTGTCATCTGTCAGCTGGTCTCAGATCAGATCTGTTCTCGGTGCAGAGGCAGGCAGGCTGTGTGCTTTAAGGTTCACACTGTTCCTTGTTTCTCAATGTCCCAATTTGACAGTTTTGTGCGTACAATAAATGAATCTACTTTATTGTGTGTGCTACTCTGCACTGTGTTGTTAGTGATGTTGAGGGAAAGATCCAAACCTTTGAACTTCCCCTTGATACTAATGCACCAGAAACTGGATATGCTCACAATAATTTAATAAAGAAGAAATGACAGGGACCAGCTGAATTTGACAGTATTGAATATATAAATAGCCAATGAGCTCCATACAGCGGTTATTCCGCTCTATATTGACTGATCACTCCCAAGTCTTGCTCACAGAATTTAAGCTCCTTCTTTTGGGAACTAAGCTTTCTTGAAACAGCTTTGTTCCAGCAGCCGTCACACAACTTAGCTAGTTGTAGCAGCGTCACACAGATGCTATGGAAGCAATGCCTATTTTTTTATTTTGTATAAACTTGCTGGATTGTTCATGTTTGTACAAGCGGTTTTTAAATTGTTTTGAATGTGATGGAGCATGAATCAGAATCAGAATACATGTATTCGTCCCAGGGGAAATGTACGCTGTTACAGCAAGTAAAGGGCCAAAGATATAATATAATTAAGAAGCATGCATGCAAAAAATAAAAGTATTACAGTGTTACACAATTTAGTTTACAATTTACAAAATCAAAAATACACAATACAAATCCAGTACCAGTACAGTTTTGACATAGCAGCCAGAACACAGGGATTTTACCCTTTGCAGACCATTTACAGTACATGCACAACAACCTATATAAGACACAACATGGAAGGGAAACAACAACAATAATAATGGGGCTATTCTGTATATTTAGTTATTTCACTTCAATAGTTTATATGCAGGACTTTGACTTGTTACACAGTATTTTGAAACTGTAGTAATCTGATCTGCACCTCTGCCCACTGCTTTTCCCACACATTAACAAAAATTAGTTATGGGTCTTTGAAGCCGACTGAGGTGCCAAAATATTGATTGGAGACACACACCTGCTGTGACCAACACACGAACACTGAAAAAAACCTGCCCTGTGGTGGCCTCACAGTGACGTGAAGTAATCAGATTACTGACTGTCATCTGTTTCTCAACCTGGCCTGGAGACGAGGCACCCTGAAAGACGCCTTTGAAGAGAGAAGTGTTCTCACAGTTTCCCTCCTAATGGCTCCCACGTTTCCCTCTTAAAACTTTTGTTTTCCCTGAACCTGAAGCCCTCCCGCTGTGTGAGGGTGTGTGTGTGAGGGTGAGGGGGTGTGTGTGTGAAGGTGTGTGTGTGCTGGTGTGTGTTTGCTGCTATGCTGGGCGTCTGTTTGACTAATAGATGTGTACAGTACATTTCAGCACTATTGACCAAATGGCTCATTTTCAGGAATACAGACAGGCAGTCTGGTTCCAAACCATCAGAGATTAGACATTCGGATTTCAGAACCAATGGGAGGTGGTGTTTTCTCAGACACACATCAGCACGTTTATTGTGAGCTGCTCTACAAAAGCCATGAGAAATACGCTATTGCTTTTAAAGTGAATATTAGCATTGTGGAATATCTGGGATAATCAATTAATATATTAGTATTTTTCAAAAATGTTTTGCTTGTCAGAAAAAGTCAGATTCTCTCAGAACTCCCAAAGAAATCCTTTTGGTCAGATCTAAAAATAGAATTACCTGTGGCCCTAATCTTTTTCTGTAGCGGTGTAAAATGTAATTTTTGGAATTTAAAGAAATGCTAATTAATTATATTTTTTACCCTAATTCTTGTACTTTAGGTTTTAAGGTAAGTGCAATTGTATCTCGGCATTGATTATGTTATAATACACTTAAATACCAAGTCTGGAAGGAGACTAAATCTCCAATGAAGTTTAGAAAAAAAAAAGTACTCAATGTTTACAATATACAGTATTTTATACTCATATAACATTACATAATGAATTGTGTTACGGTACTATGGTCTTGTTTATAAGACGAGTGTTTCACCACGTCTGCTTTACAACGCAAATATCGCGTTTGAAGCTTTTTGTTTCTAGATGTCAGCCTGTCCGCTGATAGCCTCAGGGTGAATGCCACACAGAGACAATTTGTGCAGACTCAGACATTTATCATTAATTTAAATCTGGACTCTAATATATATTTAACTGAATCAACTGCACTATACTTTAAATAGCATGTTGCAATATAACAAAGACAATAAATCAGTGTGTAGTACTGAGCTAGATGTGAAGAGCTCACAGAAAATATACATGTACCAGTGCATTCTAGACTTTGTATTTGTACCTATGTAAGTTTTAAAACAGTAAGTAGGCTTTTAATAGTACAATATTCTATTACTCTTTCCATCTCCGCCCCTTACTCACATATTGTGACCCCTGGGGAGGCCTAACCCCCATGTTGGGAACCTCAGACCTAAATACTAATACATGCATATGTAACAATTCTGCAAATCAGAATGTTACCGCCAACAGCAGGGGGTTGTGCACTGGTGAGGTCTGGGACATTGACTTCATTTATTTAGTCAACCCATTGCACAAAAACTATTGAATAAATAGGAAAAGTCTAGAAAACAAATAAATATTTCTTGCATTTAAGTAAAGCATCTTAATGAAATTTACATTTACATCATACACTTTCTTTTTGTTGATTTACACAATGAAGTTGAATTAATGTAGGATTTTGTTTATTGTACATTACCAAATAAGTCAAATCACTCCTACTTGCTTTATAAACACGAGTGATTTAAAGGAATACAACTCAGTCATTTCACTTTACCTGACTGTAACGTTCAGATCGGACAACAAAGTATGTATGTGTAAAACAACCAGATGCAGGTCAAAAGCCCCAAGAAGTAGCTAGTTAGAGCTTTCTTAGTTTTTGAACAACCCTGCAACCAAAACATGATCGTCAGAACACTGAACTCAGTTTCAGGTGAAGCAGTTACCTGTCGCTGAGAGTAAAGCTTGAGTTATAGTTATGTCTCACAGCACATCTACGGCGGGAGAACCTGGCTGCCTGTGTTGTCTGACGCAGATGGAAATGATAAAGGAAGACCCTGTTATCGGCTCCTTTTTAACAAACAACCCTCCACTGCTCCTCACGACCACCCACTCTGCAGATAAAACATCAAACTCAGAGCACACAGTGGTCTTAAACTCATTTTATGACAAGGCAGTGAAGAAGTTACCTGGATGTAACCTCAGTTCTGTATCTAATCATTTAATTCAATGGGTTCAAAGGCTGTATTTATAATATGCACAACAGCTACAGCACAGTTTTGCCTATGACATTTTGTCTCAGGCTAAGTCCAGTTAGCATCTTAATTAAGCATGAATCCAGTTAGAGAGAAAGCATTGAATTGTCTTTGACATAAATGCTGAGGGCAGATTTAGACGACCTCTGGAGGGAACACGAACCTACATTATATACCACATTACAAGAAAGGGGAAACTCCAAAAAGCATAACTGGGCCTCTTTAACATTCCAAATAATCCACTACAGTTACAATTGAACTACAGGTTAGAAGAACATTAAGTTACTGGGCTACATTTCCCAATACTAACGGATGAGGGGTAAAAGAATCAAGGGAAAATTATTCTTCTCGCCTACAATGGGCAGGCGCCATCTTACCTTAACCTGTTAAGCCCCGAGCCTGTTTTTCAGGTCTCAGACTCGAAAAGGACATTCCCAGAACAAATGACTATAACTTCACTTCTAAAAGGGGTAAATTAATAATCTTTTTTCTCAAAGCAATGATAAACCTGTGAGTTGGATGTAGAAGAGTCAGAATCAATATAGATGTTTTTATTTTAAAGTAAATTCAGATTGAACATAGTTTCCGTCCAAAAAACAAACATTACTTATAGTGAAAACCACCCTTGAATGATGGGATGATAGACAAAAAGCTTTAGGAATCCAAACTATAACATATAGGAAGTACCCTGTATCAAGATTGATGCAAAACAAGTGAAATTTGACCTTTTTAGAGAGATTTAGAAAAAGAAAACACTTCTGGGGTCATTTGGGTGTATTTGCCATATCTCTGGAACCCATTGGTCGATTTTGGTGATTGACATCTCTTTTGAACCGTTAGAGCCAATATAATCTAGGGGATTTTCCTAAATCCACCTACACGTTACCATTGAGGAGTGAGAGTGATGCGCACACAGTTTGCCCAAACCGAAAGCTATGTTACGCTCTGAAAACTGAAAACTAGGCTTATTGATCATAAATATGAGGATGGATTATCAGTAATCATTTCAAAGGGACACAGAGACATTGGATTAACCTTCAGCAGCGTTTATCTGCGTTTTAATGCCCTTGAACACAACTTTTGATCAGAAAACAGCAAAGGTAAGACGTATTTGCCGTTTTGGCCCCGTAAAGTGAAGTTGTGTGTTGTCTTTGCTGGCTTTCGCTGCCGCGCTGCCGTGACATCTTGTTTGTGCAGATCCGATGAAGTATAACATATTTCTACCGTGAGTTATGTGCTAAGTGCGTTAGCACTCTTTCGCTTAGTGCTAATTCAGAGGCTCGGCGTTAGACTTGTGTTTTGTTTCGGTAAAAATTGGTCATATTGTCAGGTAGCTGAGTTTCTTCCCGTTAAGTGGGTATGACACATTCATAGTTTGTTAAATGTTAAGAAGCCCTCACACCAGGGACGTGGACAGACATTTGGAGGGGCTATTGCTCTAAACTGGAATAAGGTCCTCCCCCCCGAAAAAAAATATAACACCAAAACGATTATTACATTAAAGGTGGGGTAGGTAAGTTTGAGAAACCGGCTCGAGATACGCTTTTTGTTATATTCCATGGAATGCTCTTAACATCCCGATAGCAATGAATATCTTAAGTGCTTTGACAAAAAATCCATAAAAAAATGTCATCTGTGGAAGCCGTAGTACTGTAAAAAGCACGACCAATCATTTTAGCCGGCCCGGCTAAAATAACTGGATGGCCTACCTGCCTGTCAGCCTTCCATCTGTGCACAAACTCATCTCGTGCCCTCATTGTCATGTGCGCGTTCGTGTGTGTTGGAGGAGGGGCTCTGTAAGGAAGTGGCAGATTTTTTCCGGCTGTGTATTTTCAAATTCTAGCGCACTCGAGCTGGTTTCTCCAAAATTACCTACCCCACCTTTAACTAATTTGAACAGTAATTCACATCATCATCTCATAACAAAATAAGCTAAGCCAACTACTTGCATTCGGTGACTTGATTTTAAAAATGAAAACCAGGGACATTTTCTTTTTGCGGTCCATATCTCATTAAAATATCTAATATTAGTAACTATTAAAGAAAAAATGGGGACAATTCAATGTAGTTTGCCCATTGTAACTGCTGTGCAGACATACTGATAAAATAGGGCTTCTATAATTACCTTAAATAAACTCACTAATTAATGAAACCAGTTCAATACGCATTATTCGTATTCTTATCATTCTTTATGAGGGCAGTAACGGTAAGGTATCTAATTACTTATTTATTTAGTATTCCATAACTTAATAACAGAGATGGTCAATTAAAGTGGTAGAGACATGGCAGAAACCCTACAATGAAGCGGGACAGTGAAGTGTTCTCCTGTGAGAGAGGGCGATCAAGAAAAGAGAGCGAGCGGCCCCGTTGAGGGAGTTTACCGTGGATGTTTAATAGGAGTTTACGGAGCAGATGAAAAGACACAGAAAGACAGAAGCACAATAACAAGTATATGTAGGTTTTTTTTGGTAAACAACTGATGGTGTCAAGAGGAAGTAAAGTCCCTGCCATGACAAAACTCAAAATCCATTTTCCAAAATCCGACACTAGAGGTGTTCTTAAACGCACCGGCACCAATACAGTAGCCTATAATAAATATTTATATATATAATACGTAACATGTGTAATCACAGACTTAGCGATATAGAACATAAATAATAAAAATGTAGGCCTACCTGGTTTAAAACACTTTTGTGGTCATACTGTGGAATGAGTTCACACTGAAACGAGTTCTTCATTCAAAATTTCGCGGGCAATTACATGTAAGAAGAAGGAGAAGAAGAATGAAGCTGGTGTGTTTTATCGCAGCGAGACACTACAATACTAATTGTGGGCTTATCATGTTGATTCGACCACAACAGGAAGAAAAAAAAAACCTCTTGCTCTCTCCAGAGGGGCAGGTCAGCCAAAAAGGGAAAACGGGCCGTTGCCCGGGCAACATTAGCCCATACCTGTGCACATCCCTGCCTCAGACGCTGTTCCTTGCAAGATGTGGTTTAACAGGTTAAAGAACTCATTATACCCTACTGTCCTACTAGGGCATTGTGTTCCATGAATGCAGGGTTGTTGGTTGTTCCTAGAGTCTCTAAAAGTACAATGGGAGCCAGAGCCTTTTCTCTTATCAAGCTCCACTTTTGTGGAATCAGCTTCCAGTTTGTGTTCGGGCGGCAGACACCCTATCCGTTTTTAAAAGTCAGTTTAAGACCTTCCTTTTTGATAAAGCTTATAGTTAGGGCTGATTAGATTCAACCCCTAGTTTAGCTGCTATAGGCTTAGTTTGTCGGGGGACACCTTACTTCTTCCTTCTCTCTGTCTGTACCTGTGTACTCTCATGTTCTGAATAACCCATCTTCCCCGAAATCTCTTTTTGGTGTCTATCTACGCCGGGATCCTGAGTCGTGGCTGATCCTGTTGCTGTGGTCCTGAGTCCTGGATCGCGAGCCCTGGATCCTGAGTCCTGGATCCTGAGTCCGCCAGGACTTCCCCCTGGTGATGACCATGGCGGCGGAGCATGTAGGGCTACCGCTCCCCCCACCACTGCCGCCGAAACCGGTGAGCCGCCTCCGCCAGGGGCTCTACGTCCCGGTCCGCCTGGCGCAGCCAGCCTTCGTTTCGCCCCCGTTGCCAGATATCTGGCAGTGCGTGGAGGCGTCGTGGCTGGTATGGTGGGGATCCTCAGGGTGCAGGGCCGCACGGACACAGCGTGTCCCAGCGTGTCCCAGCGTGTCCCAGCGTGTCCCCCCTTGATGAGAGCCTGGCAGCCCATCTGCTCCCACAGGCAGCAGGATGGGCGGAGGGTAAAAAGCCTCTGCCCCTGCTCCCTCGTGACCGAGAGACGCTGGAATATTTTTGACAAAATATTCCGGCTCGGAGCACAGATGGCGGCAGCGGCAAATAATCTGGGTGTGTTGGGCGTGTCGCTGATTACTCCTCAGCAGGACGCCCCCGCCTCCCCGTCTCAGGACCGGAGCGATTATTTGGACCGCAGCATTGGGCAGATGAATAATCTGATCCATGGTATGGCCGCCGCAGCTGGCCGTGTAATGTCCCTGGCCACAGTGGGATCACGTCAAGTATGGCTGGGACTCAAGGCTCTCTCCAGGAAGGATCGTGATGATCTCCTTGGGGCCCCCGTATCCACGGAAGGGCTCTTTGGATCGATTTCTTCGGTCACACAGCGTTTCAGACGCTTGGAGGAAGAAAAGTCGCAGCTCAGCCGGATGTTGCCTCTGGCTCTTCCTCAAAGGGGAGAGCGCGGCGCTACGGTGAGAAGGAGGGAAAGGCGCCGGTTCAGAGCACCCATGGCTCCCGCTGCTCCTTCTACCTCCTCGGCTGGTCCCGCGGAACCGGCTCAATACTGGCACCCGCGGGGACAGGCTGCGCGGTCCCGACAGGCCTCCGCTGCGGCTCCGCGGCGACAGAGAGCTTCGGGGTTGGGGTGGGCCATCCTCCCGGAAGTGACTGGATGTGGGAGGAAGCGTCCCGGCGGCGAGAGCTGTGTGCCTCACCACCAAGCGGCAAACTCTGGGGAAGAGCCGGGACGCCAATACGGAAGTGCCACAAACTGCAGTTCATATATTGGCAGATAGGCGATGACTGCATGGACCCCCATGTTAAAATGCCCAATTTCACAGCAGAAAAAAACATGTTTCTACCCCTGGATGCAATAAATATTATTATGGATATAGTTAGATTCCACCTTCATGATTATGAATCTGTGAGTGAATTGTTTTCTAACGCGACCCTTTTATTTATATTAGGTCTTAAAGTTTTTGCATAAATTAGGGCATGGTCACATTGAGTGACAGCTCTGTCACGTGACTGCTGCTGTTAGCTTCTTGTCTCTCTGCTAGCAGCTCCGTGAAGCTACAGGGACTCTGCCTGCTCAGTTCAGCCAGGGAACACAACTTGAACTAGACCGTGTTTGTTTGTTCTTCATGCTTATATCGGACTATTGTGACTCGCTCTGCGGTTAAAACAGACGGTGCATGAATGCGGTTTTGCGGTAAGTGAAATTCGAGTACTTTATTTATGTGTTTATGATTTGAATCAGCTACGTAATGAATGTTAAGGCTTGGGTTAGCGTGTAAGCGAGTGGTAGCTACATATGTGCTAACGATGCTAATCGTAGCCTCCAAGTTAAAACCATAGACTGTATATATAAAGGTTAAAACGTAATAGAGAAGTGTTAAGCATTAAGTGGGATAATACTGTAGAACAAACGGCTTCTGTTTGAGGTTGGTAAAATAAGGTCATCCTTGTAACTTAGAGAGATATTTTATTATGTAGGTAGGAACTGTATGCATCGCTAAGGTTCATTTAAATTGGCTATGCTCAAGTATGTAGACAAGCTAACATCGAAGTAGTGTATGTGAAAACAACCTCACAATAACATGTGCGTATATTACAATTATTAATGTCATATTTCAAGATGATTACTTAGATATTACAATATGGTTGGTTGAGCTGGAGTTCATTATTGAGCTTACACGTTAACGTCACAGTCATCTGAAGAACGAACCCAAACCTTGTTGTTTTTTATTAATTGCATTACCAAATTGGTATCAAATAAACAGTAAGCATTGGTTACACAACTTCCAAAGTTACAGTAAAATAAAAAGGACCCTGACTCGGACAATACACAATCCAACATGTTCAACAGAAGAGAATAAGTTATATTGTTTGTACACATGGTTCTTTACATATATCTGTTATAAATATATATATACTGTATATACACAACTCTGCCTTCATCCCAGAGATCCACGATCTTCTCAGTACACTCTGCGCTACCTCTGCCAACATTATAATACTAGGAGACATCAATATTCACGTTGACACCCCCTCCTGTCACTATGCAGCCGAGTTCCTACACCTTCTGGACTGCCTCAACCTAACACAACATGTTGATGTCCCCACACACACTAGGGGACACACACTGGACCTTGTAATCACAAACTCTGCCCCCATTAGTAAACTATCAGTTTACGATCTAGGTGTGTCGGATCACAAGGCCATCTCAATGGAGCTGCCACTGCTGCTACCCCACACCAAACCCAAGCGTCAAATCCGTTTCAGAAATCTGAAAAACATCAACCCGGACACCATGACCTCGGATCTCCAGCATCTCTCCACAATAACTCCTACATCAGTAAATTAATCTGTGGATTTTTACAATAAATCTCTGAGCAGTCTCCAGGATCTCCACGCCCCTGTCAAAACCAGAACAGTCACTTTCTCACGCTCAGCCCCCTGGTACACCTGCGAGCTGAGGAAAATGAAGACAGCGGGGCGTGTCCTCGAGCGGCGCTTCAAGGCTTCAGGCCTCTCTGTTCACAGACAGGCATACCGGGACCACCAAAATGCCTACGCAAAGTCCCTCAGAGACACACGGTCAAAATTCTACTCCACCATCATCAACAATAGCCCTGGCAACTCCAAGCTACTTTTTTCCACCATAAACCATCTCCTCAAACCTCAGACTCCGCTACACAAAGACACCACAGAGGAGCAGTGTGATAATTTCATCACATTTTTCAGGAAAAAAGTAGAGACCATCCGCTCTCTCCTCTCAAACTCCGCTGCTCTGCCAGTCCTGACCGTCAACCCCCAGCCTGGACCGACCCAGCCTCTTTGCTGCTTCACTAACATCTCGCAGCATGAAGTTGAGGCCATCATCAAAAAGATGAAACCCTCCACCTGTGCCCTGGACCCCTTTCCCACAACTTTGGTCAAATCGAACATTGGTGCCATAAGTCCGCTGATCACTTCAGTGATAAACCACTCCATCCAGTCTGGTCATGTTCCACCACCATTAAAAGCTGCTGTCATCAAACCACTCCTCAAAAAACCCACTTTAGACCCTGAAGTCCTAGCCAATTACAGACCCATCTCCAACCTGCCATTCCTATCCAAGGTACTGGAGAAAGTAGTTGCCATTCAGGTCCAGGAACATCTAACACTGAATAAACTCTTTGAAAAATTCCAGTCTGGTTTCCGCCAGGGCCACAGTACAGAAACTGCCTCAGTCAGGGTGACCAATGACCTACTGATGACAGCTGACACCGGATCTCCATCTCTCCTCATCCTCCTGGATCTAACTGCAGCATTTGATACCGTCGACCATGACATCCTACTCCACCGTCTTCACACTACAATTGGACTCTCTGACTCTGCCTTAAACTGGTTCACCTCCTATCTCACCGGGAGGACTGAGTACAAGAACACACTCTGTGACTTGCGGTGTCCCCCAAGGATCAGTCCTCGGCCCCACCCTTTTCACCATATACATGTCCCCCCTTGGTCGTGTCATCAGCCGGCATGGAATATCTTTCCATTGCTATGCTGATGACACACAGCTCTACATCAGAGCAAACCCAACCCCCTCTGCACCTCTGCCATCATCCACAATAACCACATGCCTGGAGGAGAAAGGTGTGGATGAAGCACAACTTCCTCCAGCTAAACAGCTCCAAGACTGAAGCCATTCTTATTGGCACTCCACATCAGGTTCGTTCATCCGCCATCACCAGCATCACCTTCTCCGGTCAGAACATTCCACTCTCATCAACGGTTACCAATCTGGGAGTTAAAATGGATCCTCACCTGAACTTTGAGGCCCACATCAAGCAAATATGCAAGACCTCTTTCTACCACCTGAGAAATATTGCAAAACTCCGCCCCACACTCAGTCTACCAGATGCTGAAAAACTTGTCCACGCCTTTGTCTCCTCCAGGCTGGACTACTGTAACGCACTTCTCATTGGGATTCCTAGCAAGAACATCCAGAAGCTGCAATACATCCAAAACACCGCTGCTAGGATCCTGATGAGAGTGCGGAAGTACGAACACATCACACCCATCCTCAAATCACTGCACTGGCTCCCGGTCTCACTCAGGATTGACTACAAAATCACCCTCTTCAGTCATCAGTGCATATATGGAAATGCTCCCTCCTACATCAAGGAATTGCTCACCCCAAAACCTCCACGAGGAACCTACGTTCAGAAAAGGCAAACCTCCTCCTTCCACCAAGGACAAAACTGAAAACCATGGGAGACCGAGCCTTCTGCTCCGCTGCTCCGAGACTGTGGAATGCCCTCCCAAACCAGCTGAGGACACCACAGACTGTGGATGCTTTCAAAAAAGGCCTAAAAACACATCTTTTTAGAATAGCCTTTAACTAGATTTGTAAATCCCCCACATGCCATGCCGGCATAATGTCACGGCTTTTATTATGTTGTTTTAATTGTTTTTAAATTGTTTTTTAATTGTTTTTATTGTTTTTGTTGTTTTGTTTCACCCTTTTTAATTTTGTAGCACTTTGAGTTTTGTTTACGCAAATGAAAAGTGCGCTTATAAATAAAATATATTATTATTATTATTATTGTTTAAAGTGTCCAGGTGATGCAGACAGGCTGTACCAGAGAGTGAGAGACAGAACTGGACTCCTCACAGCAGTGAACTTCAGCACAGGTATAAATACTCTTTTTTCATACTGTACAAAGAATCAAGAAAGATATTGGTTTAAAAGTATTGACTTTAATACACTGATATACATTCCATTAAACAATACGAAATACTAGATCACCTACACATCAGTGAAGTTGAGGGGTTTTTCCATGCAAAAGGTTACATTTAGATGTTAACAAGCAATATGACTTTGTCAGCTTTCTAATTGAATGTATTGAAGGCAAAGATATTTAACACATAGTGAGAACTGCTACTATTTATCTCTCAATATTGTCTGTAAAAAACGTGGTAAAAGTTATTCTTTCAGTGAGACAACAGAGCAAGCTTCTGCACTAAGTTTTGATAACAGTTAAATATTATTTTGATAATAAAATATATTTCAATGTTGATGAATGTCATACTGTTCATTCATAATCTGATTGTCTTTGTAGCTCACTGTTGAAATAAAAAAACATTACAATTACAAAATAATTATATCTACAACACCTAAACACAAACACACCTCTTTCATAAATAACACACTTGTTCTGCAATAATATGTTTTATGTTTCCTGTCATTTTTGTTAGGAAAGGACATGCCTGAAAGACACAACTCAACATTTTCTCCTTCTCTGAGGGTCAAGAAGAACATCCAAGAGGAAAATGAAAAGCTGACCAACAGACAGGACGTCCATCACACGGAGGTTTCTCCCTGAAGTCTCTGCAGCTCTCTGGACACCACGCTGTCTCAATCCGTCCACACTGAATATGAGAGGGGGGTCAAGAGGCGGCCCCCTGCCAGACGAATGGATGTTTCACCCGGAGGTGGTGAAGCAGATCTGGGCCCAGTTCGGGAAAGCGGAGGTGGACCTGTTCGCCAACCAGCGCAACAGCCACTGTACCCTATGGTTTTCCATGGGTCTCCCCCTCCTGGAGAGGGTGAGACGAGAACGATTGTCAGTCAAATTAACCATCAACTAGTTGTTAATCAACATGCATATTAGCAGTATATTGGCTCTTTATTAGTCATTATAAAACACTTATTAATCCCTTATTCTACTTGACCATATTCTACAAGTAATAAGCCATTAGTTGAGAGTTTTTCCTCAATAACCCTCTAATTAGTGCTTATTTATTGCATGTAAGGAAGTTGTTGTACATGAGTTTTGGTCTTAATATGCTCTGCTCAATATGGGCCTAATAAGGCAGTAGTAGGCTACCACAAGAATAGTAATTCTCCCATAATAACACTTAACAAATATGATCTATTCTTATATAACAAGACATGAAACTATAAGTGTTAATTGTGTCTAAATAACTCAAAATTAGGTATTTATATCTAAGAATATGTTTTGGGGTATTGACAGTTCAGCTACAAATAGCAAGGTGATATTGACCTGTAGGCTATGTTTCATATTTGCACATTTATATATTTGTAACATTTGTACTGAAGGTTATACAGGAAACCGGGTAGCCTACAGGAAGTAGGAGAAAGTGAACTGAATAGCATGGCAGTAGACATCCATGAGTAGACTGCTACTAATTTTCCTGCAACCTGAAGAGTAAAACGGTCTAGTCCATCAGAAAGCAATGC
Organism: Dissostichus eleginoides; assembly: GCA_031216635.1. Classification (NCBI taxonomy): domain Eukaryota; kingdom Metazoa; phylum Chordata; class Actinopteri; order Perciformes; family Nototheniidae; genus Dissostichus; species Dissostichus eleginoides. Next base: position 342,055 of record JASDAP010000485.1, on the reverse strand, counting down.
CTGTAAGTGTAAGCCTTACACTTAACTGTAAGGATTAGTAACATGTATTGTGTTTATTTGATGACATTTGGAGATGTTTAAACACAATGAGAAAATGCGTTAGCATTCGCGCTAGCAGGATTGTTGACTTCCTTGTGGATTCATCTTCTTATCATAGACACATGCATTTCCAAACATTTGGTCTACCTACGCTGTAAAATGTATTATCTCTTCGATTTACACACGGCATCTATTGCACATCTGTCCGTCCTGGGAGAGGGATCCCTCCTCTGTTGCTCTCCCTGAGGTTTCTCCCATTTTCCCCTTTAAACTGTGGGTTTTTCTCTGGAAGTTTTTCCTTGTACGATGTGAGGGTCTAAGACAGAGGGTGTCGTATTGTCATACTGATATTCTGTACAAACTGTGAAGTCCACTGAGACAAATGTAACATTTGTGATATTGGGCTATATAAATAAACATTGATTGATTGATTGATTTGCGCTAGCATTCGCGCTAGCGTTAGCATACACGGTAGCGTTAGCATACATGCTAGCATTAGCCATACTAGCCTGTTTACATGCTTATTGCACAGCTAGCATTAGCTATATTTACCTTGTTTACACTTAGCGGTCCTATGTGTTAATCTGTGTATGTTACACTTGCATGTATGCAGTGGCGGTTCTAGAACATGTTACATGGGGTGGCAAAGGGGGGGCAAGAGGTCATGCCAGGGTGGCATGGGAGGGCGGACAGTACGTGGTATTTTGTACTGTATATATAACCTATTTATTGTTAAATCATGCCCTAACACAAGTGTTCTTAATGCACAAGAGAAACAAGGTGTTCACTTAGACAAACAATCTAAAATATGGTATAAAACAGCAGAAAATACTCATGATACCCTAGAATTCTGTTTATTGTAAGTACAGTTAAAGTACTTAGTTATAATTAAGTACACAAATGACATCACCCATCTCTTCAGAGAGCTAAAGGTGACCTGTGCAGCAACACATTTCAATCAATATTTGTCAATACTAAGAGCCGCTAGATTGTGCTGCTGTAATGGAATATGTATCCAAGGAGAATAAAAACATACCATGTGGTCCAGCTGGAGTCTCATCTGCCTCCTGATCCCTGCCTCTGTCCCTCTTTCTGACACTTCATCTTTATTCCTCACATACATTTCTTCTTCTTCACTAATGTCTTCATCTCCTCCTCTTCCTCCTGCTCTGACCCTCCTGGTCTCTTCAGTGAACTCTCTTTTCCTTTTCCTCTTTCTGTTCGTCCTGATCACTTCTCAGATATGTCTTCATCTCCTCCTGGCTTTCTCCTGCTCTGACCCTCCTGGTCTCTTCATCTCCTCCTCTTCCTCCTGCTCTGACCCTCCTGGTCTCTTCAGTGAACTCTCTTTTCCTTTTCCTCTTTCTGTTCGTCCTGATCCCTTCTCAGATATGTCTTTTTGTTGTTGTTGAATCACTCCAGCTACTCTGGCCTGCAAGAGTCTACTTGTGAAAAGCACTGGTACAAATGCGTGTATAACTTTACACGTTAGGGCCATGTAGCTGATAAGTAGCCTATAATAAATATAACATCAGAAAGTATTTATCATACGCACACAGGCAGCTGTGTTCAGACCCAGTTTGACGGTAAAGGATGTATCCTGGTTTCATTGATCTGGCCTCATTGCTGTGATGTGTAATTTACGTGGATTTAATAGTACTGCATAGTTTAGCAAATAAAAGTGATCGATCTCCCAGCTAGCGCTGTCTGCGTAGTATTTTGTAACGTAACGTCCCAAACAGCGACCGTGTGTTAAACGCTATCGATTCAAACAGCAGCGTTTTAGTAATATTTTGTTTCAAGCTCTCGTCCTTAATAAAAACAAAACTAGTCGAAGGGGAAATGCTCCCAGGGGAAGCTGATCCACCTTCAGGTGCTGGGACAGCTCGCTCCCTCTCTGCAGCGGTGTGTGTGAACGCCGCTCCGCAGTTTAATGCAGGGCTGTAGCTACGTTTTTAACGGGCCTAAAATGATATTTAAAATTATTCACTTTTTATTAATGAACTGCTTGTTTCGTTGATTGAGAAGCTTGTGGACATAGTGTGGGTTTGTTTCTACAAGTACAGTTTTAGGGACACAAAAGTTAGGGGGGCAGCTGGGGGGGAAGGCTCTACAGTGGGGGGGCAGCTGCCCCCCTTTCCCCCCCGTAGATCCGCCCCTGCATGTATGAGATCATTAAGTGCCTTGTAACTTATTTTTTTATAGTTTCACTCCGTTTGAATGTCAGTGGACTGCAAATAAGTCAATAAAGGAGCATGGCTGCTCATTCCCTGCCTCTCAAAAGAGTTTGGCTGGCTGTTTAATCTATGTTCACACTGAGACAGTACAACACAGAGAGAGAACAGTGCACCTAGTGTGTAAGTACATACAAGCAGGTCACACAGTATGATCACAAATACATAAACTCTGTTAAAAATCTGCTTTTATTAAAAAGTAGGCCTACAGGCTGCATATGTGTTCTCAGCCTTGGAGAAACTTGACATGTTTTGGTACATGTATGTGTCTGAACCTCTCTTTAGTGGTTTAATAAAACAGATATTTCAACGTGTGCCTACTTTGTTCATGTACTGTTGAGGTTAATTTCAGTAGTTGTGTGCTATAATGTATTTACAAAGTGTGAAGAGGAGGCAACTTCAGAATAGGGAACCTGTTCAGGTCAATTAGAGTCAAACTACTAGCTTATTGGTTATGAACAAGACTTCACTTTAAAATGGGGAACATATTCTTAGATAGAAATACCTAATTAGAGTCAAACTACTAGCTTATTGGTTATGAACAAGACTTCACTTTAAAATAGGGAACATGTTCTTAGATAGAAATACCTAATTTTGAGTTATTTAGACACAATTAACACTTATAGTTTCATGTCTTGTTACATAAGAATAGATCATATTTGTTAAGTGTTATGGGAGAATTACTATTCTTATGGTACTACTGCCTTATTAGGCAGAGCATATTAAGACCAAAACTCATGTACAACAACTTCCTTACTTGCAATAAATAAGCACTAATTAGAGGGTTATTGAGGGAAAAACTCTCAATTTATGGCTTATTACTTGCAGAATATGGTCAAGTAGAATAAGGCATTAATAAGTGTTTTATAATGACTAATAAAGAGCCAATATACTGCTAATATGCATGTTAATTAACAACTAGTTGATGGTTAATTTGTGTACGTTAAAATAAAGTGTTACCAAACAGAGCGCTATGATAGGCTTGTGAGAATAGAGCGAAGTGATTGGTTAGATGGGGAGTGACGCCCCCGATCACTTATTGAGAGGAGACAGAGTAGGAAAAAAAAAATAGTAAATGAATGAATAAAGACGGTCTTCCTGGTTGAACTTGTGCTGAGCTTCATTAGGATATGGCATGGAGAAAAGTAAAGTGATGGTAACATCTCAGGTGAATGATGAGGAATAGCATGGAGTGAAAACTGATGGGAAAGTGCTGGAAACAGTAGACCATCTGTTTACCTCAGGTCTTTGTTGAACAAGCAGTGCACCTCGGACTTGGAACTGAGGAGCAGATTGGCCATTGCAACAGCTCAGCTTGCGATACTAGATAAGATATGGAGTAACAAGAATAATTCCCCTTTCATAAAAATAAAACCCGATGCACTCATTGATCACATCCATTGCACACAACGAATGCAAAACCTGGACATACAACACAAATCTCAAAAAGAGTGTAGTTGCCTTTGAAATGCAGGAGGATCCCTGGGGTGACATGGGAAATGCACAGTACTGAAAAAGTAACAGTGGTTCGGACACAAGAACAGTCGGGTCGCCAGCAAATACCATCATGCTCACTGCAGTTGAGAGGAAGAAGTTGTGCAGGAAGGCCAGGGGGAAGGATGGCTGACAGACATGAGGAGGTGGGGGGGATAGCGGTGGTAGAGTGCATGAGTGTGGCACAAGATCGGGATGTTTGGAGCAGGTGGTGATGTCATCAAAGTGCCCTCGGGCAACGGGAAGGACTTGACCTGATGTGTGTTTGACAGCTGTACTCTGCAGATTAAGATGATGTGGTCAGGAATACGTGTGTCACTACACATGTACGTCACTGCAGCAGTGAATAATTAAACCACAGGAGGATGCCTTAAGGTATTTTTTTTTAAAACGACACGTGTTTGCTCTCAAAAATGTGATTTTGTCGAAGTTACATTATTCTTTTGGTCAGGGGCCTTGTAGAGTTCTCCTGTAAACAGACCTGAGTTGTGATTACATTCAGAGTTTTTCAGTCAAAAACATTGTGTGCATTCTTGAGGTCTAACAAAATGTCCAGCTCATTTTTCCATGTAAATTCCCCTTATAAACATTTGCAAAGCTGAAGGAATGGTGCACTTCCTCCACTGAGAGAGATGGCAGTAGCTGTTGAAGCTAGCTGGGCCGGCCTGGTTCGTGCAGGATGTCGCCCTGGTGATGAGTTATATCCAGTTTTTATTTGTTGTGGCCCTGAATCTTGTCTGAGGTAGTACCAGGAAAATAGACTAAAAGGTACCATCGACAACTTTTGCTAAGAAAAAAACAACAATGTTTCTAAACATGTTGTCATTTTACTTTCAATGTATTTGTTTATTCATTATTTTAAAGTTGTTATATTTTTTAAGATCATTTTAAAAAAAAATGTCCTTAACATAAAAAACGGCTTTGTGATTTAAAATATACAATTAGAAAAACATTATAACATCCCGTCATGCTGTGAACAAGTGTTGATTTGTTGTGTAGTGAGGGGGTCACAGCCTTCAAAGATAGGAACATAGAAATTCAGGTATGTCCCTTTAAGAATTAGCAGCATGTCTAATGTTTAACAGGTATTGGAACAATCACTGAGATACGTTTGGAAACAACATCTCTCCTGCCAAACATTAACAGAAACCAGTGTTTAACACGCAATGGGAATTTTTATTAGAGTGCATTTTTCTATTTCATTAACAAGAATGGCTCGGAAAACTGGCCCAATAAAAGTATATCACCTTTTACAAATACGTTGTGCAGAAGCCAAGCCGCCCTAGGTGGAGCTGGAGAGTGTGATGGGCAGATGGGGGCCTCCGTACAGGGGCCCGATCAGAGACCGCCCTCTGCCTGCAGACTGGTGGTAATACAGCATAACTGCACCACACCTCGCAGCCACGATCAAAAGTAAAGATTAGAACTCCATTGACGACTCAAAAACAAACAAGTTACATTTCTTTTTCAATATTTATTTACTCTGCAAGTAAAAATATATTTTTAAAGTGCATTCGTACAATGTTGAGTTGGCACACACGTCATTTCTCGACATCCTGCAAACACAGATCCACCCTGAACTCATCAGCCAGGAGCTCAAACAGCTTACGTTACAATTATTGGCATCAGAAGTGTAAATCAAAGTTAGAAAATCCTCAAATGATGAAAACGCTTCCCTCACGTCACACGTCACAGTACATCATCAGTTTGCATTCTAATCGTCTGACATTTGGAGTTCACTTCACTTGAGTCAACTTACAGAATGTGAAATCATAACCCCAATTGTTTCTCGTATTCATAAATGAACAAAGAATTAAGTGAACTATGCTAAATATCTCTAAAGACCAAACAGTTATGTCTGTTTCTATCCAATGAGTGGAAGGTGGCTTGGTTTTAGATTTGATCAATAATGACAAGAGAACATTTCCCATGCTAATCTTAATGAAAATTAGTGAGAGATCATGAAAAAAATCACAGCACCCACGCATGAGAGCGGCTCATTTCATGAACTCTTATTTTGATCAGATTTGAATAACCTCAGGATTATATTTGTTCATAATAACTGGTGTTCCAATCAAAGATCTAGTTTTATGGCTGTAACAGGATAATAAAAAAAGAATTTCATTTCCCGAAAAATTGGAATCAAGATCTTGTTCCCGAGATAAACATATTTTAGACATAAATTATTTCAAACAAAGCCGCTCTTTCCTTCAGTACCAATGGCCTCTGATGCTCTTTTAAACTCATTTTATATTCCCCTGCAATTCTGAAACCAGACATTTTCCAAATACAATGATTGTTTTATTTTCTTACAAAAAAATAAGCAAAAAATCTATTATGGCGTGACATAAACTTTAAAGATGTGGAAAATAATAATAAAATAAATTAAAGAGATTAAGGTAATGCATTTTGCTGTAATTACTGCACAAATACTCGGTTTCACATGATGATCGTATGTCATTAGTAATGGCTTTATGTTTCCTTGGCTTTATCTTACAATAATGTGCTTCAGTGAATATTTGGCAACTGTCCATCAACCCTCAGGAGGAGAACGCTAATACAAAGTGGTCGAGGGAAGAGAAAAGGCAACAAGAAATCTGTTTCTGTTTGTTCTCTGCAATCTAGAGAGCAACTTAGAACATCCGTCCATAATTCCTAATATTACATATTGTTCATAACTAACAGTTACTGCCGAGTGTGTGTTCATCACTTTTCAACTGTAATGCAAACTTTAAGACACCTGCTTTCACATTTATAACTTCCATAATTCAGTTTCTCACTCATTATGGGAAAGATAATGGCAACGTAAACCCATTCATTAGGATAACACATGGAATAATTATGAGAAAAAAAATGATGCATTTTAAAGTGGAAAAATGGCTTGAAATGCATAAATGAAATCTAAAATAGAGGATGCCTCCTGATAAAATATGAAACATTAAAACTAAAACACGAGAAAATATACAGAGTTATATCTGTAGCCAGATGAATACTCTGTTTAGGAACAATGGTCAAAAATAATACAGACAGATGATGGATTAATACAGACAATTCAAAATTAAGATAAAAAATAGCCGAGCCTTTGAAAATACATTAATTGTGAGCAAAATATGAAATGTATTGAAATAAGCTAGTATGGGGCCGTTCCCATGATTCATTGCAGGACACGTTCAAAAACAAGAAACTAAGCAGCTGAAATGTCATCAATGAAAGCTAATGGAACGACGGTGAAATCATAAGACTCTGAAATCAAATGCAATCATTTGCGAAATATTTGATATAAAAAAAAGAAAGTAAAACATGTTGGCATTTTATAATGTGGACATCGCACTACTGCAAACTCGTCGTTTGCAGTAATGCGATGTCCACATTATAAAGTGGTGACAGTAATGGCTGGCTGCAGTAACAAAGAATGTGAAAGGCTAGCAGGAGTTGAGCTGAGCTAGGCTATAACAACATCTGTCATTCGTCTAAACAGATGTTGAACAGTTTAAGATGTTGACGTATCATTATTATTTCTCAGAACTAGGGCTGCACAATTCATCGAACATTTAATCGGAATCAAAGTCTGCGCTATCTATTTCTTATATTTTTTAGGTAGAATTGAAAAAGAACTGAGTGCTATGTCCTGATGAGGGCTGAACATTTTAGAAATACCTTTTTAGAAATCGCAATATGGACCAGTGCAATATCTAAATCGCAGTAGAAGCAATATTTTGTAAAGGAAAAATATGTAAAGATATCTGAAAGAAGTATTGTGGTGCTGCAGAGGTCCTGTTATTCCACACAATTCATTCATAATCATTGTTTAAAAAAAAAATGACCTGTTGATCATTTTAATGTCATTCAATGATAAAATAAAAAATGTTTCGTAAATGTTCTTTCCCTATAAAATCGCAAATCAAAATAATCGCAATTTATTTGTGTTTTCCAGACCGTGCAGCCCTACTCAGTCTAATTACCAAGGTCAAAAGTAGCTTTGACAAACTGAAAACCGCAATAGAGAAATGCTACACACACCATCACTGTCAGACAGATTTCATGCGCACCAACGGTTTCCCGGTCACTCAGATCTTTTCCATTGCACTCTATGTTAATTATTGGCTACATTCAAAAGATAATTTAACTGACACATGTAGTTCAACTTTTGGACATCTTTTCTATCAGTTACATATAAAAAAATAACTACAAGTAACAGCATTCAGACAGACAGGCTGAATGTATTACATCAGAAACAATTATTGAAATGTAAGTGACCAATTTTAAGTAAACTCTTCAGCTAAGTTTTCAAAAATATTCACATTTTGCCCAGACATATGATCAGATTTGATACGAAGGATATTGATTATTATACTGAATTATTGCTTAGCCCTCTTGGTGTATTATTCTTAAGACGTCTTGTAAGTCATTCTTTAAGGTTGACAAAGCATTTGTAAAGAGTTTTTACTTAACATTTTCAGTCCCTTTTATGTGAAATAAAGTCCCATTTCGTATATTATATTCACAAATCTGCTTCGGTCCTTCATATCGTTGTGACCTTATATTCCAAATAGAAACATTGATTTGAATGTGGAAAGAAATGCATAATGCTATAAATTAAGAGTTGAAATACATTAATCTGGAAAAGATACAAAACCTGAAACAATTTGCCAATAAGGCCTACACATATATTTCAGTAAAGAAAAAAATGTTTTTTTTTGTTTTACCTTGGAAGAATCCTGATTGGTCGAGCCACGCTGACCAACCACAGCTGGACTGACTGACCAGCAGTGGAGGAGATCTGCCGTGGACCAATAGAGGGCTTCGCACATACGCATAGAACCGGGGTTACGTACAGGTAACCTAAACAACGTGCTCAACATTTGGCAAACTGGGACCAAACCCCTAGCATTGAAGCCATTAAAGAAAGAGAAGCAGGGAAGCACGAAGAGTTAAGTGGAGCAGATCAGGGCTGTTGGTGTAGTCCTTTCCCTCTTCTCCTGTGAACTGTCTAACAGGAACACTGACTCACTTTGGAATCAACAGCGGCACCATGCTATCCATCCTCCATGTTACAGTCTCCAGGCAATAAGACGCGCTGTGCCTCCCCCCTCACACCCCAGAGTCTGTGTACATGCCGTTGATCAGGTAGTCCACCTGGGTGTAGTCCTTCCTCCGGTAGCTCTCGTAGGCCTGAGTGACGAACACAGCCACCGAGACCAAGAAGAAGAGCAGGCCAAAGAGCAAGACGGAGAGTAAAGACGCCGTGTCCACCAGCTGCAGGGTCAACGCCGACACAGTATCCTCCACCACCTTTCCCGGGGCAACAGGCTCTTTGATATTTTCAGTAGTGGTGCTGCTGACGGTTACGGTGGTGGTCTCTTTGGGTAAAGACGTCTGAACTGGTGGTGGCGCTGCAGAGCTTGGGGCTCTCGTCTGTTGCGTACCTTTGGTTGTAGTCACCGTAAGGGTCGTGTCAGCTTTTGGTAGTGTGGTTGTAGTTTTTATAGTTGTTGCAGGGTTTGACGCTGCTGTTGTGGAGAAGGGTGGTGGTCTGGTGGTTGGTGTTGGTGTTGTTGGTGGAGCTGCTGTTGTTGTTGTTGTTGGTGGTGGAGTTGTTGTTGTTGTTGTTGTTGGCGTAGTCGTTGATGTTGTCATGAAGGGTGTTGTTTGTGTAGTTGTTTTTGGAGTTATAGGAGGTGGTGTGGGTGTAGTTGAGGTGTGATGTGAAGTCACTGGTAAAGTGGTTTTGTAGGCATTCCTTGCAATTGTGGGTGTAGTAGCAGCAGTGCTGGTGGTGGGCGCAGTGTGAGCAGCCTGTGTGGGTAATACTGGCGGTGGTTGCTTTCCTTCTGAATATTGGTAGAGTGGAGTTGAAGATACTACAGAGATGTTTAAGGTGTGGTTGATGGATAGGTCGAGGGGCAGCGTCTCCAGGCTGTCTTTTGACTGCTTCTTCACCTGTAGATCTGTTTCATTTTTACTGCCACCACCATTAACACCTGGGGAACAAAAAAGTCCATGAGTGATTAAGCTCAATAAAAAGGAAAAAAACATCAAGTGTGCGGCAGGCCGGGCATACATGAGAAAACGAACAACGGCAGGAGGAGTAGAATCCAGAAGGCGAGCGGCCTTGCACTGTTTTCTTGTTCTTGTCTAGACACTAGTATGCTAGCAAAGAAGGGCAGACCTCAGAATATTTAAAATTGACCAACAGCATAGAGTATTAAACTTAGCAGAGTAATAATTAGTTATAAAACATAAAAGTTTGGAAAACACCTTCAGGGTGAATCAAGATCTCTCAGCTTCTTGTTGGAACCTTGCTCGCCCAGTCTGGGTTCTTTTCTTATTAATGACTGGCTCGCTGCACATTATCCCTCACTTATCTACACTGTGTAGATCAGGGGTGCCCAATACGTCGATCGAGATCGACCGGTCGGTCGCAAGGGTAGTGTGGGTAGATCGCATGGCATTTTAAAAAAAAAAAAAACATTTTTTTTTAGAGTCAGCCTATCATCCATCCTTACTATGGCATTTGCCAACCCTAACCCTTGATTGAAGTACAGGTAAGCCAGTCTGAGTTGTATTGTGCCATACGGGTTCATGCAGTTATGAGGGGGCCTCACCTCCTCATCTGAAGCACAAATGCGGCGCACTATTATCCGCTTATGCGGCGCAATTAGTGTAAACGCGCTACAGTTTATCCGCCGTGTAGTCCACTAGCACCCCCCCCCCCCCGCGCGCTCACTGTAAAACAGTGTTATATGTCAATCAAACATGTCATCAACTGGAACAGGGGTTATTCATTATTTCTTTCTTAAGCTTTTGTAAGTGCTCATGTGTGACTGTTGTGGGTTTATGAGTTTGTATGAATCTGATTTTAATTTTGCATATGTGCTTTTATATTTGCCTCAATTGTGCTTTAGTGTTCTTTCTGTGCTTATGTTTTCTTTAATGCCATCCACCTGCCAGCTACTGCAGATAAAAAATCCTTTATGGCTAAATCTGGCATATTTACATGATGGACTCAAGTGCTCATTAATTAATGTGCATTGTCCATTCTTAAATAAATTAAAACAAATACTCACATCCAGTGGTGCAGTTAGCTGGTGTGGAGCTGGGCTGGGTCTCCGGCTCCTTTTTAGGAAGCGAGGAAGAGGCAGACGAGGTGAGGAGAAGCAGCAGGAGGGGAAGGTGGAGACACAGCGAGGGAGACGGGGACATGGTGGGCACACACACACTCACATACACTATCCTACAGAAACACGCTCACATGGATCAAGACTCAATTTACACACACACACACACACACAACCAACAGGCTGAGCTGGAATGGGAGGATGGAGGAGGTGAAGGCAGCATCCAGCCGGACCTACACAAGACAACAGCAGCCATTAGAGATATCATTCAGATATTAGCCTTCCACACAGCGTTCGGTGTCAGTACATGTCAGTGGGCTATGAACACTTGCTTTAGAGTATGGGATACAAGTCATCATACAAACATCAAGTAGCCTTAATTGTTGTGTCAAATGTATTTTACCATTCACTTAAAAGTAAACAAATAGTCTGTTTGTCTGGTGTTATTATCAAAATCTCTCAATCATTTCTGACTTTATTGCTCTGTCTGGACACTTTAGTTGTATCAAACCTTACTAAAACATGCACTGTGTGTAGCCTACTTAGGATAGAGTCAAAATAACGACATTGTTTGTAGTGTATCCCAACAACCGCCTGACAACTCAACTTTTGATGCGTGTGTGTGAGGGCTGCACAATATATCCAAAATCAAACTTTATTGTGATATCTGAATTTGCGGAATTACGTATCGTAAAGGCAGGATGAACTGTGATAAATGTGAGCCTCTATCATGTGCCATGCAACTTTTCCTTTCTTAATGTGTCTGGGTTATAGCAACAAGTTACGTCCAGAACAATTGGCAATAGATTCAGCAAAATATTGGCTGCCTTTGTGTTTTGTCTTTTTTCCCCCAAAAACATTTGTAGTTGTTTTTTCAGCAGGCAGGGCCTTAACCATTTGTTTCTGTGCTTGTTCCCCATCACTTGTGTATTTAGTTAAAAACGTATTGTACCAGAGGCTACAAAGCTTTTGCAAAACTCCTCTGAATTACCAGTCTAAGTAACACACACTTGTAGGTTTGAAATAAGTTTATTAAGAGATGCAAAAAAGAATTCAACTGCATTTTAAAAGCTGCAATGAGACCAATTGAAATCAGTACAGAGAGCAGCACTACAAGCCAAACGTGAGGGACGCCTGCCATCTAGTGTCAGAACAATGCAAGTTTCTGTCAGGGCCGTAACAAAAAGCCTGAAATCTTTGCCACAAGTTAACAATTTTACATAAACAGATCGGCGTTTACTTTCCATATGGCGGTGCCCTTTAATGTGTCAGGGAAGATTTCAATGTACAGGACAAATGGGAGGAATACCAGTCAAATAGTATCTGCATTTTCTGAAATGTTTATGACGCGTCAGCAAGTGGGTCTATCTACGGTGGGTCTATCAGACTAAAACATAAATCCTTGATTTCTCATGCATTGCTCTGCCTGATGCAGTGTATGGCTCCATTGATCTGAGAACTACTAAGCATGATTTCATCACCAAAATGCAGAGTCAACATATTGTAACGGCAGAGTGATGTTCTCCTACAACAAGATGAAGCCTTTGTGGCATTTCAGAAGTGTTGTTAGGTATAGTACTTAAGTAAATGTACTAACCATATACTCAGTCAGCAGGAGCAACATGATAACGTTAGAAAATACAGATATATATTTGTCCAGGATTTCTCCCATTTGATCGGGACATGAAATCACTTGTGAAAAAGGTTTCACTGTCTGCACTGCACTGCTCTTCACTGAGACAAACTTGTAATGCAAAACATTTATTCATAGAAATCGGAGTTCATGTGTTTTTGTAAATACAGATTAAAAGGACAAAGAACTACAACATGTATTTATTTTGCACTAAAAGTCTGTTACTTTTATAACCATACTGACATGTTTATTTGGTCTTAAGGGGGGTGGTTGGTATATTAGGCAACGTTAGGGCCCCCCATCTCCTGACTGGCTGGTGGTTAGTTAAACCAAGTTCTAACATTCATTTCTGATTGACTGAATACCACCACAGTGCTATGCAGCAGAAACATAACTTCTGTGCAGAGTGAGTACTGGACTCTAGCTTTATGGCTAGTCAACCTGTAACACATGGTATTTTGCTTTCTGTAAATTGCAAGACAAAAGTCTCCGAGTAGGCGTATTTTGGCAACCTGTTTAACTAAATAAGTTATCTATTGAATATCTCACATATAAAATACCATTAAAGTCCCTGGGGCCGCAATGGTTCAGCTACGCTTTGCACAGCGGCCTGCCCCAAATGTAAACAGGAAACAAGTCAAAGGTCGCTACATGTGTCTACGTGGAGAAAAGTAGTGATACACACAAAGCACGCGGTCTACTGTACAAACACTGTCTGCCGCGAGTACACACTGAAGATACAATTATATGAAGGGAAAAAAAGGACCTAACCCCATTCAACAATCGCAGAAGTGACCTGCTTCTCTGAATATTGCCTCTAATATTACCCTGACCAGAATACACAGCCATACACATAACACATTGCGTTATTGCGTCCGGTCTGCTGCGTTAATAAGACAAGGAAGTACACATGAACAACTAACACAAAACACTTGTCCAAGTCAAATTGTGTAGCATTAACTTCCGTTCAAATAGGTAGCATCAAAGTTTAGCCCCTACCAGACTGATGCTAACACGGGGGCAGTAGCAACACGTAAACAGTTCAGACTGCTAAGTTTACGGTGAGTGAAATATATTTAAAACACCATGGATAGTTAACATGGTGTGTTTTAAAGTGAAATAATGAAAAGTGCATCCCACTTAGCACAGAACCCAGTTAACACCAACACTGCAGCCTAGCTAATGCTAACAAGCCATTTTCATTCGGGTGGTTTATCTGGATAAGCTAAATCAACCGCTAACATGCTAACTACATTTAATGTAAATTCAGAGACTTACCAGGGATATGTTCTGTCAGATTCAATGAAATAAACAAGCACAGAGAAAGAAAGCTACTACCAGCACCAACTCAACACTTCCTGTAGGCAGGAGTCTGCGCCCTTCTTCTACACTTTTATTTCTGGCAGCGTACTCTCGTTAGCGGCCGTTACTGCCCCCTGCAGGTCGTACCAGGTTAAAACAAGATACCATTAAAATGCCTACTCTTGCTGCAGGTTTGCAAAATGTTGTAGACACTGTTGGTTTATACTTTATGTTGTAGGCTAGGTTAATTTACCGGCGGTATGTTAAATATGTCTGTTGCTACGTCATCTATGCACCGACTAATACAACAAAAAGTAATAATAATGATGATAATAATAATATAAATAATAATAATAATAATAATGATAATAATAACAACAAAAAACCAGTGTTGTAGTCAAGTCACCAATTCACGAATCCAAGTCACTCTCGAGTCCCCACTTTTCGAGTCCGAGTCACCTAGGGAGAGTCGGAGTCGAGTCCAAGTCCAAGTCCGAGTCACCCAAGGAGTGTCCGAGTCGAGTCCGAGTCATCATTACCTGTGTTCGAGTCCGAGTCCAAGTCCGAGTCACCCAAGAAGAGTCCAAGTCAAATCCGAGTCACAAGTCTTTATGTATTAATCTTAGTGGATATATTTGTTGAAATGTAGCTGTAGCTCCTCTACATTGCTTTTATCCTGTCATGTTATACTCATTTGTCTATTGAACTGCTGTGAAGCGAGTTTGGCTACAATTCTTGTATAAAAGGTGCTATACTAATATTAATATTAGGGTCTGAGACCAGAGGTCGGCGAAGACCCTATTGCAATCGCTTGCGCAGCGAGCGATAAACCTGCGAAAAACACCCAAAACAGGGAAAACGACCGGCAAAAGCACAGAAAAGGTTCGGAAATCATGACGGCAGATAGTCCGCGTCTGCTGCTGTGGGGAAACTATGGAAACTACAGTTTTCTATACAGCGGACTACAACATGGATGTATAATAAGAACGGACTACTGTGAACTCACCTAGAGACTCTGCACCGTGCTCTGATGCTGTTGTTTTATGCTTTATGAACGGGGACAACAGAGAAACATATTCTTCATGACCAAAGATGGAATTGAAATAAAAAAGGAAAGTGAAACTTATGCTCGTCACCCTCTCCCTCCGGTGATACGTATATTGATACGTATGATTGTATGAAAAGATCTTAAAATCAATACAAATGTATTTATTATAAACGTTAGTCCTTAACATCTATCACTGTGTATATCACCATTCAAACATCTTTTAAAAGTTGAACAAACCCCACACAGCTCAGTAAAGACTGTGAAATGTTGACTTTATTTGATCATTTCAGTAAAAACTAACGTTCATATTTCTCTTTTTGATTATAATACTGATGAACATTCGAAACAAAGCACTTTGGCAAGTTACCACATACGTTTTAGAAAGCTTAATAAGCACCGTAACTTTCGTGGTATCATTTCTCGGTCATAATCGGTTGTTTCCGTGAACGGCCGACTGTTGTGTGACGGCAAATGCTGCGGCCGCAAGGCATTGTGGGGCAGCATTTTCTCCTCTCCTTTCATAAAGGGAGGTCCAGTGGTTCCTAAGCTAAAGGAGGTTATAAAGGAAGTTTGAAACCTCCTTTCCTATCATTTAGAGAATTGGAACGGCACTTATCATGGCTGCCACTGACGTACTTCCGGGTCATTTCACTCCGTTAGGAAGGTTCCTAAGCTAAATTGACTATTGGACCGCAACCCTCCGCTGTCATTTGAATGGCGGTCAATACAAATTCTGAAGTTTTTGCCAATCCGATCAGAATCTTTTGAAAACCGTGGATTTTTGGATCTTCAAAGAGCCCGATTACGATGGCCAGTCAGGCAAACAATTACATTCAATCATTTGAAATCGACAATCGGGCTCGATATATGGTTAAATTAAAATCAGTAGGCGAGGCTGTAATTTCTCCAGCTGTTACTCTCATGAGCGAGGCGGAAAATAATAGTTTTATCATTCCAAAAAGCTGCTGTGTCGTTTATTGCACCTCAAACATTAAAACAAATCCAGAGTTACGTTTTTCTGTACTTCCTCTAAGAACAAAGGACAGTCAAAGAAGAGCTCTTTGGCTTCAGGCTCGATCGCTGTTCAAATGACAGCGTTGTTTCCCCAAAAAGTGGGCGGGGCCGTAAAGTGACGTAGATGTTACTCTCATCTATGAAAATCGATAGCCTACTGCTATATTTGACCATATATCGAGCCCGATCGTCGATTTCCAATGGCTTAATGTAATTGTTTGCCTGACTGGCCATTGTAATCGGGCTCTTTGAAGATCGAAAAATCCACGGTTTTCTTAAATTTCTGATCGGATTGGCAAAAACTTCAGAATTTGTATTGACCGCCATTCAAATGACAGCGTTGTTTTCCACCAAAAGTGGGCGGAGCTGTACTTTTTGCCCGGAAGTGACACATTTGTTACTCTCATGTATAGGCCAGGCCTACCTTAAAGTCATTTTTCCCCCTGGAAAAGGCTGGCCCACCCTATTTTATACAGGCCCGCCCTAAAGTGAATTTCTGCCTACGCTACTGGCCGGGACGCTACAATTATTATAGTGAATGTTTAAATTATATCAATAAAGATTAAGCCCCAGAAAGCACATGGCTACTCAACATGCAAAATGACGACATTCTGCATGTTAAGTAGCCATGTGCTTTCGTGTTATCGGCTGAATCTTTATTTATTGATTTGATCACATAACTCTGATGATAGTTTTCAAGACAGCCAAATATGAACTCCATCCTTAGAGTAATGTGTTATGGAGCCTTCTCTTCAATCTTTTTTCCACATAACGAGCATTTTGCGCTGCTCTTTCCCAATGTGGAAGCAGAATGTGTGAAAGCAGCACGATGCGGGGTGTGTCTCTGGACCCTCTAGACTGGAACAGCGGGGGCGCGACCAGTACGTGAACTCGCCTCGCAGGTGCACACGCCAGGACAGAGTACATCTAACTCGAGAGAAAACTTGCTCGAATACGAGTCCAAGTCGGAGCGCAGGGGCGGTACTGAAGTGGGCCGGTCGGACGATGTGGGCCGGTCGGATAAGTCACTAGCACCCCCCCCCCCGACAAGTTACTAGCGGTATTTACTTGCGGTACCGAGGTGGGCCGGCGGTACCGAAGTGGGCCAGTCGAGAGTCCCGGGCTGATTTGTAGTCCCAGTCCGCCCCTGTCGGAGCATCAATGTACAAGTCGAGTCCGAGTCATCGTGGGCGAAAAATTCACGAGTCCGAGTCATTGTGGGCAAAAAATTCACGAGTCCGAGTCATCCTGCGCGAGAATTCACGAGTCCGAGTCGAGTCTGCGTCAATCAGTGCGCGAGTCGAGTCACAAGTCCCGAAAATCGGCACTCGAGTCCGAGTCCAGGACTCGAGTACTCCATCTCTGCAACAAACCTTTAATAACAATTGACTCCATCTTACCAAACTACCAGCAACAGTATAATCAGTTATCAAAACACATTAGGTATCGTAGTATTGGTATTGGAAAACCTCCACAGAATTAATCACATAGATGTCTTTCGACTACTTAATTTCCCATAGGGCCTGTTTCAGATCCATTAAGTTACCATCCTCCCCGGTCTTTTTTGTTTTGTTTGTTTGTGTTACTCAGTTAAACACATTAGTTAGCAATCATCGATGGTCTCATTTATATTAAAGGTCTCCTATCATGCAAATTGCACTTTTTTATGTCTTTTATACATAAATATGTGTCCCCGGTGTGTCAGGAGACTCACAAAGTGTCAGAAAAGAAAACTCTCTGATCTGAGCTGATCCAGATTTGCTGCCGATATGACGTAACATCAGAAATGTGGGCTGGCTTTACGCCCACATTTCCGATATTTCGTCATAAACGTCGCTATCAGAAACAATGCACAACGTGTTTTGGACGTAATATAGTCTGTGTTTACATTAGCAAGCATCGCTAAGACTCAGAGCTAACACTGTACTGGAGAGAGCATGTGTAAAAAAGCAGGATATAAAAAGGAACTCACCTTGTGGTAAACCCACGAGAGAAAAATCATTTGAGCTCCATACTGTTTCAGAAATAATCCATGATGTGGTTTTGAACATAATATGGCGTTTAATCACGGCAGCATTTATCTGAGTAACTGCTGGTAGAAATCTCAAGATGAGCAGGCGTAAGCTCCCCCTCACTTCACTAACAGGGCTGAAATAGAGGGGTATGAGGCATGGCTAGAATGGGTGATCTGTTTGGTATTTTGAGCAAAACACTTCATAGACATGTTTTTTATATATCTGAGACATATAATATATGCCTGAAAATAGTATAATAGGAGACTTTTAAAATATATTTTTCAAGAGAGAGCTGTAAAAACACAAGAAAACTCAATTCAAACAGGCCATTCACATGCTAACAAGCTGCATTCAGAATGCTGTTGAGAACTAAGTTTAATCGATTTATAAAGCATATTATTGATCACAAATACAGTACATCATGAATTTAGTAGTTTATGCTGTATTCAAGAAAACATTATTTTAAACTTCCAAAAAAGGTGCTTAATTCCACTTTCACAAACGATGAAACAGAAGAAATACTGCAGGAAGTCTTTGTAAGAATTTATAGACATTTCTGTGAAATCACCTATTGTGGCTCAGGAATTAAAGCAGTTAAATGTCGCAGGTCCGATCCCTTGCCTGTCAAAGGGTCCTCATTGTCTCTGTGAATGGCCTGCAGGCAGGCTCTCGTGGAATTGTGGGCTTGCTATCAAATCAAACTATTTGTGCACTGTAACATTCATTATTTTCGTATTCTTCTATTTAGCTTGTTTTATTTGTATTATCTTTTCTTTTGGGTTTTAAAATACATTTAAATCTCATTTTTTGTTTGTTTGCATTGTGTTAAATGTTCTGTATAAATAAACTTGCCTTGCCTTGCTTTGGGAAAGATTCTGTACACAAATGGAATGCGTACTGCTCCCAATGAGCTCCTTGTATGGCATTCTCTGCATGAATGTGTATGTGGGTGAATGCTGGTTTGTCTGGTAAAGCAATTTGTGGAGTGGATGTTAATACCAGAAAAGCACTTTGTCAATGCTATCAATTTTTGGAGAAGCTTTTAGTCTACAAATGTCTCGCCGCTCTTTCTGCGTCTCTTCAGATGATAACACCCTTAAAAAACATTAGAGTAAGAGCCAACTCAAATGACCCTTCATGCATTCTCCTAAAGCGAGGATACCTCAAGTCCAATCAGTCCACAGTTAGTTTGGATGCAGTAATACATATTAGGGTCTAATATGGTGCAGTTTTCTATACTAAGAAAGGCTTTCAAAATGTCTTTGTAACAATTTATTATAAACTGAACCTTGATGTATTATATTTATTAAATATCTAGCTTAATAAGAGTGTCGTCTAGACTCTAGTGTGCTCACCTGCAACTCCAGTAAGAGACTGGATAATGGGACTTATAAATTGAAGTTATATTCTGCCTGGTGAGCCCAAAAAGTTACTAAATTAACATGTCAAACCCAAAAGTACAGGGTAGATTATTGTTATTATTACCTCAGAGGAAGGTTACAATTGTCCTGCCAACCATGGCACTACAACTAGTGAGACTGGCACAATCAGTACTTCCCCTTATACCAAAGTTACAACCACTAGTGTGGTAGGCTACTATCTCTATAGCACTGCGTAATAAACACATATTACTAAATAAATAGCTTAAAACGATTTTTCCATTGGATTTAATTCAAAAAGTTGTTACAGACCTACACTATTAATTGTGTGGCTTTAAAATGTTACTATCATCTTTACTTCCGTGTTTTCAGTCTTGTGTCTGTCCTGGTAATCCCTTAAATGTACATGTGTATGATTTGTGCAGCACAAATTATATTTCCTCATGTTAAAATGTACAAATGTCAAAAACAAACGAAGCACAAAATAGACTCACTCCTATAAACTATGTAACATAACATATAGGCTTCTTAGTTCACCTTGAATGAGCGCTGTATGTGTTACACTAACAACACGGAACTATCTTTAAACAATAGACTATATTCAAACCTAAGTTTTAATGTACACAAATAGACTGTACACTGTAGGCTATAAGGTTCCGCATTATGTCTGTGTTAGCGCCACACACTGCGGCTCTGCCCTGCAGCTGCACCGTGTTTACATCCCTGCTGGCGGAAGAGTAGCCGGGGTGATATGAGGACACGTCCCGCGCCTCGGTCACGGTGTCAGATACCGATGTGTGATGGCCAATTAAATTCCGACGCTGTCCGAGGGCGGACAACGTACCGTCTCCCCCCTCCCTCCCTCTCACACACTCCCACACACACTGCGCCTGCCGCTCAGAAGAACCAAAAGTAACGCAGAGTCTCATACCTGCTAGTTGTCCCTGTGCCCCGGAGCCTCGCTATGTCTCTACCCGCCGCCTGCCGCCTGCTGAGGAGCACCCTGAGGACTCAGCTCGTGCCTGTGGCCAATGTGTCTTCCAAACCCGCCAAACACGTCATCTCTGGAGTGGTGAGTCCATGGAGCCTCCGCTGACCTCACATGCCCGGAGCAGCACATGTTAACAGGGATACAGTATGTCAAAGAGCCGGGCCCTGAATATGGTTCGAGGCGAGGAGCGCGAGCTTGATAACGCGGCAACAATAAGGATAATAGCAGGCTCTCGAGGGCCTGATATGACAGAGCATAATCCACTGCAGGGCTCACTTCCCTATAACTGCGCCAAACTTTATATTGCAGGCTTCAATTATACTTTTATCAAATAATGAATATCATATTTATTCATGCGCCATGCTTATGCGGGACTTTTATTTTCTCAATCGAAATTATGTTTTAACTCTTATCAAGGTCGACAGCATCTCGCCATTTGTCCGCCTGAACACAACACGTACACGTCTCTGCCAGCCCAGACAGAAATAGCAACATAGACTATTACTTTATACGCTATAATATTCAGAGTATGGTTATTCCCAGAAATGTTTACACATCCTAAGGCTGAGACTGCACACGTTACTCCTGAATTAAGCGAGAGGTTTTATACAGTTAACAGTTAAATATCTTGTTGTCGCTGTGTAAAGTTTTGATCAGGTGCCAGGTGTCTGACCTTGATGTCGATCACGGACACAGCAACTTCTTTAACCCAAATAAGCCCCCATGTTCGGTTATTTAGCTCATTATTTGAATAATTTTAAGAGGGAATGCCTAAATAATAAATCGAGGGCATTTTTATTCTTCATATTGACAAGGCTACAGATTAGGGGAGATTGGGGTCAGTTCATGGGCGTAGGAAGCATCCTCAATGTGGTTCGGACAATTTGACAGGGGGTGTGGGGCAGGTGGTGGACCTCACCTCCTCTACGGGGGTCCGGGGGCATGCTCCCCCGGGAAGATTTTTGGATACATCTCTCAACACCATGTGAAACAGAACTGTAAACAGATTTACTTTTTCTTTATGCATATTTTACAAATCACTCCCCTTTTAAACTGTATTTTTGTGTTACTGTCCTATAGTATGAGTTGGAATTATTTCATACCTGTTATTTTCTTGTTTTGTATAACTATAATGATCATATAAAGGTGTGCCTTGGAAATACTTATTTACATTAATGATTACCAAACCGTTTGAGACCCACTACTTAGACTAAAGTTAACTATCTAAACACTCAGAGAGTCCTTCACCTCACTGAGCTGTAGTTATCAGCCTCTCAGTCTGACAGGAGAGGACTCTCCCTCCACCTCTTTAATAACAGCGCCTTATCTCCGGGTGCTAGTGGAGCGCGCTCGTGAACTGTTAGTGCCGGAGCCTCGCAGCGGGGAAACTGTGGCGCGCATAATTGTACAACTAAAGACACAGCTACACAAAAAACGCAGCATGTGTACGGCTCATGTCTACGGCTCATGTGTACGGCTCTGAGAATCTGCCTTGGTACAAAGAAACAGTGAAAACATGGTACGGAATTTAATTGATTTGGGCATTCTCACAATAAGCAAGTGGAATGGATTTGATAATGAAGCACTGACACAGCGCTCTACAGAGAGTGGCGAGTGGATAGACCGATTCACGGACTTTCCGCATAGTAAAAGTGGGGGGGACTTGTCCCACCCTCATATAATGGCTGCGACTGACGATGGGTCAGTTAGAACATGTTGTTTATTCTGCATGTCTGTCTGTCTGTCCAGTTTTTCCCCCTTTTTTATTTTTTATAAATGAATATATATCTACTGCTGTTTGCGCACAGTTTTCCTTTCCAAAAATATATTGATTGAATACAAAATTGAAAGATCAGGTCGGGAGATTAGACTGTGAAGTTCCGTAGCTCTCCCTACCCTCCCTCCCTCCCTCCCTCCCTCTCTCCCTCCACGTCTCCTGCACAGCGGTGCGGACATCGGCAGTCCCTTCAGACAGACAGGTAGCAGCACCTCCCACTTTACTGTGCCATGTTATGCCGGCTTTTCTTGGCTTGTTTGAAGGTGAGTGGTGATGAACAAATTACTAAACTGCCAGTGCCTCGAGTTTACAACTAATTAGCTAAAAGACAATAACAAATATAGTTAACTAAGGTAGGCTACTAGCTAATGGATAAGTTAGCTCAAGGTTTAGCTAAGGCAATTTATCATCGGCATACAGGCTAATGTACTGTACTTAAGGGAGACACTTAAAGTGAATACAGTAAAATGTGTATTTAATAACGTCATCACAATCGCCACATTGATATGCAAATTAGGCGTTAACTAGGCCTAATTAAAATGCGCTAATTTGCATGCAGTTACCAAGGCATTGCAGGTGAAAAGGATAAAACAAAAAAACACATCACCTCACAACTTCCCCAGATAGTTACTCACGTCAAGTCAGTATTTTCCCCTGAAATGTTAGTTTTAAATATGCAGATTAGCTTTAAATCTATAGATGAATTCAGACATGGTAGTAAAACGAACACCATTTATATGTGTTTCTTGGAAGTTTTATTTCCATTAGAGTGAAAGAAAACATGGAAGCAAAATAGACCAAAATAACAAGTACATGAAAAAACGATCTTTTTGCCTGTAATGTCCTTCAACAGTAACTTCATCATTTTGATTGTTGGCTGCTCATTTAATAACTAATAATTTACTAGTTTGTTGTCTGCTCTTGTGCGTAGTGAATACTAAAGAAGACCATTGTCTCTGTGTTAGCTGATTATTTTGTAGAATTCTGTTGAGTATTAAACAATTGCGTGAGTGTGAGGGTATTAAAATAAATTGGTCAGTAAGTCAGAGATGTGCAACTATATTTAACTTTTTGTTTTAAAATTTTTTTATAAATGATTATGGGAAGTGCCCTTTTTCTCACTTGAGCACCTGCCCCTCAAAATGTCTGTGCACGTCCCTGCCAGGGACCCCTCCTCTGTGGCTCTCCCCAAGGTTTCTTCCTTTTTCCTGGTAATTGTGGGGGTTTTCCCGGGAGCTGCTAGGGTCTATGACAGACGGTGTTGTATGCAGTCTGTCTCTACACACCAACCTGAGACCAAAGAACGCGTACCGAAGGCGTCCCGACTTTTACGTCAGCTACGTCGGGCTTCGTTGGCTTCGTCGGATAAAGCCGCCTTAAAAACCCATGCAGTCACACTGTGTAATTTGTGACATTAGGATATATGAATAAAATGTTATGGACATTCGAGTTACAACTACAAAACAAAAGTAAGGAGGAACCTCAGATTAGTATCTATTTGTTGTCATACATTTCAAAAGATTTATTCATTTAATTTAAATACATATGAGGTCAGCAGTGACACTAAATGCAGTTGTACAGGTTTAATGTATGAAATGTGTTTGAGTATATTTTCCCAGTGTTCTGACATGTTTGCACTTTTTGAAAGACTTTGTTATTATGTGTTATTTATATATGATTCACATGATTCTTGGTATTATTACATGTACTTTTACAATTTAGAAAATCTGGCATCACTTAAGCGATCAAGGCGGCCGTAGTGTGTATTCGTCATTCAAAAGAGGCAACAACCGGAAGACAGAAGAAGAACAGACTGCGTGATATAAACAAACAACAAATAGCGTGTGCGTTCCATTTTCACTTGTCCATCGAAAACATGTTTCGTGCGGTACTGGAGCTATCAGCCATTGGACCGATGAGATGAAAATGAATAGCCGTCTGTGTGTGTGCCTTCTTAAATCGTTTGTTTACGTCCCTCACTTCCGTCTCGCTTCTCATGCACTGATTCGCTAGCTGAACAGCCAATCAGAGTGATTTCTTTGGCCGACATGTTGAATCGGCCATGCGTCAGCCATGAAAGGCCAAATAAGGCGTGTCACGGCCGATGGTGCGGGACACACCAAATTGAGTTTGGGCGACAGGGCACGCTTCGTCGTCCGACTAACGAAAACGGCCGATTTCGGCCTGGTGTGTCAGGGCCTTAAGGCTTAGCAGCACAGATAAATGTGGGCTCACTATTTGGCAAGCAACCGGTCACAGTCGCCCTGTTTATCTCATGTCTTATAAAAGCTTATTCATGATTTATAAAGTGTTCACAACCTAATGAATAAATGAATTACAAACTATTCATAAACCGTTTATAAGGGTAGTCTTATTGTAAAGTGGTATCTAAAACCCTAACCCAAGCAGTCCATGGTCCTCATAAAGCTGTAATAGTCATATTCAGTCTTATTATCAGGAAGAAGAGCAGAACTGTAAGAACCATTAGATTGGTTGATTTAATCACCAGCAGTAATACTTTATTGTATTAGTTATCTAGGATGCTTTAGTGGCTGCTTGTACTCAGAACTGTTTAAAAATAGCTGTGTTATTTTTTTATTTAATAATTGCAGAATAATCGTTTTGTTGTTTCCTGCCAACGTGCAGCCATCTGCTTTATATGAAACACAAGTCTAGTAAACAGCAACTATAAGAGAAGACTTCCTTCCTTTTGGTTTGGTTTTTTAGGAGTGTTGTAGTCTCACCCCTACCATTGTAGACTCCTGTTTCCACCATCTCTTTGTTTCTGCCCCCCAGGACCAGGCCATTGCTATGACGGCCTTCTTCGTGGCCATCTTGGGGCCCTCCGGCTGGATGCTGTCTCACCTGGAGGACTACAAGAACAAGAAGGACTAGAAGGGTAGGATGGGGGAGAATCATCCCAGATGAAGATGCACTCAGCCCTCTCTCCCCCCCCCCCCCACGCAGCTCCCTCTGCTCCACCTCTCGTCAGCTGATGAGACCAGAAACCACTTACCTGCCTCCAGACCTGTGATAATGTACATCTGTGCACCTATCAACTATTACCAATAAACACAGAACCGGCTCAGTGTGTTGGATTGCAGAATTTCATCTGAATTTGATAATAATTTAAATTTCACTTATACGCCATACATGGCTGCAAGTACAGAATATTCTCATATTTGGTTCTCCTGTTCATTATTTTAATTGATAGATAAATATTTTAAACATTAAAAAAAATCACCACAGTTGGAGTCTTATATATATAGATATTTTGTGAACAGACACTTTGACATTTCGCTTCATAAAAAGCTTTTTAGTTCGGGATTCATTTTCCGTCAATAATAATGGATACAGTGCAGGTAAACAAATCCGTCCTTAATAGAGTGGTGCAGGAATGAGACTTGAATTCGCAAATGGGTTAGCATTTTAGCACGTTTTGTTTTTTTGAACGTGTTTTTGGTTGGAAGCCTGAAATGTTTTGTTATACGACATAATATACGTCTGTAAATACCCCACATGTGAAGCTTTAAAGGGTCTTACAAATGTTGATGTTGCCCACAAGTGCCTAAAATAGACGACTAAACGTCATCACGCCAACATTAGCAGCCTTTAGCTAAGCCAGTGGTTCCCAACCTTTTTCAGTCAGGCACCCCTTGTGTAATTGGAAATATTTTCGAGCCCCCCTTAATCCGGTTCCCAATCCCAATTAATTGTATATAGTTGTACAAACATTACATTTTCTCTGCTAATAATAACAAGACATAAAAGATCCAACTATCATTTTATATTTTATTATGGATTGAACATGAACAAAAGTGCTTGTATTGGCAGATGATCCTGTGCCACTGTGAAATAATGAGGCCTAATTGAAACAATTACAAGTACTGCTTATCGATCCGGTTCTTTCACAGTATCTTTATAGGTTATTTTTTAGGGGAAAAACTAAACAAATTAGAAACAGAATTCACATTGATTCATGTTATGTATAGTGTGGATTATGGGCTGCTAGCACACATAAAACACCTGCAGTGGTGGTAGTAAGTAGATTTACTCAAGTACTGTAGGCTACTTATATTGAGGTACTTAAGTAGTTCCACTTTTGCTTCTTTGTAATTTTGCTCCACTACAGTCCAGAGGTAAATGGTGTACCTTTACTCCACTACATGTAATCCCTTTAGTTACTTCACAGATCTGGATTAATGATGTGAAATATAATCAACTCTTAAATCGGACTTTAGTTACACCTGGAGTAAATTCACAAGCTACCCTGCAGTATACTAGCCTACTTTTACTTGATCTGAGTACTTCTCCCACCTTACACGTAATTGGGGCAACAGAACTCCGAGTTAAGGAAGTGGAAAACTGTGCATTTCTCCGTATGAATATGATGCCTTTTGGTCAGCTGATGGACAGATTGCTCGTGTTTCCGCGAAAATACTTATGGCAAACGAGCATTGACCACATCGAGCTCTGTAGATTAGATTGTCACTTTTGAACGCTCTGTTCTCCACCGGCGGATCTCTGTGCACGGCGCTGCAGCGAGTCTGTGAGCGAGATGCCCCCCACACAGACGAGAGAGAGAGAAAGAGAGAGAGAGATCTCCGCACCGAACACAAAGGGGCCAATCTGACACCAAAGAACACGTCCCGACGGACCCGACTGTTGTGTCGCCTCACGTCTCCTGCGTCTTGGCCAACAGTCGCACTGGAACACACCTTCCTAGCCTCGGAAAACGAAGAATTGTGGAACAGGCTAACAGGTGTGCAGGTGTGTGTATTCGTCATTCAAAAGAGGCAACAACCGGAAGACAGACTGCGTGATACACCGAGAGAAGAAGAACAGACTGCGTGATATAAACATACAACCAGTGGCGAGACGTGACTTTTATACCCCAAATATTTTGTTAATATAAATGTACCTTTATGCAATGGTAAATGCAGATTTGTATCAGCAAAGATTACACATTCCATCATGCCATTGATCTGAATACTTCCCGTTTTAGATCTCCATCCTCAGGGTGTGGGGGAATAGTGAAAAGTGATAAACAGAATCACACCCATGAGCAACGACTCGTTTGAAGAGCCGCTGAGGTCAGGTCGATGCTGGAGGCCGGCTGCAGAGATCTGGTGATGGGATCACATCAGCCACAGCAACAAACCCCGGGCTGAAATATACTATCTATCTATAAATAAAAACATAAAAGACATAAAAACCCTGGTACCCACAGCTGAGCTTGGAACTACAGCTATAATGGCATGCTGTGATGCCAATATTAACTTCATATGTTGGTAAATGAATACCTAGTTTCACTTCAACCATTGGTTTATAATACTTTTAATCTGGCAACATCTCCTTAGAAAATACTTTATAATAATAAGAGGGGAAGAGAAGCCCGAAGATCTTTCCATATCTTATTTTCAAACTAGTAGGGGACAGCTCACGATAAAAACCTTGATTTGAACTATTTAAGAAAAATAAATATTGCCTCAATCTCACTGCGTGTTCTGCCTTCTGTTTATGACGGAGTCTATTTACACCTTTCAAACATCCGACAACAAATACACCAAGACATTCAAGGTGTTTTAATGGACTACAGGGTATGTATGGAGCTTTATGAACTTTGATTTCAAGTTATAAAACCTGTTTATAGAGCTGTAGGGTTACATATTTTGGAAACCAAACAGTCCAGTTCAACCCATAATGAGTAACATATTCACAAAAGCCAGAAATGACGAGTCATGTTAGTTGTCCTGTAAGGGGACTCCATGGTACGGTGGCTGAGAGGTGCAATCGACAATTACAAAGTGTGAAACACTTTAACAAAGCTTGAGACAAATTTACATTTTATAAAACAAAATTACATTTTCTAAAACAAAATTACATTAGCAAAACACTTTTACCAAAGAAAAAACGATTTAACATTAACAAAAAACAATTAACAAGATGCGAAACACTTTAACATTTGCCGAAACACTTTAACATTTCCCGAAACACTTTAACATTTCCCGAAACACTTTAACATTTGCCGAAACACTTTAACAAACAGAGAATCAAACCGGAAAGGGAATGCCCATCAAACCAGAAGTGACGTGCAAGTGATTGACACAAACTTAAGTTTGTTTTGGCGGATAGACCGCCGGTACCTATGGACGGTACGAGTGTGTTTATGGTCTTTTCACATGTTTTGTCCGTTCTGTGGAAACCACCTGGGCCAAGTGACATGGTTTTGCTCATCACGATATACTTTCTTGTGTGCAAGAGATACGTTCTTGTGCACACAAGAAAGTTACAGGTTCGCCAAGTAGGAAGTGGAGCTGTGCCTTTTACACACAGCCTTCGCTGTGTTTACTTTCATTAGACAGCTAAAGTGCGACTGCAGGCTGCTTCGTTATAGCCACACACACCTCTACACACACACACACACCTCTACACATATCGAACTGCCCGATTATTCCCTCTATTACTCGTTTTATGAAGGAGATGTCCGGGTTGCGGTCGAAGTGAAATGACCCGGAAGTACGTCAGTGGCAGCCATGATAAGTGCCGTTCCAATTCTCTAAATGATAGGAAAGGAGGTTTCAAACTTCCTTTATAACCTCCTTTAGCTTAGGAACCACTGGACCTTCCTTTACGAAAGAAAAGGAGAAAATGCTGCCCCACAATGCCTTGCGGCCGCAGCATTTTTCCGTCACACATCAGTCGGCCGTTCACGGAAACAACTGATTATGACCGATAAATTATATCATGAAAGTTACGGTGCTTATTAAGCATTTTAAAACATATGTGGTAACTTGCCAAAGTGCTTTGTTTTGAACGTTCATCAGTATTATAATCAAAAAGAGAAATATGAACGTTAGTTTTTACTGAAATGATCAAATAAAGTCAACATTTCACAGTCTTTACTGAGCTGTGTGGGGTTTGTTCAACTTTTAAAAGATGTTTGAATGGTGATATACACAGTGATAGATGTTAAGGACTAACGTTTATAATAAATACATTTGTATTTATTTTAAGATCTTTTCATACAATCATACGTATTGGGATCATTTGTATTAATGTGGACCGGAGGGAGAGCGTGACGATTATAAGTTTCACTTTCCTTTTTTATTTAAATTCCAACTTTGGTCATGAAGAATATGTTTCTCTGTTGTCCACGTTCATAAAGCCTAAAGCAACAGCATCAGAGCGCGGCGCAGAGTCTCTAGATGAGTTTTACAGTAGTCCGTTCTTATTATACATCCATGTTGTAGTCCGCTGTATAGAAAACTGTAGTTTCCCCACACAGCAGCAGACGCACATTCATGACGTCCGCTGGCGCATTATAAATACGTTGGATAGTGAAAGTGCAGTCGGATTCTCAAAGCACCGCAGTCTCTTCTCCTAAATCCTTTTGAATTCTCCTATCCACTATCCCTTAACCCCGTGACGTTTCACACAGAGGTCAAGGAATAGACGATAGGGATAGACGATAGGAGCTGATTTTTTGACTATTCGACCGCAACCCCGGTCCACAAGGCGCATGACGTGTGTGTTTGTGCTGTGCTCAGTTCCGCTCTGTGTGTGTGTTTGGTGTGTTTGTGTATGTCCGACACCGGCATTTGTTTTCAAATTACCATGAACAGTAATTTACACACATCTGGCCAACACCATAGGTATATGTGTGTGTTCCCAAATGAAATAAATGTGTTTAATCTTAATCTCGATGTAGTGCTCAGTGCTGTCGGAGTGCAGGGGAACACTGCAGTCAACTCAGCCGTCTCTCGCGTTTGCTTGGTCAAATCAGCAGCTCTTCATTTGTGAGTGCGCGACTAATCGCGCCTTTACGGTAATCGACCGAGAAGCGGCACTGACGCTAGTACAAGAGTAAAATAATGCATGTTTTTGTGCTATATTTGCGATAAAAATA
The DNA here is from genome assembly GCA_031216635.1 of Dissostichus eleginoides. Classification (NCBI taxonomy): domain Eukaryota; kingdom Metazoa; phylum Chordata; class Actinopteri; order Perciformes; family Nototheniidae; genus Dissostichus; species Dissostichus eleginoides. The sequence goes on along the minus strand of JASDAP010000485.1, from coordinate 312,102 downwards.
TGTTTTACCATAAGTTCTTAATAAAACTGACACTGTTGGACTCAGTACTAGTTTGACTGCTACCAACAATAAAATGAACACTTTAACTGTGTACTTTTTCAGTTATTCTCTGTCAAACTCCCCTCCTGAGAACAAATTCAAGCCACTTCTGCTATATTTGATGAGGGATAAAAATATTTTTAGCCATAAGCCCATGTCATGGCCATTTCCACTGATCATAATTCCACTGTTGAGGTATACTAAAATAGATTTATACTGTGCATTTTTCCAAACTCACATTGGTTTCGCATACAGCATCTCTGTAAAGTATCTGTATTCAGCAGTATTCACTCTCTCCACTAAACGGCTCGTTGCAGCTCTTGCCCCCCCCTCCCTGTGAGCACAGTGTGCTCTGATTGGTCGGGACGTTGTGAATCGCGCTGAGCTCCGTGGAGGTGTGGTTTCCTTGTTTAGCGATACACAGCGAAACACAGCCAAACTCATCCTGAGCACACACAAACTCACAGCCGAAGTAAAAACAATAATGATATTGAGTAAGAAAAAGGTTGATAAACGCTGTGAGAATGGGTCTGCAGAGAGAATTTCGCCGCGATCCCAACTGTCTGTTATCAGCCTGCAGCCAGGGATGAGAAATCAGCAGAGCTGCCTGCACTGAGTGTGTGTGTGAGGAAGTCCGTGGATTGGTCAATTTGGACCAATCAGCAGAGGCTTAACGTAACGGCTCCGCGGACCAAACGGACCCATCCGTGGAGCAAAGAAAGAAACTGAGAAATCTCCAACGAGGCGTTTTGGGGAGGAATTTTCTATGTTAGAGTTTTACTCGCTACAGGGTGTACTTTGAGGGTTTGTGACTCTGCAGACCGTTTACATGCATAAAAATCTACATAACACACAAGGTGACGGGTAATAACCAGAAAAGCATGACACCTCTCCTTTAATAAAATTGGTACTGTTGGACTCAGTACTTGTTAGACTACAACCACAAATACAATGAAGTACTTTTACTGTGTACTTTTTGAGTAATACTCTGTCAAACACCCTGACCTTCTACAGGTACACCATAGAGAGGATCCTGACCTTCTACAGGTGCACCATAGCGAGCATCCTGACCTTCTACAGGTGCACCATAAAGAGCATCCTGACCTTCTACAGGTGCACCATAGAGAGCATCCTGACCTTCTACAGGTGCACCATAGAGAGGATCCTGACCTTCTACAAGTGCACCATAGAGAGGACCCTGACCTTCTTCAGGTACACCATAGAGAGGATCCTGATCTTTTACAGGTGCACCATAGACTCAGGGACAGTTATATATCACACAGGCTCCGCCCTCTACTGGACTCTATGGGTACTACTCTCTACCATGCTATGCGAGCATTCACCTACTGAGTTGCATAAACGTAGCCGGCCAATCGGGGCGAGCCTACCTGAATGCGCGTGCAGGCCCACAGTATATAAGGCGGCTACGCCTCCCGACTACCATCCTTTTTCTCTTCAGCGAGCAAGCAACAACTGACAGAGAAAGTAAAACGTTTGAAAGAAGAAGAAAGAGTTATCATACCTTCATGGAGTCGCCACTTCTAGAGACCCGGGCCTGTCCTTCGGGCCCTGGCTTAATAGCGGGCGCCGATCCCCACCACCTCTGCTTTGAGTGTTTGGGGGACCAGGATATGGCCGAGGCGATGCCATTCACGTTCGCCATTCACGTTCGCCATTCATGTTCGCCATTCCAGCGGGGCGGATGGCTCCGTTTGCCGGGGAGGAGGATGACGAGGACTTCTCGTTGTCGGGCACTTCCGGGTCCGGCGTCCAGGTCTGTACTTCCCCCTAGGTGTTGGATTTAAGCACCCTTCAGTTGTTGAAGGTTCGAGCCCGCTCCGCGCTGTTCGTTTGATGAGTGGTCTGCTATAAAAAGGAAGGACTCAGACAGAGATATGAGATTAAACAATAAGCTGATTTAATGGCAGAAACAACAGTACAATATAACGAAGTACTTATATAACGAAGTACTTCGGGCCTCAGCTCTTCCACCGTGCGATGCACGTATCAGACAGTCAGACCGAACAGAGGCCGCGAGTGTACAGAATTCACAATATTTATTCCCACAAACGGAGAGGAGTTGTGTGGGAGGAGTTGTGTCGGTTGCTCCTCCCTAGGTGTTCATCCACTGGTGGACTCACTCCTGGGCGAGCCCTAGGCAGCGAATCAGAGTGAGTCAGCCATTGACGAGGTCTAAACAGCGAATCAGAGTGAGTCAGCCATAGGTGTGGGAAGTTTGGATCTCCTGCGCCGCCGATCAGTCCCAGGTCATCTTTTATGGCAGCCATAAAATAAACAATTCTGGGTTGAACGGGGGTGAGGTACCAATCATTATCTTCGTTTATCCTCAGCACCTGGCCGTACCACTCCGCATCCCAATCTTTCTCTCAGTACAATCTCTGCATAGACTCAATGGTGTCAGTTTTATTACCTTTCTCCTGCAACCCCCCCATGCTCCTATCCGGCCCATTAAAAACCCGGGGGGGGCGACTGGATCCTCTACATTCCTAAGTCAACGCACACACAATTGACCACAGCAAACAAAGGAAAATAAGAACACTTGGTCTAGTTTCATAAGTATACATTTTACACAGACAAAGTTATAATTATTAAAACAGGTTATATAGGATATACAGGTTACTTTATAGGTGATGACCATGGCGGCGGAGCGCTCTGCCCCGCTGCCGCGTGACAGGGCGGCTGCAAATAAACACGGGTGTGTTGGGCGTGTCGATCATTGCTCTTCCACAAGATGCCCCCACCTACCCGGATCACAGCGATTATTTGGCTTGCCGTGTGATGTCCCTGGGGGATCAGGCCGCATGGCTCTTTCCAAAAAGACCGTGATGATCTCCTGGGAGCCCCCGTGTATACGGAAGGGCTCTTTGGATCGATTTCCTTGGTCACGTGGATGAGGAGTACTCGCAGCTTGGCGTATGCTGCTTCTTGCTCATCCTCAGAGGACAGAACACTGTCCCACACTCGCCGCCCCGCTTTAAACTCCAGTAAAGGAAGCAGCAGGTGGGCACGCGCGAGTGGAATAAACCGCAGAATGTGCTGTCAAAGCACTGTGCGGATTCAAGAGACGCTATTGCCGGCGTGCTGTTGTCAGAAAACACAGCTTGCCTGGTATAATAGCTCCGATTAATGCGTTTCACCGTTGAATAGAGAACCGCAGTGACGCGTCCTAAAACCCGGAAGTAAGTTAGCATTTTTACCACTTCCGATTCCTTCGTCAAAAAGCAATGCAATTTCTCCATAGGGTTTTGGAAAATAGCTCCAAATAAGGTCTGTGTTTGACACAAAATTAAGAGATAGATCACGTTTTGTTCTACCACATTAAATACATCAGCAGTGACCCGCTGGTGATTTCTGAAGAGTTTACGTGTCGGAAAAACGATGGTTGTTAACAAGTGGCATTAGTGGACTACAGAAATGGTCGAGGCCGTTGTACGTCATTACGCCGATTACGTAAACACTCCCGCTAAATTTCTTTCCCCCTGTGTTCTGCTTGAAAGAGAGTATATGCCTATCTTAAGTATCTGTAGTATACCTGTGGGGTGGGATTGTTTCATTATTTAAAATATATTTACATTTGTAATGCCTTCCCAATTATCCCTTTTAATTTTTTATAGCCTACTGTATGTTTATTTCATGGATATTTCTGTGTTTTCTGGTGTGTAATATTTGTAATAAAGATTTCATGTGACACATAAAATGGATTTGTTGATGGGAATTAATATCACTAATGTGAATAAATTAACTCTAGGTTAACGGTGCTCTTGCTATCACTACTCACTGACACTCTATAAACCTTGTCCCTCATGCTAGCCCTCACAACACCGGTAAGCACACCTTCATCCAGGCTGCACTGTTGTACGTGTCCTGACTTGTAGTGGTTCTCTCCTCTATCTACACTCTTCTTGTCATCTTTGTAAAAAGATATTAGACTGGTAATGGACAGAGCCATGACTTCTAGTTAAATTCAGCGTGGCTAAAATGAAAAGCTTTGTTAAAATATGCAAGCGCGCGAAAGTCAGTTGAGGCGATCTTAAGTTGGCGTGACGTTGAGTAGTGCGACCCTGCCGTTCTAGCTTGTAGTTCCTTTATAGCATAACGTTAGCATTTTGCTTCTGGCGACTAGATTTATGATTCGAAAATTATAAAAGTAGCGTAGATATGTGGAGATTATCTGGCTGAACAAAACGTGATCCCTCTCTTAAATGTGTTTCAACCACAGACCTTATTTTGAGCTATTTTCCAAAACCCTATGGAGAAATTGCATTGTTTTTTGACGATGGAACCGGAAGAAGTTTACTTCCGGGTTTTAGGACGCGTCACTGCGGTTCTCTATGGGTACTACTCTCTACCACCATGCTATGCGAGCATTCACCTACTGAGTTGCATAAACGTAGCCGGCCAATCGGGGCGAGCCTACCTGAATGCGTGCGCAGGCACGGGAAAGACAGGGCCCCCAGGTAGAGGGCTCCGCCTGCGATATAACTAGGGTTACAATACGTAACCCCCCGTTATATATCACACAGGCTCCGCCCTCTACTGGACTCTATGGGTACAGTGGGTGGAGCCCCGATGTATAAACGCCCTGTCGTCCAACAACATCGACCTATCACACTGCCCCCTGACCGGCCTTTGGTTAACAGCCAACAGCGGTTGTGACCGTGGAGAAGTCGGGGCCACAGCTTGGATAGAGCACACTCACACACGCTTACCTCGTGTAGAGTATGCATGGAAAATAGTGAGGCAGGCTCTCCCCGCCCGCCCACAGGCAGGCGAGGAGAGCCCTGCATGGGGCTTACCGTGCACCATGTTTCCCGGGTCCCTAAGGAGCATGGGGAGAACGTAAGTGCGCCATGTCCCCCACACTCACACACGCTTACCTCGTGTAGAGTGTGCATGGACGATAGTGGGGAAGGCCTCCAGCCCTGTATGGGGCTTATTGCGCACCATGTTTCCCGGGTCCCTAAGGAGCATGGGAAAACATAAGTGCATTATGTCCAGGGGGGGGTCAGATACCTACTGACCCACAGCCCCCCCCCCCCCCTCACCAGTCCTGTGTTGCCCCAGCACACACAGACGATGAAAAGGAGCCAGACATGTCCAAAGATAAAACCTTATGAAGGGGCCTGGCGTAGACCAAGACGCCACCGTGCATATGCCCTCCACACTCACGCCGTTGAACAAAGCTGTTGATACAGCCATACCACGTGTAGAGTGTGCATGGACCCCAGTGGGGAAGGCTCTCCCCGCCTGTCCATAGGCATGTGAAATGCACTCGCAGAGCCATCCTGTCAGGCGTTTCTTGGACAGAGCCTTACCGGCCACACCATCCCAAAAGCACACAAACAGCTATTCAGTACGCCTAATGGCAGCCGTGCGCTCTACATAACATGCTAGCGCACACACCGGGCAGAGAAGGTGCAATTTAGCCTCCCTGGCCCCAATATGGGGTGGACATTTAAAGCCACCTAACTGAATAGCCCTTGACCTGAACGAACTCCTTAGGCTCTTGGGAGCAAAGGAGGGGTTCGGTCTGAGTGTCGCCCTGCTACCGTCACCCCGGATCAAAAGACAACTTGGGTGCACCAACAGAGCGGTCAGCTCGGACACTCTCTTGGCCGAAGTTAAGGCAAGAAGCAACGCTGTCTTCCATGACAGTACTTTCAGGGAGGAGAGCTCCAGAGGCTGAAATGGTTCTGTGACCAGAGCCTCGAGCACCAACGGCAGGTCCCATTGCGGGCAGGAGGCGTGCACTACTGGGCGCTGCCTCCTGACCCCCTGCAAAAACCGCGACATAAGCGGCTGACTGAAGGCTGACCTGCCTCCAAATCTCTCATGGCAGGACGAAATGGCTGCTGCATACACCTTAATTGTGGAATGAGCCAGCCCCCTGTCCACCAGTATCTGTAAGTAGGACAGAATAGAGCCCAACGTACACGATAGAGGCTCTAGACTCCTTTCTTCACACCATCGCTGGAATCCCGCCCATTTCGGCCTGTAACAGGATGTGGTGGATCCTGCTCTTGCTGCCTGGATAGTCTGAACAACTTTGTCAGACAGTCCCTCCCGTCTCAGCCTTTCCGTCTCAGGAGCCAAGCCTGGAGAGGTTGGCCCAGAGTGGGTAACGCCCCTATTGCACCTGCGGTGGAAAGGTGTAGAGCAACTATCTTGGCCATGGCTCTACCTTGGCCATGGCAGGCGGCGGAGCTGACTCCGCCCTGCCTGTTGATGTAAGCCACTGTGGTGCGGTTGTCCCTCCTCACCAGCACATGTTTGCCCTGTAGTAAGGGTTTGCAGTGCTGTAGGACCAGTACTACTGCCCGTAGCTCTAGAAGGTTGATGTGCAGAGTTTCCGTCAGAGGCCAGCCACCACCTATGGCTCTCTCTAGGCAGGTCACCCCCCCCATCCTGTCACGGATGCACAGTATCGGAGGTTGCCCTCCACTGAGGGGGGGATGGTCACCAGACGTCGTTTGTGCCTCTTGGCATCTAAACGATGGCCGACAAACCACTTCTGCAGGCGAGTAAGTAACCCCAGCGGTACCACGAGGTGAGCAGCCGCCATGAGACCCAGAGTCTGCATGATGGTCAAAGCTGTCACCGTTGCCCCCTGTCGCAGTCTGCAAACTGCCTGAAGCAGGGATGCCTGTCTGCTCTCTGACAGGGTGGCACGTAGTCTGCCTGCATCGAGCAAAATCTCCAGATACTCCACCTGCTGGTGAGGTATGGGACTGCTCTTCTTCCAATTGACCGCAATCCACTTGGATCAATTGGTCTGTGTTTGCCCCTTCCCTGGACCTGGCCATGACTATGAGGTCGCATTAGAAAACCCTCATGCCATGGTCGCGAAGCGGCTGAAGCGCTGTGGCCATACATTTGCTGAACGTGCGTGGGGATAGGGAGTAGCCAAACGGTAGTCTGTACTCGTAGGCTACCCCCTGGAAGGCAAAACGCAAATACTTTCTGTGTGTTGGAGCAATTTTCTGAAATAAGAGAGAGAGAGAGAGAGAGAGAGAGAGAGAGAGAGAGAGAGAGAGAGAGAGAGAAAGAGAGAGAGGGGGGGGGGACCGGTGCCAGCAGGGACCGTGTTGTTAGCATCTGGTTAGCTAGCTGCGCTAACGGACATAAGGAGCTGTTTGTTCCACAACAAGCTGGAGGAGAGTCCTCTCCTCTCAGACTGAGAGACTCAGGTGAGCTAAAGGACTCTCTGAGTGTGAGTGTGTTCTGAGTGTAAATACACACTTCTACTTGTATAAAACTGACCTTTGTACGATTAATACTTCATAAAATACTGCAGGTCCTTTATCTTACCTCTTTCTAATCTACACACATACAAGTATTTAACTGAAGTTACACAACAGTGTTGTTGATACAGAGTTGGAGTTTATTCACACGTCACATACTACAGTGGGTAATGTTTTCAAGAAACATTGAACAGTGCTGCCACATATGACACAGGAAAAAAATAAAAGACACGGAACCCTTTCTTTGCCATTATATAAAAATAGTGTTGCTACAAAAGTATAAATTAGGCTTACTAATAAGACAACTCAGATCTGAAGCTACACAGGAATCTGCTGCCAAAGTGCAATAAAAAAGACAGAATTAATAGAATCAAACCCTTTTTTTTTTGCATTTTAGTAGAGTATAAAAAGAAATGCCTTTAAAATAGGATGCAAGCAACACTAGTTTCTTAAACTGAATTGATAATAGACTATAATCAATTTAAACAGAACAGATTCTTATACCATTTTGTACAATAATTATAATGAATAAGTTCAAACAAACTAAAACTTACAGCTGATTAATAACGGTATCTAACTTGAGTTTTTATTATATCAAAAACCTGTTGAAATGCTACTGTTATTTTTACTGTCCCCAAGAAGCGCGTCGGCAGCCTCCAGGAATGCTTCTTTCACAACTTCGCCGTCTTTGAAGACTTCATGTGTTTCGCAAGAACGTGACTGACACGATAAGATGCTATGGTAGCAGCCTTGCTCTTGTTGTTGGGCCTGGTGGAAATGGACTGCTGTGCATTTAGCTGTCCTTTCAGGTCCCTCACCTTTTGGGAGCGTAGGGCAGAATTAGGAGGGAATTCCGTCTCGTAGCGTTTGTGCACTGTTTTGAAATGCCGCTCCTAAATTACCCTTCTTCGATAAAGCCACGCTCGCATTGCAGATGAGACAGATGGACTTTGAATTGGAATAGATACAAAAATAATCATCCTCCCACTCGGAGTGAAAATTATATATTTTGGGCTTTTATGCTTCTGCCATAATTGTGGTCTTGTGTGTGTGCGGACTGTCACTCCTGTTGCCACGGACAACGTCAGCGAACTAGTGCCCACTGCCCACCAGCCACGCCCCGACACATGGGGTCACGCCAATCACAAAGCTTTGATGCGTTCAAGTGCATTATTCTGGCACAGGAAGATTATTACATTAACGATAAAACTGAATATTGTTGAATATTGTTGTTCTATTTGTAGACACATCTCGCGATCGACTGGTTGGGCACCCCTGGTTTAGATAGTTAACTTTAGTCTAAGTTATCTCAGTGGGTCTCAAACGGTTTGGTCACAAATTATTCAAAAGATTATTTCCGCGACACACCTTCATATGATCATTATAGTTATAAAAAAAATAAGAGAATAAAGGAAAAACAGTTATGAAATACTATATGGCAGTAAAACAAGGATAGAGTTTAAAAGGGGAGTGATTTGTAAAATATCCATAAACAAAAAGTAAATCTGTTTACAGTTCTGCTTCATATGGGTGTTGAGATGTATCCATAGATCTCTTAATGTTGCTCTCAAAGTGCACCAGATTGATGCTTTTAACTTCAATATTTAAAAAAAAATCTTCCCGGGGGAGCATCCCCCCGGACCCCCCTAGAGGAGGTGAGGTCCGCCCCCCACTCATAAAAAAATAGCACTTTACCCCTGCCTATATGCCGTGAGCTGATTATCGAGCCTTCATTGTAACAGTCGCGGGGGTACTGTGTGTGTGCGTGTGGGGAGTGTTGCAGTAGAAAATTCCACTGTAGCGCCGCGGACGCCGCCACTGTGGGCTAAGCCCCGAATGTTTTCAGGTCCAGGCGACGCCCCTGCTATCTCCTCCTGGATGATAGATTTGCCTGAATGGAGGAGGGACGCTGCAAAACTGGAGTGAGTACCCCAGTTTCAGTGTCCTGTCCATCCATTCTGTCAGTACACAGCTAAGCTTCCATTCCCCATAAAACTGTGTTAGGGGACCTGCAAGCAGCTGTGGAGTCGCAGCTAGAAGCTGTAGCACTCTCTGGTGGCCCCCTCCGCCGCCAAACCTTCCATAAAAGGAAGATTGGCTCATGGGGGGCTGATACAGAAAAGGCAGATTTTCTACTGAGGTCCTTGAACGCACTCTCGGGGGGCCGCGCGCCCCGTCATAATACCGTCTTCACACAGACGGTGAAATGCATCAATCGGAGCTATTACACTAGGCGAGGTGTGTTTTCTGACAACAACATGCCGGCCATAATGTCCCTGCACCAAGCCCCCAGGAAGTGCGCCGGACTCTGAGTAGAATATTCGTTGTGGCCAAACGGCGGTACTACACTTCCTTTAGGTTGCTGGGCCCGGAAACACTTTTTCCCATTGACTTACATTGGGAAAGAATGGTCTGTAAATCGTTGGATAATTTTGTTTAAACTAAATAAACTACCCAGTATGAACGTTCGTATAGCCCTTATTAAAAACATTCGGTCCTCAAGTTGTAAAATGTGCTAATAACGTTATTCTGAGAGTTATTTTCCTCTGCATTATGAACGCGCATCTAACCCACGGGACCGTGCCGCCCGGCACGTTCATGTTACGGACGGACCCATATCGCCTTATTGCCAGCTCACAGAGCTGTAATACTGGATATATTGCACAAGTTTGCTGTAATTCATCATTTGTAAATTATTATACTACATGGGCTATATGATGTAAATCTTGTACCGTAAATGTTGTATTAAATAAATTTAATATTACCGACGTAGATTAACGCCCCTGTAGCTTCTTATTGCACTTGCAATATACCTGCTACATCCTGCTACATCAGCGTAATATAAAAGTACATAAAGACTGATGTGTAATGTAGCATAATTACTAGCTAGCTGCTAACTGCCGCCTCGTTAATATCAAAATCCATCATAATAACAACCCATTACCATAATGTCATGAACGCGCGGTGCTGTTATGTGTACGCAAATTGACGTGCTTGATGTGAACAAGCATTTTGGGAGGCATGGTTAAAGTTGCGCATGCGCTATGAGCGCACATACGGGTACTTCTCAGGCATGCCGGGTAATCTGTGACGTTTCGCTCTCTCAGAAGTTGGGCCATTTTATCATCATGCGCCAATGAGCAAGTCTCATAGGAATGAATGAGGCCTCTGCTTATATAGTGTGGAGGCCTGCAGGCAGACCCCTCTCCCCCTGTGTGACCACAGGGGGGCAGCACTGAACATCACCTTTAGTTTCTCACTTTTAAACAGCTTCATTCAGAGAGCAGCAGCAGTTCACACTATTTAGCAGGAAGTCTCTGATGCACTGATCCTCATCATTTAACATTATAAAGAGTATTTTAAACAGCAGTGTAAGTAACTAAGTACATTTACTAAAGTACTGTGTTTAAGTAGAATGTTGACGTATTTGTACTTTACTTGAGTATATCCATGTTATGCTACTTTGTACTTCTACTCCACTACAATTCAGAGGTAAATGGTGTACTTTTACTCCATTACATTTATTTAATACCTTTAGTTACTTTACAGATGTGGATGAATGATGTGAAATATAATCAAGTGTTAAATCTTTAGTTCCACCTGGAGTAAATTCACAAGCTACCCTGCAGTATACAAAGTCATTCAAACTAGCTGCACCTTTACCAGCTTTGAGAACACTTTAATGATCAATCATTATAAAATATCATATATATTATTCTGAAATGGTCCAATCTGCACAATCACTACTTTTACTTTTGGTATATATAAGTACTGTTATGTTGATGATAATACTTTTCTACTTTTACTTGAGTAACATTTTGAATACAGGACTTTTACTTGTAACAGAGTATTCCTACACTCTGGTACTTCTACTTTTACTCAAGTACAAGATCTGAGTACTGCTCCCACCTCTGATTTTACCTACATAATATTAGATAGATTAATATTTGATAATGGTAATATTTGTGCATTTTGTGAAGCTGAAGTGAAAGTACAAGAATACATTTTTAAAGTAATAAATAGTTATTAGATGTATCGTCGTATTATAATGAAACAAACTCTACTAAGGAAGTGAAGTTTAAAGTTTAAAGTAAAAAATACAAATAAAGTTTATTATTATATTATGGAGCTGCAGAAAAGTCCTAGCTTACAACAGGTACGACTTCATGAAAACATTTTTGTTAAAGATCTTCTCTAAAATAAATAATTTATATAATAATCTTTAAGTATATTTGAATAATGCAGCATTCCCTCTAATATTGCAAATCATATGGAAATTGCCATTTAACTCAATATATTGCAATTAGTTACATTTTACAAATCAAGCAGCCCTTGTTCTGATGTATTCATTATGTAACATATAAAACATGGTTTAATATTTTAATATGCAAAAATAATCATACAAACAGCTCTCACAACTAGAGGTCGCTAAAGAACATGGAGATCAACTACAAGATAATAGTTAAAACATTTTTTATTCCATGAAAATATGAACCATTGGCACTTAATTTACTCAAATAAAATCAACTTTAAAACCTTTTGATCTGGTAAAAATGTAACAATATCAGTCCAGGAATGCGGACCAAACCACACAGAGAGAGTGGTTCTGTCACAGCAGAGACGTTACCGTCCATCACAGATCATTGTATCAGAACATTCACTAAAACTGGAATCGTAATAACCAGGAGGCTGGAAGCTGGATGACATTTTTGGCGATATAGGGAAGCCAATCTCTGCCACAAAAATAAAAAGGCATTCAAAAATATAGAGGACACAAATAAAAATAATTTTCATGACAAATCGAAATCATGATAATAAATTAAGAATTTGATGATCCCTAAAACCAGTTCTGATCATTTATATCAGGTCCACCTTGCTGAAACGTAGCTACTGATCTTTCTGTCTGTTATAGTGTTATGAAGTTGTGTGAGATCAGGGAGTTGTGATCAGAGTTAGAGACATGAGAGTCTATACGTTGGTCCCTGAACCCTCCCAGCTCTTTGTGTTTCTGGATGTTGTGAGGCGTGGTGCGGATGGGTGTCACGCTGAGGCTGATGGGTGTCACGCTGATGAAATGGTTGATTGTCCCTGTGTTGGTAGTACTATTACCATCAAAATTCACTATTCACATCACTATTATGTATTCTGAATCTGGCAAAATGCAGTGAAAAATGTAATAAATCCTCCTCATGAAGGTAATAATGTTAACGATTTGACTAAGCGTGAGTATTTTAAACATCCCCTTTCCTCCCCCCTCCCTGTATGAAGTGTTATTGTTAAGGCTACACGATTAATCTAATTTAAATCATAGTCGCAGCACAGCCTAGTTCAATATTCAAATCGCATTAGTTACAGGCAAAATGTGTGTAAATGTTATTGTGAATTTTTACAGATCCTCTTTTCAAACCTGTTGATCATTTTAAATATATCTTTCAATAAAAATGAGAATAATGACGCAAAAATCATAAATTCTTCCAATATCATGAGTCATATCGCAATTGCAATATCAGTTCAAATAATCGCAACTAGTTGTTTTTTCCAAATTGTGCCCTCATTAGTGTTACTTAATGTTCTTTTAGCTCAGGCTAACACTTTTTAGTTTCTCCTGCTTTAAGTAGCGTACAGGGACTTTAACCCCATGTAAAGGATTCTGTGTTTATGCAATATGCACATACACTTACCAAATAGTTCACATACAGGATTAGCTTTATACTTGATGCTAGTGTTCACGTGGTAAATGAGTTTCCTCTCTTTAGCGGGGTCATATGAAGAGATGGATAAAGAGACTGCCAGCAGAACATGAAGAAGAAAGTTTTGAAACACTAGTTGATGAAGATACCAAATGTTGTGTTAACAGTGATGTTCAGATAAATACCAGCTGAATGTATGCACTGCTGTGACAGAACCACAGAGAAACAAAGCTCAAATTACACAACCATAAAAAAATACATTCTTTAAAATGTACAGCGTAAAAGCAAGGCCAAGGGCTCATCGGTTTCTGCATCAGCCACTTGTTCTGAAGAGGTGCTTTCATTTGACTTCCAAAGATGTGTACAGTAGAGCACACCAGAAGTCAGGGGTTTTGTATCACATTAAAATGCATCTACAATCATTCAAAAATAAAGACGCTCCTCTGATGGTTTAAAAATCAATAGGGATCCGTTTCTTGTCCCACTCTTGGTCCCATGGGTGCTGAACTTCTGGAGTCTTCTCATCACTATCTCAGTGTTACACGTTATTTCTAGGTTTATAGACTGTACAGCCCAGAAATCAGAGCTAGTGACAAACAGGGCGCAAATTAAATCTTTGGTTGGAAGGGTTAAATAAATTCTTTGAGGGGATAAAAAGATTAGTTTCTCTTCTGCATACTTCCCAATCTGGGGATCATTGGGATCATTGTGGCATACGCAGCAACATTTAGTAAACAATATATCCAATTGGAATGTGCAAAACAACAAGGAAGAACATTTTTGAATGGGTCAGAAATGGAAATGCTGCTAAGAATACGCTCACAGAAACGGCCATTTTACAGCTCTCCTCATACCAGTGTACACCTTTCTACAGATAACTGTTGGTCAAAGTATTATAAGGTGAGAGACTTGCCTGATCATTATGCTTGCACTGTTCAGTGTTCTGTAAATAAAAGGCTGCAATAACACGATTTACGAGTGACGATCATTCTTCTTTTGATTACATTTGAACCATTGGCCCTGTTATTAATCTTTCAGCTGTTCCTGTGAGCTCTATGAATGAATTATTGATCATCCCTCTGATGGTAAATAATGATATGTCCCCTCGAGGATGGTAGACGGGTACATCTGATCATTCAGAGGTACAGCTGCTGTACAGGTGTAATGAGAGTTGTAGCAGGCACAAGGATCCTCTTGCAAATAGATGTTTAAGGACATTTCTATATCCTTTTATCACAAGCTGTGGGGGTGTAAATTAAGCTTGTGGAGCCCACTTCACCATGGCTTAGAATTATACAACATAACTCTTCATAAATCTGATGAAAAACAATGGGGATGTGTATTTCTTCTTCAGTTTTAGTTGTGAATTCACAGGTTTTTTTTAAACTGGCCCCTGGATGTTAGTCACACGTCTTCTGTCGGGTCTATTCTTAGTCAAGCCTAGATTCTTAACTGGGTGAAACTGCGTGGGAATTTCTGGGAGCTCAATTATTTATTTTTTTGTCCTCTAGCACAGTGGTTCTCAACTGGTGGGTCGCGACCCAAAAGTGGGTCGCGGTCGCGGACCCATTTCGAGTGGGTCGCAGATGTGCGAGTGAAAAAAAGAATTTGAAAAAGAATTTCAATCTTCAATTTAGAAAGCCCGATTTTCTAACGCTGTGCATGCAGTAGGCGTTGGACTGGAAATGCCGGGGAACATAAACTGTTATGAAAACTTCTGTGACATAATGATAATCTTCTCAATAAAACATCTTTGCTGATGTTTTATTGAGTCTTCTGGCCAATCAGAATCAAGATAACGGCATGGTGTTGTTGCCGGAAGTCCCCACGGAGAATAACTTGCGGTAGAACTACTCTTTATGCATCCATGGGTACATCTTCAGATAAAAATGAACACGTAATGAAATACGACCCCCGGTTGGATGATGACAGGTCACAGAACAATGGGAGCTATCTACCCTTCTCCACAATTGAAAGTAATTCACAGACTCTCTCCTCTTTGCTCTTCTCTCTGTGTGGAGCAGCAAGCTGTCAGAACACTGTAAAAATAAAAAAATGGCATAAACTATTATTAAATATGTCGGGTAGTAATACATCTATTTATTTCTTCTCAGAGTGTACCAGAATGCGTATTTATAAAAATCTCCTGGGGGACAATCCCCCCAGACCCCCTGCTGGGGTTGGGTTTTCAGCATGTCACGTTTTTCACCTGTGGTGAATTTGCAGGATTGGCTCCAAGTCTGCCTTTTTATTGAATACAAGTCAAGTGTGCCTTTTTATGTTATAGAGTTCAACTTTGATTCTAGAAACTTAATGACCGTCATCAGATTAAACTTTCTTTAAAAGCATACTTTAGTTCTGTGAAGGGATATAAGGGATATTTGCACTGTACTTCACTTTAATTACAATTGTATGCTGATTTTTTGTTGAATAGATTTGAGTGAAATTTCTAAATTGTGGGTCGCGATTTATTGACGAAGGAAAAAAGTGGGTCCCGAGGCCTGACCAGTTGAGAACCACTGCTCTAGCAGGAGAATGTAGCTGTTTGGTCAAGAGAAGACTTTCCATAAAACTCCATGGAACCAAAAATAAAGGGGTGGTTTATGTTTGTCATCAAGAGCAAAACAGTGTTGAGAGAGGGACATTTTCATCAAGACAAAGATAAAAAAAACAAACGCAATGTAAATTAATGTGAAAAAAAATTCTATCAGAAAACAAATAATACCATTTGTGCTCGTGGTGTCAGCAGCTCGTCTAAATCATTATTCAAGAGCAGCTAAAACAAAAAAAACACTATCTCTTGCAAGCTATTTTTTTTTCAAATGAAAGTATTACATGTTAAGTTCAACGGTCAGAATGAGTTCATTTAAAAGCACCGTCAGTTACCAACAGCAACGAAAAGCAGTCACTGAGGACTGTGGGAATTTGATGAGCCCGTTGAACTACAGACGAGAAAAGGAGCAAAGCATATTTGGTCATAGACATTGAAAAGCTACAAAGACCTGGAAATAGTTTCAAATATAAGTTCAGTGTTTTACCAAATGAACCACATGTAAAACATCCAAAGGAGGAAAGAAAAGCTCTTTCTCATTTTTGGACATGTTTAGACTTCTATATATCCACACAAACAAACTGAAGACATTCTCTTGACATCAATAAAAATAGAAATCATCTATAAAAACCTCTTCACTTAAAATAAATGAGCTGAAGGGAACATGTCGTGGGCGCTCCTCACTCATTGGAATTATTAACAGGCAGTGGATTCATTAAAATCAATATGAGGAAGAACAAAAGGAGCAGCGAGAGAGAGTTAAAGAAAGACAGCCCTGAAGAGAAACACCACTTTGGAAGTTAGAAATTAAGGCCTCGAAGGGGGAAAAGCCAGAATCTTGCATATCATCAGTCTGTCTGTTAGTGTCTCTGTGCAGGCGGTGCATGGAGTCAAAGTCATGAGACACACACACACGGCCCCTGAGAAGAGAGGGTCCTCCTGTTGCCTTCACATCCTGCAGGAATGACCATGACTGTATGTGCAGCTAACCCTGGGTGTGCATCCTCAGTTTAGTCCAGAGAAAAGCTGTGTGGCGTGTGTTCGGCCCTGCAGAACACACAGCTTTACAGCTCTTTCTGTGACAGGTGCACTCCGCTCTTGGTCCATCCAGGAAGTGACATCATGTCCCGGGTCACATGTGTATCTAGTCCTGTACCATGTGACACTGTTGTCAGCATTGGGCTCTGCTAAAGTGTGGCGAGCACCCTGAAGAAGGAGATGATGAGGACACAGAAGGACTGTCCCACACCGAAAACAAGCGCCTCCAACGAGATCATCCTCTTCCCCGCCGCCTTGTACACTCCTGCTATGGCCGCACCTTTGAAGAAAAAAGAAAAACCACGATATTCTTGAGATTCATTGCTTGGGTTGAATTGGAGAGCAATGATTTTATGCCACAAAATGTTTTGTATAAACAGGAAGTTGAATTGAGTAATGAATAGAATTAAATAATTGCTCTACTAACATTTTGCAAGTTACAAAAATCACAATTATATTATAATATAGTGGGCCTGTTCATAGGCTCATTATTGGTACAAAATAACTGCAAGACCATTGATTTTCTCTGATTTGCCGACCTGAGCCTTTGAGTGTTACAGATCTGCCCTCTCTGAGATCTTAAACATGGACCTAACATGGTTGAATTCTTATAAACATGAAAGTTACAAAGGTCAACCGTTCACTAAATAAATGAACCTTAAACGCCTGTAAGAAGCTGCCTTCTCCTGGAAAACCTGGAAACCTGGGAAAGGGGAGACAACTTTTTTTATGGGTTACTAAAAGGTCATTTCTGGACTTAAATCATCTCGGCCATTCCAGTATGTAATAAAAATGACACTATGGGGCCTCAATTTTGACCCTACGGAGGAGGAATGGAGTCTAATAACGAGAATCCATCAGGAGGCAGGATGAATGTGTACAAAACAAAAACTACATTTATGTTTTGGTGCAAAAACCATGTAGTCATGCAAGGCCATGTGCATGACATTAATGAACACTGTAATCCCCCCCCACACAAGTTCGACTGTGTTCTCACTTTCTGCATGAGCATCGCTTTTACTACATTTGTGTGTTCTGGTAATGTCTGTTTTGGAAATTCCTAGTGCAAACAGTCAGAAACATATGATACGATATACACTATACGAGTGTGCAAAGTAGTTGCAGTTTTTCAAATGTCAATACAAGAAGGAAAACATATCTGAAGGATTTATGCTTTTCTGTAGAAACAAGACAATATAATCAATATGGTGTTTCTCTCAGTATTCTGTGAGCATTGCAGGCACATATTGGAGAGACAACAGGAAATGTGAAAATGAGGACAGATCTGCTGTCCTCTACAGTTGAAGCATTACATTCAAATATGGGAGTGAAAACTAGTACTTGTCAAGATCATTTTTCAAGGAGGGAACTACTGCACAATCACTCACAAGTACCTGACATACACATGTGTAAGCAGAAGACTTACTGGTGAGGACCCCCCCACAGACGGGCCCCACGATGCCCATGAGGAGGATGGCGATGGGCATGAAGCGCGCCATCTTGTGCTGCCGCAGCGTGGCGAGGGCCAGCAGGGCAGCGGGCAGGTGGAACACCAGGGAGGAGACCGCGGCCCACAGGAACACTCCGTACCACATCTCTACACACACACACACACACACACACACACACACACACACACACACACACACACACACACACACACACACACACACACACACACACACACACACACACACACACACACACACACACACACACACACACACACACACACACACACACACACACACACACACACACACACACACACACACACACACACACACACACACACACACACACACTTCATTAATGTGATGCCAGCTCCCTGTCTCTACACCTTTTATCTCCTCTGGCAATTGAAAGGAATATAAATAAGTCTAGAGCTTGTACTCAGCTGATGAGGGCCCAGTGTATGGTTGGATAAGTATGGAAAAGATATGACTCATATGCTCTGGCCTTCAGGCACCAGATGTTAACCCTACTGGACACTGATAAGAAGGGACAGCCCTCTCCAGCACCATCACCTTCACACCATAGAGGAACATGCTTTGGAAGATTGCTGTTCCTAAAGTTATTGAGAACAATGATCTATGTTCACAGCCGACAGACCGACAGACAGGCAGACATCGCGGAGAGACCGGAGAGCCGCCACGCCGGGCTGCTGTGCGGAGGAGTTTATCTACCTTGGAAACATCGCGGTGGGACAGGAGCGCCGCCACGCCGGGCTGCTGTGCAATGGAGTTTTCTACCCCTGAGACATCGCGGTGAGACCGGTGCGCCGCCACGCCGGGCTGCTGTGGAGATATCGCGGTGAGACCTGGAGCGCCTCTACGCCGGATATATCTGGCTTTGGGACCTGAAGGATTCACCGGAGAGGCCTGCTGTCTTTCTTCAGCCCTGCATCTCCGGGCCTCCCACCTCCAGTGGCCCGGGCTCGGTGAGTGACGCCGCTTCACTTCATAACGGGAAGAGAACATCGTGGATGCTGTGCTGGCCTGGGGAAATGGCCACTATCGTGGCTCTGCTGTGCCTGTTGGCTGTCTTGGACGGTGTGAAGATTTCTAGTCATCCTGAGAAGTCTACTGGATTCAGGTCTGTTCTGCCGTCCGCGGTGAGCATCCCCTGCAAAGGATCGGGAGTGCTACACAAACAATTACCGGTTACCCTGTCACAGACAATCAGTTCGACAAAATATGTTTGTCTTTTTTGTTTGCCTGCGATGATGGTTCTTCAGGACTGCTTCTTAAGCTCTAATCACACTCTCGCAGACTTTTCCGGTGATTCTAAAGTAGATGACAATGTATGTGTGTCGTTTAAGAGGAAACGATGCCTGTTTTTTGTTGTTGTTATTACTGTCAGGAAATGTACAACCTAACCCTGGTCCGCCCGGTAGTAGTAGTCAGATCGCTACTCCTGCTGATTTTAAAGCTAGGTCTGGGTTGGGTTTCATCCACTTGAATGTGCGCAGTCTGTTAGGTAAACTAGATTTTGTCCGCATTTGGGTGAGCTCGACTGACGCTGATGTCATTGTTTTATCAGAAACATGGCTAAATAAATCCATATTGGCCTCTGACATCTCCTTAAATGGTTACAATGTGTATCGTACCGACCGGCCTAATAAAGGTGGTGGCGTTGCCATTTATGTGAAGAATAAGTTCAGTGTAACCACATTGGTTTCCAAATCTATCAGTAAGCAACTCAAATTTTTAGCCTTAAATATAGAAGTGGCAAAGGGTCAACTGGTCATGGTGGTGGGCTGTTACAGACCCCCCTCAGCTGGCAAGGACTCCTTGTGTTCGCTAGAAAATCTTTTATCTCAACTAGACTACAAGGAATTAGTGCTTCTTGGAGATTTTAACTGGGACTGGTTAACTGCAGTATCAGAGGATTTTAAAAACCTTTGTATCTCTTTGAATGTTACTCAGATTACAGACAGTCCTACTCGCCCTAACATTAAGTCCCCTAATAAATCCTCCCTAATTGATCTCATTCTAACTAATGTTCCCTATAAATAAAGGGACACAAAGGTCCAAAAGGTTAAACCTCGTATTATCATTAAGAGAGACACAAAACGTTTTGTGGAGCAGGGTTTTGTTCATGATCTGTTTGGGTTTGATTGGGGAAAAATCGATCTGTGGATGATGTTGAAACTGCATGGTCTTATTTTTATCTTTGTTTTATGGAGATCATAGATAGACATGCACCCCTGCGTAAATTTAGAGTGAAGGGACGAGACAATCCTTGGTTTTCTGCTGAACTGTCTAGTCTCCTGCATGAGAGAAAAAAGGCCTGAGCAAAGGCTCAGGCCTTTTTTGGAAAGCCATAAAATCGATATCCACCGGTGAGATCCGTAATGAGCTACCTCCTTGCCTTGCCACAGCGTCTGGCACTATATCGGACAGGGCTACTATGCTAAATTGTTTTAATGAGCATTTTGTGTCCTGCGATTCTATGTTTGATTCTGTGACTAACTCTGCTTCTGTGAACACCTCAATCCGTGACTCTGAACAATTTGGTTTGGAAAACCTTTCAGTTTTACTCCTTTTACTGTTAATGTTGTTCATGAAGCATTATCTAAGTTAGATCCTAAGAAACCGGCTGGCCCGGACAACGTAGAACCTTTCTTTTTAAAGATAGCTGCAGATTTTATTGCTCCACCTCTCACTACTCTTTTTAACCTCTCCCTCAGCACAAATGCAATTCCAAAAGTATGGAAGTCAGCTTATGTCTTGCCTTTACTAAAAGGAGGGGAGGCAACTATTTTAAATAACTACAGGCCAATCTCTAAATTGTCAGTTCTGGCGAAGGTGCTCGAACGCCTAGTGAGTGAACAAGTAAAGGAGTTTTTATGTAAAAATGATATCCTGTCTAAACATCAGTCAGGTTTCAGAAAGAAACATAACACCATCACTGCGACAATGAAAGTGGTGAATGACATTACGAGTATTTTAGATAATAAGCAGAGTTGTGCAGCCTATTTATTGACCTTTCCAAAGCGTTTGATACGTCGATCATTGCATCTTAAAGCAGAGGCTACTCAGTATTGGCATATCCAGCCATGCAGTGGGGTGGTTTGTGAACTACCTCTCTGAAAGGTCCCAATGTGTTCACTTTGATGGGCTCACTTCTGAGTGGTTGAACATTGCTAATGGTGTTCCCCAAGGTTCTGTTTTAGGTCCACTTTTATTCTCCATCTATATCAACAGTTTAGGTGAAAATGTGGATGAAGCTACTTTACATTTTTATGCGGATGATACCGTGATGTATTGTGCAGGTCCCTCCATTAAGGAGGCTGTTGTTAAATTACAGGCTGTTTTTAACATTATTCAGACTCAGCTCTCTGAACTAAAGCTTCTTTTAAATGTTGAGAAAACCAAGGTAATGCTCTTTTCAAAAGCTAAAAAGACTCCAGAGACTGCTTTGGATATTGTTACTATGCAAGGACAAGTACTCAAAGTGGTTACCTGTTATAAATACCTAGGTATCTGGCTTGATGATTCTCTTACTTTTAAACTTCAGGTCATTAATCTGCTTAAAAAGCTGAGGGTTAGACTAGGTTTCTTTTTTAGAAACAAGTCCTGTTTCTCATTTGAAGCCAGGAAAAGGCTAGTCACTGTGACCTTTTTACCTGTGCTGGACTATGGTGATTTGATATATATGAATGCACCTGCCCATTACCTGGAAAAGTTAGATGCCGCGTATCACAGTGCTCTGAGATTTGTTACTAACTGTAAAGCACTTACTCATCACTGTACCCTGTATGCCAGGGCAGGTCTGCCTTCACTAACTGTACGGAGGCTCAGTCACTGGTACATGTTCATCTACAAAGCCATGTTGGGTAAACTACCTTCTTATATCTGCTCTCTGATCTCTCGACAAATTGAAAGTACTTATTGCCTGAGATCTCATGATGTGGTTTTATTAAATGTGCCAAGTGCTAGGACTGTCTTAGGGAAGAAAGCTTTTAGTTGTGCAGCTCCACTAACTTGGAACAGTCTGCAAAAATGTTTAAAACTGAGCACTTTGGTTCCCCTGCATCATTTGAAAACTCGGCTGGGTGACATGCTGTTTGATACTCATGGTACCTGTCACTGTAAATAGAGTTTGTAAACTGTACCCTGTAATTTATGTTGTATGTCGTCCTTATTGTTGTTCTGTTGTTTTTATGTTACATGTGTAACCAATGTGCTACAGGTCACCCTTGAAAAAGAGATCTTTTGATCTCAAGGGGCTTTCACCTGGTTAAATAAAGGCTACAAACAAATGTTCGGAGAATCTAGACGCTGGCCTTTGAGCCCTAAATAGGTCTTAATATGTTTTTTATCACATTATAGACATTACAAAATGTACAAACATAGTAGCTGTGCATTCAGTCAATATACATCATGAATGCATGATCATTTTATTTTTTAGATAACCTGTAGTTTAGCTGACACTTTAATCCAAAACGGATTACATACACTTCTATACCATAGACATGCCTTCAGGAGCCATTTAGGGTCAAGTATCTTGCCCACCGACACTTCAACATGTTGACTGCAGGGGTTAAGGCCCTGACACACCAAGCCGATTTCGGCCGTCGATGAGCGT
Source organism: Dissostichus eleginoides (assembly GCA_031216635.1). Classification (NCBI taxonomy): domain Eukaryota; kingdom Metazoa; phylum Chordata; class Actinopteri; order Perciformes; family Nototheniidae; genus Dissostichus; species Dissostichus eleginoides. Next base: position 289,429 of record JASDAP010000485.1, on the reverse strand, counting down.
CCTGTCGCCCTACTCAGATTGGTGTGTCCCGCACCGTTGTCTCTTTTCGGCCGTGCCGACACCTTCTGCCACCGATTCACCTTGTTGAATCGGCCGCGGAGGCTGTCGGCAAAATAAATCACTCTGATTGGCTGTTCAGCTTAGCGAATCACTGCATGAGAAGCGAAACGGAAATGAGGTACGCAAACAAACGATTAGGCACACACAGACGGCTATTCTTTTTCCTTTTCATCTCACCTGGACGCAAGAATTTATTTTACATCATGGCGATCTGGAATGAGGAAACCGAAGACCAACTAAGTTGCCACGTAATTTGCTGCCACACTTCCTGCATGAGGTGGACAATAGCTTCTTCAAGTATTTAACGGACAGGATCCTGGACAATGTGGCTAATTTCTTTTTTTATTGTATTACTTACTATTTTTATCTTATTGTATTTTAGTCGATTGTTTACATTGTACAGTTCTACATTTGATAATAAACCACTTTTTACCGACACTGCAAAATACAAAACTTTATTTCGTACCTTCATACTACAGCCATTAGATAACACAACATTAGAATGAGGATAAAATTAGCTATACTACAATAAAAGTCAGATGATACAAATGTACATGATGATACATCATTTGCCTGTCGGTGTTATGATGTTGTATATTAATATAATCTTGGATTATAATTACTGATGCATGGAATGTGGTAGCAGCAGTACTTTAAGGTTGCCAACCACAATGCTTAAATAGTTTTCTCTCTGCTTCAGAGAGCTGAAGTTTGTATCACGCAGTCTGTCTTCCGGTTGTTGCGTCAGGTAAGGAGCGTTATTGCCACTCACGCATGCGCAGTGCGTACGTGCTACTTGGTCGTCGGCTGAAGTCTTTGCGGTGTGTTCCAGTGCGACTTTTTGTCCAAGACGCAGGAGACGTGAGGCGACACAACAGTCGGGTCCGTCGGGACCAGAGTTCCCGTTAGCCGGTAATTATGTAAATATGTAAATATGCTGAAGACCGGCAAATATAAATCTCTCCGGTCAAAATAATTTCCCCTTAGCGCAATACAGACAAACAAGAATAGTCAATTCTAATGTCTAACACTTAATGTGGAGAAAGAGATGTCCTGTATGGGTTGATTGTGCGTTGATCTGTTGGTAATGCCTCTGGGTTCCGGTGGGCATGTAAACAAATGCATAATGCTGCGCTTGTGGTGATTGACATAATTCACCCACGGAACTACACGCTATACTTTGTGGCCTCACCCGGTTGCATATAGCGACGCTTATTGTTTAGGTGTCTTTTAATAAGCAGGTAGTCATATCATTAGCTAGAACTAGCTAGATCTGATCGATATGGACATAAACGCGAGTAAAGTCTAATCTGACGGGAGATAGAGATCAGCTGCTGCTGACGAGTCGACACGCAGCTCTGCATGATCACCTGCAGCGGTGAGCGGAGCAAAACACACACTTCAGGTTAGAATATCACACGTAGCTATTTTAATTACCTCTCAAACTACCTAAACTAGTTATAGATATGTTTAGTTTTACTGTCGGGTCACTCATTACTGGATCCGCGAGCTGCATGATACTGGCGGGCTGTCAGGAGAAGGAGAGAGCGCTCCGTTTATTATTCCTGTTATTGTAAGTTACTGTACACTTTTGAATAGTTAATTAATCTACTATAATTAGTTTGTTTAATATTGAATCATATCAATTTGTTTTAAAGCTCAATAAATAACAAAGAAGACCTTTGACCGGCACTTTTCTCATTTTGTCTGGAAGATTTAAACTTTAACGGACATTTTGACCGGCAAAAAAATATTCTAACGGGAACTCTGGTCGGGACGTGTTCTTTGGTGCCAGTTTGGTGTGTCAGGGCCTTTAGGGACAGTGGTGGAAAGTAACTAAGTACATTTACTCAAGTACTGTACTCAATTATATTTTTAAGGTAGTTTTACTTTACTTGAGCCAAAGGCCGTCGGCCAAAGAAATCACTCCGATTGGCTGTTCAGCCTAGCGAATCAGTGCATGAGAAGCGAAACGGAAGCGAGGGACCGAAACAAACTATTAAGAAGGCAAATCTGAGATTCATTTATCTCCAGCTCTCGACACAGGTTCGGGAAAGCCCCATGAGCTCCTCGTTGTAGAGTGAAAATGGAACGAACACGCTATTTGTTGTTTGTTTATATCACGCAGTCTGTTCTTCTTCTCTCGGTGTATCACACAGTCGTCTTCCGGTTGTTGCCTCTTACACACTACCGCCGCCTGCTGGTAAGGAGAGTTATTGCCACTCACGCATGCGCAGTTCGTACGTGCAACTTGGCCGTCGGCTGAAGTCTTTGCGGTGTGTTCCAGTGCGAAACATGGCCAAGACGCAGGAGACGTGAGGCGACGTTCCGTCGGGACGTGTTCTTTGGTGTCAGTTTGGTGTGTAAGAGGCTTTAAGCTAACACGTACACCAGCGTGAAACAACTTTACTTCATCTATAAAAACAACGCAATTAAAGGGAATGAAGCACAATTTAACCCCCATTTTCGTTTAAAAATAATTCACTAGACGCCACTATACAGCATTTTCGCACTGATACACATTGAGTAGAGCTAACAAGCTACCAAACATTAGCCCACCTGAGAAGTCGTTGAGAGATGTGTCGTTTCCTCGGTATGTGCCATTCTTCCTCGGCACTAAATTCAAACCGAGTATTTGCTGAAGAAGGTCTATCTCCGTATACTTATCCTGCATGTCTCACACCGATAGTCGACACTGCATGAATAAAAATGTCCACAAGACTTGTAAAACCATAAGAGTCGGTAAGGGGATTTGCCCAGACTGTGTTGACGCAAGTAGGCTAGCTAGCATCAGGTTAGCATCAGGCTAGCCGTCAATACAACTTGTTTGACGTCATCATGCAATAGCATCCTAGAAATGTACGCCCCGAGTTGGGTCTGTCAGGTAACAGCGCTTCCGGATGTTAAACACTAACCTGGGCAAAATGTAAGCAGTGTTCATTAGATTGTATATAAAACGTTGCAGGTGTTGGACAGTTACTAGTTGTTAGTTATAGTTTACCCTCAATGAAGAATATTCGGTAAGCAGTTTATGGCAAGTAGGCTGCCTGACAGACTAAACCCCGGAAGATTTGGCACAGTAATATGCAACTACAAGTGTATTAAATATACTGTATAAGGTGCATAGTGCACGACGACATAAAGGATAATTATTGACCAAATCCATCTTACAATTGTCACTTATGTTTCACTTACTCACAATACAACAAACAATAATAACTTTCTATAGGAAGGTTTCAATTGAAATAAGGATTCTCATTTAAAATCAATGTTTTTTAAAAATATTTGTATTAGTGATAGTTGGAATAGGTCCATATGAAGGTCAATGAAAAGTTGAATATCAATAATGTGGGCTTTTACACATGTGGAATATATATTTAAGGTTTATTGAGAATCTGACGCATAACTACATTTCTGGCTTTGAATGTAGAATAATACCCATGATGTATAAAACATTTGAAATTTACAATTTTAAGTAGGCATAGTTCTAGCTTGAAGTATATGTAAATAGACGACACTTGAGCATATACTTGTGTGTGTCAACCTGCCCTTATAGCTGATCCCCATCAGCTGTCTGCAGCTTCAAACAAATGAAAATTATTATTTGGAAATGTTTTTAAGATTGATAGTCGTACTTCAAAGTCTAGGCAGTATAGTTTTATATTAACTCCAATGCATCATATTCACTTGTTTGTTTGCTTGTAAATGGAAATTAAGACTAGTAGTTAAATGTTAAGGTACTTACATATTTTCTTTTTTTTTAGTGTAGTGGGTACTCTGCAATACACCTAAAGGTGAAGTTGATGACATGAACAAATTGTCCTGGAAATCAACAGACTGACAAGATTCTGTTAGATAAGGATAATAAAAAACAATAATCATTAGTAGCTTGTATATTTAATATATATATTGTTTGTTTTTTTACTGATTTAACGTGACAAATGTTAAAGGACATCATTTATCTGACAAATCTTACAATCATTTTTTTGGAAATGATTGCTTAAATTAAATAGCTCCAAGTTTTGTCGAGGCTCCACTACTATTGGCCAAATGAAAGAAGAAAAAAAACATTATACTGACCTTGTCCAGGTGTTCCATGACTGAAAGAAGTTGACATCTTGATCTGCGGCCACCATCAGTCATCCAAAGCCTAATATTTGGTTCATTTCTTGCTGGTATCAATGCAGGAAAGCCTCAGACAGAAATAACGCAACACTTTCACTCAATTACTATCTAATGCCGTGTTTCACATTAAATGTAAATGCAGATTCCATCGAAGCTTTAAGAATTTGATAGACCAGAATATCTGCAATATTACAGATATCTTGATTCCCTCTGGAAATTAGCATGTTAGAGTTCTGTATTTAGTACTAGAAACATACCTCTAAAGAAAGATTGTGAAACTGGCCTAATAAACTTCAGTCATGACAATCAAGCCCAAGAAACCATCTGCAAAGACCACTGAACTTCAGAAATTAAGATGACATTTAATTAATAATCTGACAAAAAAAGTGGGTTGTACCATCATCAGGAAATAGTGAATCATTTGTTGCCAAGATGAAGAAAAAACATTTGGTGAGGGGAATCAAAGTGGTTCCATGGGAAGGAGGAAGGCTGCAGAGGAGTGTGTTTTCTAGCAACAAAGACACCATTTCAATGGCAGCTGCAGGTAGATGCAGTGCTCTGTTTAAGGCTCAGTGCAATGAGGACGGATATTCAGCATCAGCACTGCCAATCCAGATGTTCAATATTTCATCAGTAGACAAAACATTGGCCCATCACAAAAGTTGGTCCTCTATTTATCATGTTAAGAAAATAAAGTTAAGCATCTGGCGGCTGACAAGCTACACATATTTCTGAAGGATTGGTTAAGACCAAACCTTAGCGAAAAGGCCATAAACACACAGAGCAACTACAATATGTCCGGACTCTAACACGGCTGGTTTGTGTTTGTTTGAAATTCATAAATCCACCGCCTCATGAAGGCAGTTTAAAAAAAAAAAGAGGGGTTCATTCAAAGAAAAAAAGTGGAGGATGCATTCAGACTGACAATAGCATTAAAAGTCAAACTTCCTAGGTTACACATCAGACAAAAACAAGGTCTGGTGGGGGTATTGCTTTGGTTACTGCTGACAAAGTAACGAGTAAAGGCTCATAAAAGAATGCACATCATATTGTGATCAATTTATCATCCTATCCTTCCGCAATCAACAACTAGCATTTAAACGATTTCCCCATTCACTTTAATTTCTTCACCAGGACTGTGCACACTGATTTGATTGGTTAACATCATATTTTCAACAGCAGTTTGTAAAGGTAGCTGCTGCGTTTTCTAACAGTGCTGCTGTCAGTCTGAACACAGATTAAGAATAAACACCTCTGGTTGGAGCTTGATCAACAGCCAATATCAGCAAATGTATGATTGTAGCTTAGTTTTCTTAATAACATCCTAAAGTGACTGAGTTACACCTACAGTAGCTCCAGGAGGCGGGTCATTTCTCAATTTGCTAAATTATTTCATTTGTGCCAAGTAAGCCTTTAACAGCCAACTTTCCCTCACCTTCCAAGTTCTGTTAAAAGCTGTAGCTACCTAAAATCAAAGCTCTCAGTTGAGAACCACTAGTCTAGAAAAAAAGATTAAAAAAAAGAGGTTCTAGGAAAACAAGAATGTATAAGAATGGATTTACAGCTGTGTTTCTGCCGTGGTGACGACGTTTAGCCTTGTAGCTGCGAGGTAGGAACCCGGTTAGCACGAATGCAGCCTGTAGAAGGGGAGAGGGTGTGTTGGCATGGCTCCTTAGTAACAAAACAACCATTATCTTACTCCTATAATAAATAAAAAAGAATTATACCAAAAAGCGTGTCAAATCTTACTCAATGCAGAAGAATACAAGAGAAAAACATTTACAAATCATACCTGCAGCAAAATAAAACTGTTTCTAAAAATGTGTTTCAATTGGAAGAGCAGCTCTGCTCAGAGACGCAGACCAATGGTGCGTGGGAAATTTAAATATAGCAACTGTTGTATTCAGTTAGCAGGATAACAGAAACGCGCAGTAACAACAGCTGGGTGAGTGGGTGAGACACCAACCAGCTAGTCCTGTTTCTGTGGCAATTCATCTTATGTTTCTGTATACATTTTTCTTTTTATAAAATATTTTATTCATACAATCATTTCTTTAACTATAGCAACATTACTATTTCATTTTTGAGTGGCAAGATATCAGTTGCACATCACCTCATAAGAACAATAGTATATAAACAAATGCAGAAAAAAAATTATTCTGTATCCTTTTGAGTATGTCTCTCGTTTTGCTTTTCAGTTCATCCTGTGTCTGTACACCTGTCTTCTGTCTCGTCAGTGTTGAGCCAATGGGAGTATTGCTGGTCCTGGTGGGGGCGTGTGATTGGTGCAGCTCTGAGCAGTGGCCCCCCGCTGGCTGGAGGGGGGGGCCCTGCATGGCAGAACAGGCTGGACACTGGCTGGCGTTCGGCTCCCCCTCACGCCGGCCCGTTCACAGATGGCTCTGAGGACACGGCACTCTGGTCCAGTCTGGGGAAAACGCAAGGATGGAAATATGTATCCATTTAATAATAAAATATTGGAATACATAGCATTGTGTGCAAGTAAAGGTAATGGACAAATATTGGAACATTTAAAAAAACCGCACAACAGCACAGCAAGGCTCAGGTTCAGGTATACAGTGCATCCGGAAAGTATTCATACCCCTTAACTTTTTTCAAATGTTATGTTATAGCCTTATTTCAAAATGGATTAAATTCATTTTGTTCTCAATATCCCACACACAATAGCCCATAATGACAAAGTGAAAACGTTTTTAAATAATCTTTTGCAAACGTGTGAAAAATAATCAAATGAAATATCACATGTACATAAGTATTCACACCCTTTGCTTTGACACTGAAAATTGAGCTCAGGCGCATCCCGTTTCCACTGATCATCCTTGAAATGTTTCTATAACTTGACTGTAGTCCACCTGTGGTAAATTCAATTGATTGGACATGACTTGGAAAGGAACACACCTGTCTATATGAGGTCCCACAGTTGACAGTGCATATCAGAGCACAAACCAAGTCATGAGGTCCAAGGAATTGACTGTAGACCTCAGAGACAGGATTGTATCAAGGCACAGATCTGGGGAAGGGTACAGAAAAATGTCTGCAGCATTGAAGGTCCCAACGAGCACAGTGGTCTCCATTATTTGCAAATGGAAGATGTTTGAAACCACCACTCTTCCTAGAGCTGGCCGCCCAAACCAAACTGAGCATCGGGGGAGAAGGGCCTTAGTCAGAGAGGTGACCAAGAACCTGATGGTCACTCTGACAGAGCTCCAGTGTTCCTCTGTGGAGATGGGAGAACCTTCTAGAAGGACAACCATCTCTGCAGCACTCCACCAATCAGGCCTTTATGGTAGAGTGGCCAGAAGGAAGCCACTCCTCAGCAAAAGGCACATGAAAGCCCCCATGGAGCACCTAGAGGACTCTCAGACCATGAGAAACCAAATTGTCTGGTCTGATGAAACCACATTTGGCCTGAATGCCAAGCATCATGTCTGGAGGAACTCAGGCACCGCTCATCACCTGGCCAACACCATCCCTACAGTGAAGCATGGTGGTGGCAGCATCATGCTGTGGGGATGTTTTTCAGCAGCAGGAACTGGGAGACTAGTCAGGATCAAGGGAAATATGAATGCAGCAATGTACAGAGAGATCCTTGATGAAAACCTGCTCCAGAGCGCTCTGGACCTCAGACTGGGGCGAAGGTTCACCTTTCAACAGGACAACGACCCTAAGCACACAGCCACGATAACAAAGGAGTGGCTTCGGGACAAGTCTGTGAATGTCCTTGAGTGGCCCAGCCAGAGCCCAGACTTGAACCGGATTGAATATCTCTGGAGAGATCTGAAAATGGCTGCGCACCGACGCTCCCCATCCAAGCTGATGGAGCTTGAGACGATCTGCAAAGAAGAATGGGAGAAACTGCCCAAAGATAGGTGTGCCAAGCTTGTAGCATCATGTTCCAAAATCACATTGGTTTCTCATACAGCATCTCTGTATACTATGTGTATTCTCTCTGTCCTACACGGCTTGTTGGAGCTCCTGCCCCCCCCCTCCCTATGAGCCCACTGTGCTCTGATGTGTGTTTATGTGTTACAATGGCGTTTGTTAGCAACCAGAAAATGACACCAGTAATGACAAACGGATGAGAATGCTGCGTGGGGTCTGGGTGCCGTGTTGGCGGGACATTGCTGGGCTCGCTGCTCCGCCCTGTGGGGCTCGAGGAGCGGACAGTGTGAGCTGGATTACTGGTGTCGTTTCCTGGTTGCTGCGTGGGGTCTGCGAGACAGCGAGACACCGCGGAACTCAGCCTGAGCACACACACATGAGTGTCCACGGAGCCGAGGCTGAGAAAAGATAAGGTGTGTGCCGGCGAAACTCCGCGAAGTAGCGCGGCTGAGAAAAGATAAGGCTGAGTGAGTGTGTGTGTGTGAGGAGCTCCACGGATTGGTCCATTTGGACCTGGGTATGGTCACGTCACTTTACCCAGGAAGAAAACAATGGAAAAAGAGAAATCTCCAACAAGGCGTTCTGGGGCAGCATAGACAGGTCTTTTCTGTGTTAGAGTTTTACTCCCTACAGGGTGTACTTTGAGGGTTTGTGACTCTGCAGACCGTTTACATGCAGAAAAAGCTACATAACACACAAGGGGACGGGTAATAACCGGAAAAGCATGACATGGGACCTTTAATTAATTTGCAAATATTCTTTTAAAACGTTGCCATTATGGGGTATTGTGTGTAAAATGTTGAGAAAAGAAATGAATTTAATCCATGTTGAAATAAGGCTTTAACATAAGAAAATGTGGAAAAAGTGAAGGGGTATGAATACTTTCCGGATGCACTGTATATCTGTACCAGCAGGTAGATTTGGTGGGTGGACGTTTCAAACAACAAGGATAACAGACAAAAGCTTAAAAGTACACTTCCAATCTGGTCCCTACACCCTTTCACTTCCCACAATAAAGGGGCCCTATTCTGTTCATTTCCAGGTCCATATTTGTATTAAGTGTCTCTACTGGGACATGTCTCCATGCTTTAATGTTCAAAAAGCTCTTTATTTTCCTCATACTGCCTGTGCTGCAGCACCTCTTTTCACCCTCGGTCTGAAACCAGAGCCCAGTCTGCTCTGATTGGTTAGCTGGCCAGCTCTGGCCGGCTCTGTTCTTATTGGTCAACCGCTCAGAGATGTCCAAACCCTTAGCCTCTTTAAGCTCTTTTTCCAAACCAACTAGTGGAAGTAGGAGTTATGAAATCCTCCAACACAGGAGGCGGGTCCTGAGACCATGTGAAATCTCCATCGATCCTGACTTACCAGCTAGTTTTTGTATATTTACAGCGACTGTTGCAAAACCCCAGCAGCTCATAAACATCCGATTTAAAAAAGGAAAGGAGGTTTACACAGATAAAAGCAATGCGACTCAAGATTTTGTTATAATTATTTGTTGTTGATAAAGCTATGGTATCAAAAAGTTACATAATACTCAATTTGGTTGAGTATATCTTAAACTTTGTTCAAGGAATTTATTTTGTGGGATCTAAAAAGCAATATTTTAAGTTTAACCTCCAAAATGGTGAGTTTTAAGTCAATACCGGATCACATTTTAAATGAGTTTAAAGCAGGGGTGGGGAACCTCCGGGCCGTATACGGTCCGCGAGACCATGTGTGTTTATATTAATGTATAAACACACAAAAAAAATCAACTGCAATAAAAAAATTAAAGAAATCTAGACCGCAATAGAATTAAACAAGCGACTGCCTGTTTTTCCTGGCCAAGGTCAGGTTCCTTGAACACAACACGAGCATAACGTGGTATATCTCACGTCACGTCTTCAATATTAAACGAGACCGTCGGTGTAACTTTTTTTAATGGCAGTGTTTTGAACTGGCACACACTTCACTTCATGTCAGATTCGTCGGTGATGTGCACCTGGTTTTGCTGTGTTAGTTTCTGTTGTGTTCACTCATCGTGCAGTTTAGTATCCAGTGGTCCTCAGTTTGTTGCATTTAAGTTTTCATTCAATTCCTGGAATTCAAGGTACCTGCTACGAGTGTCTGCATTTTGGTCCTTACACCTTTTACACACTCTCTCCAAAGCATAACATAAAAACATTGAAAATAAAACAGAAAGATATCTGGATTAAGAGGTTGCATTTTCTTTGCACAGAATGAAAGAAAGGCAAAAATGAATGAGCTGTGATTTTAGTTTTTTTTTAGCAGAGGTTGAGTTCAATCATTTGTACGGCCCTCGGAGGATGTTGTAAAAATTGAAATGGCCCTTTAGAGGAAAAAGGTTCCCCACCCCTGGTTTAAAGGATCAACATGTAACATTTAACACACGTTGAAAAAGAGGTTTACATTTTGTATTTTAAGCTAGTTATAAAGTATGACGCATCATGATTTAAAGTTGAATCATGATTTAAATCTTGTTTATAAATGAATCCTTGCGAGTACTTTTGAGTGGTTCCTTGTTAGAATGGTACAGACAGTAGAAAGCAGTCGGACTTACTTGGCCTCCTCGCTGGCCGACATTTCCTCCAGAGGACCGTTGGGTAGCTTCTCACTGCTTACAGGAAACACAGGAGGAGCGAGAAAAGTTAAGAATCACATAACATGATTTTGGTCCAGTCATATACCTAGTGATAGAACCATATCAAAAGCAGTCCAAATATATTTATTAAAACAAGATGCAGGAGCTGCTCTTAAACTCTTAATGTAGAACATGCCTGCTTGAATATCACAGGATCTACAAAACAACTAATTACAGGACTTTTACTAAATGATGCAAATTTTGATTTTTTTTATTGTGATGGCCAACTCTGCTGTAGGTGCTGTGTCTGTTTCTGTGGACAAAGCCTGTGTACTTATGTGTGGAGTTTGGACTTTTACAATGTTTTGTTCATAATCTATGAATCATTTCACTAACAAAAACTGAAGCATTGAAGCACATCAAATTAAAAAAAACTTAACATTTAAGCACTTTTTGCTTTTCTACCTACTACGTGCTTTCCTACAATATTGCACTTCCCAATGAATTGTTCTACTTTGATTGTGCTTTTATTTGATTTCCAATCATGTTTTAAAATGGACTGAACAATGCTGCTAGCTGAATTAGGGTGTCAATATGATGGACAAATGACATTTTAAATACAGTTACAGGGAATATAAGATGTGACTGCATCAAACTTTGTTACACACTGAAAACTCATGTTTAGTGAACATGTAGTGTTGGTTCTGACCCTGTTTTGGGACAGCTGGCTGCGGCTGAGCTGTTGACGCCCGTTCTCTCCGAATCCACACACTCCCCTACTGAGTATTTCTCTGGAGAAGCACTCTTCTCTTCATCACTGGAACACACAGATACACACACAAACACACAGATGAACATCAATACCATGTGAGGGGAATCGAAGCACCCACCTTCCCCACAGAAACACACAGAACAGAGTGAGACGTGAACAGTGATGCATGCTCAACTGACTGACAGAGCGCACTAAAACAAAAAGGATGGACGTGTTGAAATGAGGAACTGTGAATAGTATGTGGGAAAAGCTTCAAAATGTACAGCAAATGGAGAAAGTTTGGATTCTTTTGCGACAATACTCTGTTTATCGTTTAGTTACAGAGCCAGGAAACAGTAGGCATGCCTACAAACTCATTTGGACTCTGATTGGACCAAAATTGACAGCCGTCAGTCTTGCTTCGTCTCGGAGAACCACCAATAATCTTGATGAGGCCTCAATCAACGCACAGAGACATCCATTTATATTCTTATACTTTAGGTGCCACATCATTGATGAGCATGTGTTCATATAAAAAAAAACAACAAGCGGTCATGCTGCTAATGACAATATGTTCCCAATTGAATGGCTCTGGTTATCTTTACATTTTCCAGCGCAATACCATCTTTTTTTTTTCTTTACTTTTTAATTCATAGAGTTATGTAAAGTAACTAAGCACATTTACTCAACTAAATGTTTCAGGAAATTGTACTACTTTGTACTGCACCCCCACTACAATCCAGAGGTAAATTACATACTTTTACTCCAATTTATTTATGTAATACCTTAAGTTACTTGGCAGACTTAAGAGTAATGATGTGAAATATAATCAAGTGTTAAATCAGACTTTAGTTCCACCTGGAGTAAATTCACAAGCTACCCTGCAGTATACAAAGTCATTACAACTAGCTGCACCTTTACCAGCTGTGATTAAACATACAAAATTATAATCAAAACACATATTGTACATTATTCTGAAATGGGCCAATCTGTATTACGAGTAATATTACTTTTGCTATTTTGATGCCTATACTTTTGAGCTCAACGTCAGACTTTGGACGTTTAAGTAATAACAGGATTGCCACTCACTGTATATCAGCCAGGAAATATGTGTGGTTATTCAGGTGTCTACATCCCAGTTTGTTTTTGAAAATGTGTCCAACTAAAATGAAGTTAACCTATAAAATAAGGCTATTGATATGATACATTATTAAACACTGATTGCATTTAATGAAATAACATGTTCCTTGCACATTACATTTTTGTATTTAATTCAAATTAGTACAAGTAAAAATGCCTTCCTACTTAAAATATAAGTATATAAACAAATATAAATAATTGTTGTAGGAATATTTCACTTTTTTTATGATTTAATGCTTGCTGTATGTATAGCGTTTTGAGTAAACTGTATTGTGAGTTTAGTGCGTAGTGGACTTAACTAAGCTTACACATTCAAATTGCCCGTTTGAGTCTTAACTCGCAATCTTAAGATCGATGACCCAAAGCACAATAAGGAGGCAACCCAGAGATAAAAAAAGAAACATATCAATACAAATTCTTAAAGTTTTTGGTGAAATTTCAACCAATAACTTACATTTTGGTTGGCGTGTTAAGAAAAAAGCCATACACGTAAAATACTGCACTGAGACAACACCTTGGGTAGAAACGCATGCAGAATGGAGATAATGAAATAAACAAACAAGGAGCTGAAACCAAAGAAGAAGATCAAAATTGGGAAAGAAAAGTTGGTGGTTGACGTGACAACAAGACTACATCACGGCTGCAGGCTGATCTCTGATTGGCTGTACATACCGATAAGATTTCAAAACTCTGAAGAAGACCACACCCACAACGCACAGCAAGAGAGAGGAGGGGAAGCTCAGGTTGTAAGTGTCGCTCAGTTCATCAGACAGTTGTTATTTACTCAGACAGATAGACAATATAATGCAGCATCAACAAGGGGACAGAAGGACAGAGGACTCTGGGGTGTGTGTGTGTGTGTGTGTGTGTGTGATGAAACAGGACAGAGGAGGATGTAAGAGGTCAGTTACTGTGGATTTCATTTGAATTTTTTCTGGAAAGAAACATTGCTCAAACTTGTCCTGCAACAAAAAAACGCTAGTGATGGGGAACTAAAGCTCAAAGTAAAACTTGTGCCCTAAACACTTTCAGTGGAACGTCGCTAGCATAATTAGCTCAGGTTAGCACAACAGGCTTTCCGTGTGAGTCACACCACAGCGGGGACAAATTAAACCCATCGTGTCCGCTCATGATATAACAGCTACAACATCAACAGAGAAAGACTAGCATGGTTTGATGGTGGCTGTTCTGAGCTCCATGTTCACCAATACAGCACAAAACATACTTTTTTAAATTGTTATTATTGTTTAAAAATTGCAAAGGGTAAACTAATTGAAACACTACTCCTTATTGTTTTGCTTGTGGTTTCTTTTTTTGTCAGCAGGATTGATGAAACTTGGAAGGATGAAGCAAAGAAGAACCCATTTCATCTTTAAGCTGAACATGGTGGAGATCTCTTTACACAGGAAAAGCCTTCACGGAGGGCTACGTTCAGATGGCTACGTTCAGATGGCTACGTTCAGATGGCTACGTTCAGATGGCTACGTTCAGATGGCCTTGCAGTTTTGTATATGATGTAGTATTGTCCGCTTGATTATATAAGAAATGCTTTTCAGTATGAATCTCTTTTGTGACAGGTTGTTTTTTTGAGTGTTTAGTGTAATAAAGTGTTGGAAATGGAAATTGGAAAGGTTTTAGGGTTAGGGAAAATAAAGCCTTAGTCACCAGCAGTAGGATTTTCTCTGCGTTTCACACTTGCAGTATTCTCTGTTTGAAAACAAACATTTCCTCCCATATAGCAAACTTACAACAAACCTTGACTCCTAAACCTGGTATGGACCGAACCAGGACTTCTGTTTACAGTTATACTCCTAGTATTTAGCCCTGCATTTAGAGTTTTTGATTCTGTAAAAGGTACTCATAATATTGTAGAATATAATTTCAAGGGCAAAATATATATTAACTGTAGATCATTTCATCTTGTTATTTTGACTTTCCACTCCGTTATGTGAGCTATAACCAACATATATTATTAGCCGGTGAAAGAATGAGCTCAGTATGTAAGAAAGCTGAATTAGTCTGAGGGCCCTATTTTAGCCCAGCTCAAGCTTAGCTTTGACGGTTTGGTTTTTAATCTATCCAATTATGACCTAGAAACTTTTTGTGTTGCATTTTTAGTTTTGAGACAGAAGGAAGAAAACAAACTTGTTGGATGTTGATTTAAAAGTGGAAGAACAAGAGTATTATGGTTGATATTGGCAATTATGATACTGAGAATCTTTTAAACAGCTTCTCTATCTGGCACAAAGTCACTCCACTGCCACTTTGGTGATTTTGTCTACAAGAGCAAACTAAATACTTGCAGCACACCAACAGCAGTAGTGAAATGATTAAAATGCAAGTTACCTATTTTAAAAACAACCATTAGATGTGTTTTGGTGGCCTGGGGCCAGTTAGCACAGAGAGCTGAGTAGTGTTTGTTTCTGGGTGTGTGGCAAACCTCTTGAAGACGGCGGTCTCAGTCTTGGCGTCCACAGTGAGGCTGACCGTTTCTTTCATGGAGCCATTGATGACCGTCTCTGTGATGCTGCGCTGCTCACAGGAGGCCGTTTCCTCTTCTGCTTTAGATTTTCCCACAATGCTTAGGTGAGTTGGAGGAGGGGGAAGCCTCATTCTTACCCAACCAGCCATCATAATCTGGCGGGTTAGGAAAGAAAAGAATAGATGTCAGATCTTAACACTCAACAACCTACAGGAGGTATTCAGTCTTCCAAAAATAAACCAAAACGTGAGTGAGACCCTTGTTAGCAACCTCTGTTTTTAAGAAACTAAAAGCTTTTCATGAGTGAAGCGGCAAAGATCATAAAAGATATGAAATAGGGGTGCAACAACTAATCGACTTAATCGATTAAAATCGATGACCAAATTAGTTGCCAACTAATTCAGTCGTCGATTCGTTGGTGACGTCATCACGTGTGTTTTAAGCGCCGTTAAGCTCCAACGTTATCGGTCTTTTTATCGGTACTGGAGACATTTATAAAATATGTCATATGTTTTATTGCTACATAAACATTATATCGCAGTCTTAGTGTCGCCAACTCGTTTCTAATATGCAAAAAGACAAAATGCGTCTATGGTGTATTTTCGATCTTTCCAATCAAGAAGAGATCTCTCTCCCCCATCATCTGTGTGCGAGGGGGCGGGGCAGTTTACACAAACGCGTCTGCTACATGCATGCAACACACGGCGGGGATGGCGGAGAGAAGCGCTCCAAGGTGTGGTTAAATGTTACCCGTCTTGAGGTGGACAATGCTCGTTGCCAAAAGTGCAATAAGAGTTTAGCATGTAAGGGCGGCAACACGAGCAATTTGTCTAAACATTCAGCAAAAGTGCACCACATTCAGACGGAGAAATGCACCGGGTTCCACTGTCTTTCTAGTAGCTCTGTACCCCCACCATCCACGAATAACTTTCCCACGTCAGCAACACACGGAGTTAACAAAATTATACAAACATGGGTTAATGATTAGAAGTAACTGAGTTATTTATTTTGTTAAAGTTTCAGCTTTACAATTCTGTTATCACACTATTTAATACGATTTGTTAAAACATTGTTGTTTCTTTTGATGTGAAATATTATTTATTTAATTTAAATAAAAAGCAATGTTAATTTTTCAAAATTTGTTTAGTTAATTTAATATATATATTTTTGAATCAAGTATTCATCTTTATTGTCTTCATTGTTAGTTTCCACATGCCTAAAACAACCTCAAGCTAAATCTAAAAGTTGATGGCTAAATAAGAGCGTTTGAGAAATTGTGCAAGGCATAATAGTCCGAATAGTCGATTAATCGTTTCATTAATCGATAGATTAATCGATTATCAAATTAGTCGTTTGTTGCAGCCCTAATATGAAATAGAACTCGAAACAAAATGCCGCTGAGGCACCCGTCAGCTAATATTACGCATGGGTTTAATAAGGTCCAGGCAAAAGTTATTTGATTGATGCCACTATATACAAGTACAATTCTTGTCTGTGCTCTTGCCTCGTGTTTACCCGATAGTAAAAAACCATAGGCCTACCGGGTGCACTCTCCAACACCACCTGTTTCCCAAATGTATAATCTCCAGGTCTCCCATCCCCCAGTGCCCAAAAAACAGCCTTCTCAAAACAAAAGCACAAAACAACTTGTTTGATCAACTTGGATAATACTAGAATTAAAGGAAGATTTACTATAAACAAAAAACAATAAAATAAATGGATAACTATTAAATAATATAAGTCCGTATATGGCTCCATCAATGAGTATTTTATGTTGTAAACTAAATCTAAAAATATTGTAAGCATGTACGCACCATAGACCACAATTAGGGCATTTAATCAAAACCCAATAAAAAAACCTTAACTTTGAGATAAGGGAGCCCAGAAGTGCTAAAAATGCTAACTCATTTTCAGGTAAAGAACTCATTCCTGCACACATCTCACCTTCAGACTGTGTGGGTGCATTGACTCCCAGAGGGTCCATTGTCTCTAGGCTGGTTTCCATAGCAACAGGAGAGTTGCACCTCAGAGGGTCTTTGGGGCTGCAAGAGAGGATGTTTTATTTACGAATCACTCTTTCAGGTGCAAAGACGATCACAGCCAAAGCGATGCGCCGTTCTCCTGAAGCGCGGAAGATCTGTGTGAACTTCCTACCTGACGGGGGTGAAGTTGGAGAAATCGGCCCAGCCTGTTTCAGCGTTGGAGGTGGCGGGAGGGGGGGAGCTCCATGAGGTCTCAGGGAGGTCTTCTGTGGAAGAGGAGGCCAAAGGAGAGGAGGCAGCAGGGTTGTTAGGGCTGGTGGCTGGAGCAGTGGATGTACCTGTGTCCATGGGGATGTCATCAAAGTTGGCCGTCCACACTGGCCCTATAAAATGTAATTTATAATATAATAATATAAATATAAGTCTGAAAATGTAAGTATTAACCCCAGCACTAGTTCTTCTTAGCCTTTCCATAACCCGCATCATCAGCACTGTGTGCAAAACCCTTAACTGAAATCTACATCCAGGTAACATTTTGGGTTCTTTATAGTTATTGATATGCTATTAGGGTTGTTGTGTAGTAGTTTTTTTGTTTACCAACCTGTGTCGACTTCCATTCTGTCGTCGGTGCTGGGGTTGGCAGCTTCGAACGGATCTCTCTTCACATCCTCCTCCTCTGAGTCTGTACTTTCCTCGCTGTCCGTGCTGCCCGAGCTCCTGAGACAGACCGACGGAGCAGGAGTTATTTTTAATGGACAATCAACTTCGTCTTCACTAGGGACTGTGGTTTGTACATGTATAACATTTCTCAAGTTTCTGAACTGATATGAGGAGCTGTGAGCTGTGTGTGCTAACAGCTAATGGCTGATGATTTGGTTTTCTGATTCAACGTCAGGCTGAGATCCTCACCGCTGATTGGCTAACGCGAGAATGCGTCACGCGAAGTTGAAAAAAATTTACTCTCGCGAGAGTTACAATTTTTTTCTTCAATCGAATTCGCACCTATCCGCGTCTTTGCATTGACTTTACATGTAATCACGCCGCGCCCAGAAATCGCATCGTGTCCAGTGTGAACGCACCATTAGGGTTAAACTAGGTACATACAGTGAACGGTTGTTGGCATCTTTCAATGCTCATAAGGGCTGATTGATTATAAAAAAAGCTGAATTAGCCAATGACTAATGAATAATGTAAATATTCCAGGGACATTTTATATTAAAAAAAAAAAAAAAAAAGTAATTTTTTTTTAGACGAATGGTCTGAAGGTGTTAAAATGTATCAAAGTGTATTCTGTGTGACATTACAAAGAGCAATCCTGTGTGTGCGTGCGTTGCTGACCTGGGGCGTCGCTGTGCCTCTGGTGCAAAGGTGACATCTTTTTCATCCCAGATATCCTCCTCGTCTGAACCAGCGTCTTCAAACTGCTGGATTTTCTCCTTACAGCGTGCCTCAAACAAAGCTATATTTGCCTGGGGAAAACACACAGGGGCGACATATTTAGAACAAATATGTCATATCAAAAGTTCACAAACTAGGGCTGGACCCTGCAGAACAAAAGTCACTCAGCCGAGAAGCATTAATGTGGATACCTCAGGTATCAGGAAAATCAATGGAAATAACTTATGGCATATTCATATATGCTTAGGTCTTGCATCAGTGGTAGAGCTTTTGATAAAATCAGCCTATGCTTCGCTCTTGATTCAAATACAGGCTATGGCAATTTTAGTTTTAAGATGAATCCTTATATTTTACTCGTTAACAATTTCACTTTGCATCATGTCGCTTTGTGGCATCTGCTTCTAAATGAATGTTAACAGTGAGATAAAAAGACAAGCCATATGATAATATAACACATTTTCATTTGTTCCAATATCATGTTATGATCTCCTCAGTGATTGACTACGTATGAATTCAAGATTAATAATCAAAGTACTTACACTTTCATTTGTATTCAGTGAAAAATTGATGTCTGATATTCTATCAAACGGAATACTGCAATGTTAAAGAGAACAGAGTTTAGTTTAGTTAGGGTCGTTAGGCATCCACATATATGGCAACACAGGCAGTAGCACACAGCTTTAACCCTTCATGATCATAGTAACATACACTGCGCTTTTCATAGCCACTTTCGTTCTTTATATGCATGTTTTTTGTAAACTGGTCAAAGAAAAGAAAATAGTTATAAACAATTTTTTTTATTATTTATTCTTATTTTTTTACCAGTAAAGCCATTTTCAACATTGCTTAGTGTAGATGGCAAAGTTTCCCAAATGGCAAGTCTGTATCCAAAAAGGCTATTATTTGAAGGGAAGTCCAACAGATGAGTAAATTGTTTATCATCTTCATCTGATTAGAAACATAGCAGCTCAAAGCTTAGCTTAGCACAAAACCTGGAAACAGAGGGAAACTTCTAACGTAGCTCTGTCAACGGTGAATGATACACCTTCCAACATCCTGTCATACTTACTAAAAGGTGGATATAGATTATAACAAAGATTTTCATTATACATTATCTTGCTGACAATTTGTTCTCTTTGAAAGAAAGAAGACTTTTTGGTGTTCATCCTGGTCAGTATTTTTGAAATAACTTTTAAGTTTTTTATATCCTGCAATGTCGTTATCCTGGATATAATTAAGAACATTTATGGAGAAGCCCTCATTTGTTTATATAAAAATGTTTAACACATACAAGCATAGGCTCGACACACAAGTTCGAGCCTCATTGTCAGTGGGATCTATAACTGAAGTTTTATCAGGATGCACACCATTTTCTTGTGGAATTGCAATGTTATCACATCACACATGAACAAAGAAATCAAACTTAGGTTTTGAAGGCAGTTCCTGAGACTCTATATTATGGGTTGAAGAGGAGTTACTCGATGGAACTATTTCTGAATGAACAAGGTGGAAAGGTACAGTATATTTCTCTTCACATTTGACTGAGCTGCACTAGCAGTTTCCCTATGCGTGCAGATTTTGTGCTGAGCAAGGCTTAAAACATTGTGAGACTACCTCAGTGACGGAAAGCATTAAATTGACCTTCTCATCAAAAAAGTCCTGCTTTATAAAGCATACTAAGCACAGTCAAAATGTAGGATGCCATGTTAGATAGCTAGAGTCAATTCCATCAGACTGCAATGAACTAATGAACAGCACTAAAATAGGTGATGAAGACTGAGTCACATTAGATATACATTAAGTCCAACCCTCACATGAACCCAACAATCTCCATACTCCTCATCTTATACCAGCCTACAAAGCACACACAGGAATTCCTCAATCTCATCACCCTATTACTCTTCCCCGCTTTTCAAAGTTTTTGATAACGGATATGGCACATATAGGAGGGACTATAATAGTATCCTAATTGAATCTTCTCATATACGCTTTACCGTCCATTAATGATAACTGGCAAGTTTGATTTAAAGCACAGTCAGTGTCCAATGCACATGTGTTTAGGCCTTTGACTTTAAGTTGACCTTTAAATGCCAGGTCGATACCTTCCCGGCATTTCGCCTGAACAGATAGCAGGAACACCAGACCTGAGCCCCTACTAGAATGGGAGCATTTTAGAGACACCAATACAACAGTGCAGCAAATAACACTCCTCACCCTCACAATGTTTACAGTCATGTCATTCTTATATGAAATAGAAGTATATAGAACTGACAGAGAATTTGAGACAGCAGGAAATGCTGCTGTGTGTTCAATGTTACCATTTCAGCCGTTTATTGTTACCAGTTTAATGTATAACTAGTAATGACTATAAATGGAAGTCTTTTAAACAGGATCAAACCTCCAGACCTTCCATATTTAGAAATGCATGCTTGAATCCATTGGAGATCCACGTGTAAGGCACAACAACAAAATGAAAATGTGCCATCTATTTATTTTTATTTTTAGAAGCTCTCTTGTAAACCGATTTAAAGTTAGAAGAATGATTCTCGTGAGGACTTGAGGAATGGATTCTGCTGAACGTTTGTATTGGTGGACTCTTGTTTCACCCACCCCACCTACCGAGCCTGATTATGCTAATCCAAACGTCTATGTAGAAAAGCTCTACTTCAAATCACAAACTGTTTCAAATGAAGCAAACATTTGAAATCAATGATCGACTGACAGCCATCTCCCACAGCCCCCCCAACAGTTGCAGAAGATTTCACCCCCACAACCAGTTTGCCCTAAGAAATATAGAAAGGGAGAGCACACAAAAACATAAAGCTGGATATAATAGTTTCTTCTTTTTAAGCCAGATTATGTATTTATTATGGCAGTAGCTGTTTTTTTGCAAGGAGATTTTTTTATGGGGACATTTGTGTTACTGTCAAGGTTATTTTGGTCCAATCACAACTATGAAACTATCAGAATTGTGCTGAACGGCAATAAGTGGCATTACTTTTTTTGATGTCAACATGAACCTTGAATAGGAATCAAAGAAAAAGCTCATGTCATAACAATGAGGCAGATCATTAAAAACAGGCTTTTCAAATAAAGTGAAGAGCATATTAATGTGACATTATGAAATGAATGAACGCCCCCCACCACCAACTTTGTTATGTGCTTATGTGCCCTGTCCCTTGATTGTTACACAGTAATATTAAGACAGCAGTTCCAGTCATGCAGGATGAGTACTCACTCCACAACATCGTCCTGATCAGCAAACTCTTCGTCATTGAAGCCGAACTGCTCAATAAAATTGGACGTCATTTGTTGCATCTGATAATCAGAAAAGGCCTGGCAAAACCCAGGACCAACGATAATGATATAGTCTTGGCTCTATACACAGCTGGTCATTACTTGCAGTACAGAAAATAGCAAATGCACATACTAAGATGTAGAAACAAAAGAATGTTTAACAAGTACACTAGATAGGTTAATGGCTCAAAAAGCACAAACATGCATTTATAGTCAGATGCCAAAATGCTTTAAGATTCATTTAAAAACACATCAGAGAATATTAATTGAAGTCAAATTTCCTAAATAACATTAGTAGTTAGTAGTAGATTTTGCAAGACCCATAGTCACAACATATTTGAATTTAAAGGGACATTTAGCTTGAATTATTTGCATTTCAACAGATTGAGGTTCTCTGGTGGGGAATAGGTGATTTGCGTTTAGTGTTATCGAGCATGAGGTTTTAACATTTCAATGTTTGAAGATCTGCACTGCAAAAGTCCCAAAACACGTCAACAAGAAACCAAAGACAAGGATTCCTGTCATTCTAGTTTTTGTTAAATGAGTTAGTTTTGTTCAATAACACAAATAAATATTTGGATTGCATTAGAAGCCAGATTTTTTGAGTTGAATCACTCAACCCATGTTGCATAATACGCTTTCTTTACAGAGATTACAGGTTATACAAGTAGCCATTGTAAGACGTCTCACTTTAAAAAATGTCATCATGATTCATTAGCACTTTTGGTCATTTAGGGAAAGCTGATAACTGTTTCCCTTTCTATGCACACTGGTTTAAACGTCATTTTGTCCTATCAGAACTGTTAATAATAATAATAATACATGGGATTTGTATGGCACTTTTCCTAATGCTGTTAAGAGAATATGCTTAAAGGATTTACCTCGAATCAACAGAGCTTCTGTTAAAGACGGTGATAGAAAGACTTACATCTATTTGTAGATAAATTAGATGTGTGTGGCTATGGGCCTGCTTTAGTGCAACTGTGTGTGTGTGTGTGTGTGTGTGTGTGTGTGTGTGTGTGTGTGTGTGTGTGTGTGTGTGTGTGTGTGTGTGTGTGTGTGTGTGTGTGTGTGTGTGTGTGTGTGTGTGTGTGTGTGTGTGTAGATCTTACTTGTTGTAGAGAAGAGTCCTGGTGAAAGCCGCTGTCTTTAAAGTCCACCTCATCATCACTGGAAGAATGGATGTGGTGTGTATTCACCTAAAGAAAAAAAGAATTTAAGCAAGAAAAGAAGACAAATATATTGACCGCATCAACGGGCATTCCACACTACACTACTGATCAGGCAGAGCTGTCCAGTGTAATCAAATTAATCCATCTTGATTTGTGCATGTGCTCTGGCGCAGTGCATCCTAGTGTAAATCTTTATGAATATCTAAAATTGTATAAAATTAAGCTCAAAAAATGATCTGGAAAAATAAGAACTTAATTATTCAGTTACTATTTGATTTCCTATCCAATGCACTGGAGTACAGAGACAACACAATAACAACTGGTTGATTGTCTAAATAACAATAAGTTGCATTGTACAACTAACATGTAGTGTAGTAAACATTAGAGCTTGACATCAGTGATGATGTTCCTGTAGTTACTCACCAGGTCCACAGTGTTTCTCTTGTTTGTGTCAGACAGCTGCCCAGAAATAAAGGCCTCCCATTTGTCTCGGTCTTCTGCTGGCAGCTCTGACAGACACACACACACACACACACTATATATACACAATGCATCTTCATATACTGTATATTTAACAGAAATGTTAAAGAATGGTGCCTTGAGGTCCATTTCAGATGCAATTACATAAAGGAAAATTAGATGAACAGAGAGCTAAGTGATGCGACATGAGAACAACACATACAAATGTGGAGATAGATAAACAAGTCCTTACCAGAGATGAGCTGTTGTATCTGTGGACCGTTAGGGCCTTTGTCACAGTTATGAACTATAGAGTTGGCTATTCTGGTGAGGTGGCCCATGTATCCTCGTCGACGACCACCTTCTGCCCTATAACACAAATGAACACACCAGATATGAGGACATATCATTACGAGTCATTGGTCTGACCACTAGACCACTCTGTATATAGTATATATACACACTAATATAACCATAACCAGTAGGGATCATGGTAAAGGAGCAAAGGACTTTTGGTGTATTCTTTTCTACTGCAGCAAATGAATAAGGCATTGTTAAACTCTGACAGAGTGACTCTTGTTTTCACAAAGCAGAATACTCACTGATCTTTCTCGTTGGAGCTCCAGGCTTCTACAATTCTCTGTATAAACTGGCACTTTTGAAACAGCTGGTGGAAGAAAAATACAAACAAAGTGAATACAAACAATTCAGCGTGGCCACAATGTAGTAGTTCATAGTGACTTGTGTCTTTCAGTACAGTACAACAAATATAATCCAAGTTATTTTTATTTGATTAAATTGTTCCAATCTTACGTGTTTGATGAGGATGCTCTCCCTTGCATTGTCCTGCTCTGTGTCTGGCTGGATCTCGGTGGGGGCGGGGGGCATAGCCAGAATCATGGCTGTACAGATCTCCACTTGAATGTGGAGGAAGTTGTTCCAGATGTATTTGAAATACATATCCTGTGGAGCAAAACAAAATAATAAATACAATAGGAACATCAGAATAGATTTTTCATTGTCTAAGACTGAACTTTATCAGAGTACTAAAGAAAACATCAGTACTCCTTAATGATAAAACTCACTTTATTGTATTCCAAGAACACTTCATTGCAGCATTATAAAATGGCAGCCTTATATTCACAATCTGTAGCTAAAACCTAAAAATAAGCTAAGACAGCATATTAAATGTTTCCAAAAGATTGAGGAGCGATAAAAGGTTGGATAAGATGTTCGTTAGCATTGGAGCATAGCAACTGAGGGCAGAAGATTCTATGCTTTATGTGGGCAGTTAACGGTTTAGACTATATTGTGAGTTATGTAGGCCTTATTTTATATGGGCTAAAAAGTTGAAATAAAAATAGAACAAACTAAAGAAAGCGTAACCCTAGTAACACAATCTTCAATCAATTTCTTATAAACTTGCCAGAAAACTAACTTTAATGTCTCCCATGGAAGAACACTTTTCAGGAGATAAGATAATTGCAGCATTATAAAATGGCAGCGTTATATTCATAATCTTTAACTTCAACCTAAAAATAGAAAAAACAGCACAACAATGAAATGTTTCACAAAGATAAAGAGACTACCTCAGCCTAAGTTGTAAAGCATTTGACTGTAATGAGCTTGTAGGGTTGGCAGTGTGAAAACAATCTGGCCTGAAGTAGATATTACTCACTAGTATTATTCCCAGTGTGTTGAGGTTAATGAGTTCTGTGTTAATGCTGTGAGTGTTGCTCTGCAGCAGACTGGCCACCAGTCTGACCACGTTGAGCCTGGTGTTGCCCACAGGGGGGTCCAGCACCCCCCACGTTGTCTTCATCAGATTCGCCTGTTGGTGGAGATCAAAAACTCTGCTCAATATATACACAAGTGACTGGGATCCATCGACAGCAACTCCTGAATACGTGTGTGGTAAAAGAGTCCATGTCACATACTGATTCTGTGACTGGAACATCTGTCATCTTCAGCTGTTTTCTAAGAAAAGTTTGAAACATACTAATCCAAACTAAACTGAGAACAGCTCATAACGGGTTGGACTTAACTTGGATGAAATAGTTCCATGCAGACTTGTCACTTTAATATACAATATATTGTTTTATGTTAAAGCGGCTTACATCTGTCTGTAAGTGTTTTTACCTTTGGGGGTTCCAGTAGCAGCTGGTGAAAGTCTTTGAGTCGGGGTCTCACAGCTTCCAGGATGCTGTGGTTGACTGAGAATGAAGGGTGGGACATCCCTGGGGGGCAATCCATATGACCCTCAAACCTATAACATAGAAGGTTATACCCTTACTATTTTGGACTGTGCCTAAAGTAGGACAAGAACAACAGTTATGGGTTAGGAATGTAGTATTGCAGCTTAATTGAAAAACAGCAACTACTTAGCAAACTTCATAATGTATATATCCTGCATAGTTTCATTAGTAATATCAGGTTAGTTTATTATAGTAAGTTGTAACTTATTCTGAATATTTGTTTTACTCTAGAGATACTCTATAGATGTATATCTTTCTTTTGTTAATGTGTTATGTATACTTTTATTCAGGCGCAATGCCTTTTTTACATGCTGCTATAGCAAAACTATTTCTCAATTTGGGATCAAGAAAGTATATCTTATCTGATGTACAATAATCTAGGTTTTATTTATTTTTCACGTCATATTGTCCAGCACCCAGTCCCCACTATATACAGTATATTCAATCTGGGAAAACATAATGAAGAATGGCAGAGGCCACAGGACGTACGCTGGTCTCCTCGTTTCAAACAATGTGAGGAGGATCTGGATAACACTGACGATTGCAGACTCATTCTTCTCCTTCTCAAAGATGTTGGACAACAGCTGCTCCACCGTCTCCTGCCTGAGGAGGAGAGAGAGGAAGGTGAAGGAAAGCAAGCATCAGTCACTGGTAAATAGCATACTATGCAAAAAGGACAATAGCCCATGCCACCATGTTTATTGTTTTACCCCGTGTACCAAATAAACAAAAGCCAACAAGTGACGTGTATGAAAGTCACTGGTACAGTAAGAACCTAGGAAAATGAAAGTAAGTGCATAAGGAAAACTCTTACCGGCACTCCTATAAGAGTTTGTGTAGCTGAACACATGCTTACTTTTCAAGTGTTGCCAGGAGTGGGTCTGGATCTGAGGAGCCCTGGACCTGGAACATCTGGTCTCTGCTCAGTCTGATGATCTCACACAGAGACTGCGAGGCATTGGAGTGCCTCTGAAACAAGAACGATTGTGTGTGGGGGGGGGGGGGGATAGAATGTAAATACATCCAATCAAGGACCCAATATTCCTGAACACATTTTAAAATAAACATCAGAATTTATCCTGATTATAATAGAAATGTATAAACAAATTAAGAGGAAAATAGCTATACAAATCCTTTTTGGAAAAATGATTCTTAAATGTAGATCTGCAAATCCTCTGAAAACACAACTTGGAGTAGTTAATAATAGTTAAATTAAAACAAAACAAATTGTTCAATGATTCATAAAGAGACCAGGGGGACTTATATGTCCAGGTGGCAATTGGAAGAAACAGTGAAGTGTGTGAGAAACTCACATCCTCATCTTGAGAAGGTTGTACCATGTCCAC
The DNA here is from genome assembly GCA_031216635.1 of Dissostichus eleginoides. Classification (NCBI taxonomy): domain Eukaryota; kingdom Metazoa; phylum Chordata; class Actinopteri; order Perciformes; family Nototheniidae; genus Dissostichus; species Dissostichus eleginoides. The sequence goes on along the minus strand of JASDAP010000485.1, from coordinate 262,478 downwards.
CAGTCTCTGAATCACCTTCTCCTCATTCAGCCACTGAGAGAAGACAGAGAGCACAGATGTCAGGGAAACACACAATATGAGGAGGAAACAAGGCGAACAAGACCTCAAATGTTAAGTATGTTTTCAAATTCATAATTGCCTTATCATAGAAATTTGAAAGATTCTGTGAAGACATAATTAACAAAACATCATCACTCTGACTTATCCCTTTTTGGCACATGTCCACCAAATAAGAAGAAATGACCAGTTACAAATCCAAGTGCCATGCCATTTATTTTATATCTTAGGAAGACCCTGACAAGAACTTAAAGAACCTTCCAACAAATGCATATTACGTGCATGCAAATCGTCTGAGTTGTGTCTGATACCCATGTTGTATTGTACCGTGATGCTTGCCTTGCAAAACCAGGCTAAATTCTGCCAGGTCAGCATTTGCAATGAGATTTTATTGTAGACGACACATACGGGCACCTGACTGAGCTAGAACTAGCAAGATAGATACACAATTGTGCTGAATTTGTATCCAAAAAGTTTCTGTCTTCAAAAATGAATATTACAATTATATTTTAGAAACACTTTCTTTTTTTAAAAAGGTGGCTAGTTTAAAATATTTCTTCATCGTTATCTGAATAGTATCTATTGTTTTTCATTCAGAAGCAAATACAGAGAAAGTCTCAACACCCTTTGGACCAGTTGAAGTAGAAAAGACACTTGTCCTCAACATCTATGCCAGATTACAATGACTACAATTAAATGTACTGGCTTGTTCTTGAAGTTTGGGATGGTTCAATTTGAACTGTGTAATGTGTGATTTGATCCGGGATATTATCTAGTGTTGTCCCACTACTCACATTGAGAACGTCCTGTCGTAGCTGTTGTGGTTCGATGCAGGTGAGCATTCTGAGGAGCAGGTCCATGATGGCAGATGTCCCGATGTGTTTGATCATCAGGTCTACAAAGTCCTCCCGCTTCCGCAGAAAATCCACTATCTATAAATTACGAAAATCAGAGCATGTGAGCAGATTAACAGTGATGAATGCATTTTCAAATGGATTTTGGAAAACTCATCAACTTATCTGATGAGGATTTGCATCTTTAGATAACCGTTTCTCCCCAACGTACCTGTTCAGGTTTGCGTCCTATGAGAATGGACAGCACCTTGGAGAAAAAGCTGGCCAGGAGTGGGTTGAGCGGCGGCTCATTCTGGAGGAAGCTGTAGAGTTTCATCAGCAGTTTTTCATCTTCTCCCAGTCTGTCGTTGATCTGTCCCACATCTGACGTAAGCAGCTCACAAGAGATGTTGGGATACCTGTAGGAGAACAAAAGCTGATACTTAGGCCTCGCTTCTACTGCATGGTATGCATCTACTCAAATAACTCTTATTTTGTTTCCATTGTAAAGGCTGTGAATAGTACCTGACACTTTCTTTAGTACCACCTCAGCAGAGTTTCAAAGCCGAAGGGGCCAGTACTAAGAGGGGATGATAAAACACTGCAGACCACTGGTTGGTCTAGAGCAGTGGTTCTCAACTGGTGGGTCGCGACCCAAAAGTGGGTCGCGGACCCCTTTCGAGTGGGTCGCAGATGTGTGAGTGAAGAAAAGAAAACATCCCTTTTTTTTTTTTGGGGAAAAAAGTCTAACTTTTATTTTGAAGGCCCGATTTTCTAACGCTGTGCATGCAGTAGGCGTTGGACTGGAAGTACCGGAGACAATAAACGTTTTTGAAAACTTCAGATCAGAATCAAGAATGTTGCCGGGTCGCGATTTATTGACAAAAAAAAAGTGGGTCCCGAGGCCTGACCAGTTGAGAACTGCTCTAGAGAATCCTCAATAACTTGCCTTCAGACATTCAGTGTTTTTCACTCAACTAAGATTATTTTAAGAAAGCCAGCCGTCTAATCTGACATACAGTGGACGAAGTGCCCTGTTTTTGGTTGCCAGATTTAGTGGGTCTCAGGTTGAAATGGCAGTTTCGGCAAAGAGACTACATTCGGAAAAGAACCTGGTACCAAAAGTGAGTCGAGACAAGGAGAGCCTTGCCATGCTGTGGAACTGCGGCTTTATATTTATCTCAAATCAAATTGATTGATTCCTTCGGGGCAAGGTTTGCACTGGATAAGATATCCATATTATTGATTCTTAATGACAGAGGCAAAAGATTTCAAATACTCTGAAGGCTGTATAAAACTGCTGGTAGATGCAAAGAAGTGTTAAGTGGTGCTGCTCTGGGAGTATTACTGTTTGCAGAGCTGAGCATCACTCACAATCACTGGGTGTAGGGTTGAGAAACTAACTTAAAATGCCAAGAACCGGATACCAATGTTAAGAGACTTACGGTTCTGCTTATTAGTTCCTTAACAACCACACAGCGCTTTTTCTAGACAGCATGTTGCTGCATAGGTCGATACATTTAGAGGTTTTTGTTTTTGTCTCGGCACTGGGAAGATTAATAAGAATTGCAAGCCCACAAGTGTGGCGCCATAAAAAGTGTTCTTATTTCCTCTTAAACATATGTTTGTTCAACTCATATGTTGTTTATATTTACTAGCATGTAATGCACTGAAGTAAAGCCTGCCTATCTGCTTATCACTGAACCCCCGACCCTTACATGCGAGAGAAAAAAGAAGCGAGAAAAGTCATTAACATCACTCAATTATGTAATTTTCATAGTTCTCTAGATATGTTGTTTTGTAGTTTCTCAATGCAACCAAGAAACAGATGCTTTGTGGTCTTCAGACCACAAAGCATGGTGGAACCGCAGGAAAGAATGCAAAAAGGGGATGCAGGAACAAAAATAGGAACTATGGGATTTGAGTTAGTCGTTGAGTTCCTGCTGCTACCAAGTGACTGGATCTATTGACAAAACAGCCAAAGGAAACAGGAACTTTTGCAGCGGGGGCTAAAATGACCACCACTTCCCAGCAAATGCTGTGTTTGTTAAAATGCTCTAATACACTGCAGTGATCCATAGGAAGTCAATTGATGAAAGGTTGTACCCTGTATCATTTAATTAGAAGACATTCGTTCCTTCTGTTTTCTCTGAGGGTGTACACTATTAACAGCACATGTACAAATAATGGCTAAACTAATGAATGCAATAAGCAGAAAGAATCCACATAGGCGTTTGTTAAATTGACTAGCTTTCTTGTAAGGAAACAAACCAGGTCATTAGTTTTGATCCCCTTATCCTTTGCACCATTTTCTCTTACTTGTATTTAACTTTCTCCTCAACATCAGTATCGGGTTCCTGTGTGATGAAGGTCACCAGGTCTTCCATGCACTGTGGTCTCAGCAGGAAGTCAACCAGCTTGTGGTTCTGGGCCTTGCACTCCTGCAGGACATCGTCCTCGTCCATCACCTCTGTCAGCGTCACATCCTCCTTCTCTAACAGCGTGTCAATGTGGGATGTGGTGTGGAGGTCAAATTTCCAAAACATGTTGGCTATAAAAAACAAAAAAGAGACACACGTTATTTAAATCAAAACAAGGTCAAAATCAGAGGCATAATAGACGAGAATCAGGATTATTTGAAGGATCACGTAACAGCACTTGTGCCTACCTGGGAGTCCAGACGGCGGAGCTCAGGTTAAAAGGAGGTGTGTTCTAGTCTTTGGGAGTTGTGGCCCATTCCAGGCGAGCCGGATGGACAGGCAGGCAGAGAGCGGTGATGGACAGACTGACAAACAGCACACATACAGCAGTTCAACAGCACACACCTGAGAAGACAGAAGCAGATGAAGAATTGTTAAAGCAATGTTCCACTGCTTTCGGGATGGGGGATAATATGGCAATTTCACTAATTACTGATTAATAACAAAGGCTCAAATCATTTTCACATACAACCGGACTAGCAGAATTCTGTTTCAACCGTTAAACAATGCACGGTTCTCGTGAAAAAAGTGCAATATGAAGAGATGCAGTTCATAAATTGGATAAACAACACTTCTAGTACTGTGACCAATAATAGTAACCAATTTATGGCTGCTTAAATAATAGCACCAAGGAGCATGTTATTCCTTTTTGGAAAGACAGAATGGAAAGGGTTTGTTTTGCAGTTGTAAACACAACAGTCACAACATTGGCTCCTGCTCAACCACACTAGCCAGTTTCTAGCTAACAGGCATAGTATTTGTGTCCAGACAGGAGAACTAGCGGAGCTTCCAGAGCTTCTGACTCATACGACAGTGATTAGTATGATCCAGGGCAAAACAGAGCCTCGGGAGAAGAGGCTGAAGAGATACATCTGAAGGCAGAGCAGTCAGAGAAAGGGACAAACATGTCATGGTCACAACAAATGAAAAGAAAACGCTTTTTTTCCCCGTATTATGAGTCTATGCAATGTTTCTTTAATTAATAACCCTACTCATTGTGCCTTAAAAGGTCCCTTTCAAACTGACTTGAGAACTTAGCTCTCTTATGTATTCGAATAGAGCCAGCCTGTCATATGGTTGGCATGGGTGCAAACTCAGGGGCGCCTGGCAAAACACAGCATCCGGCTTAAAACAAAAGTTGAACCTTTGTAGCAAAGCAACATGTTCAGGCAAGGTACTCTATTGGTTAATAAAATACATCTAAGCACACTCCTTTAAAGCCCTTTCAGTGAAGTACTTCACTTTAATTGATTAATCAAAATCCTGATTTTTGTACTACTAAAATATGATCAAGGTGGGACATTTTAAGGGATATTAAAATAATCCAAAAACATTTTAGAGTGGTGAGAATCTTCTGAAATACATTCTTCTTCTACAATACATTATACTATTTATCAAGTACAAGTATATTTGATTGATTTATCAAACATCCGTGACATGCAGTTTGTAAAACAAGTTTCAGATCAGATTAATTTAAAACTTTTTGTTTTACTTATAAAGACTTTATTGTTTTGTTGGTACAGAAGGGGAAATAACTTTATCTTTTTTTTTTAAATCAGTATTGGCAAAATTGTATAAGATAATTGTATTATTTTACATTTAAAATATAAACATATTTTTCAGCTGCAACACAAGTCAACCACCATTAGGATCACGAGAAAAATATTTCACACCAAGCACAGATTCCGTAATTAATGAGTTAGGGTTTAAGTAAATTCCAGGTAACACAGCTAGATATTTATATACAGGACAGGGAATGTGTAATGCTTAAGGTTAAAAGAGGTCATTATTCATATCTTAAAAAGGATTGCAAGAACTGAAGAACAACTGAAACTGAGATACATAGGTCTACAAAGTTATATTTACTGTTAAATTCAGTAAAACTTTGAGATCTCACTAATACCACTCAATATTCCTTTCAATGTGCCACCAGCCTAAATGCACCAATAAATTAAAAATGTTTTGACTAGTATGCAGCATTATTTATCAAATCTGAGTTTTATAATAAGTTGGTGTGTAGTGTAACACATAATTACAGGCCAGATGCAGCTAAACAAATGTATTACCGAAGAGGATATTACAATTAGTGTAGACCTACTCAAATGCCTTGAATATTTTTTTCCCCATGATTGATTTTCTTGTATATGTGTGAACAATGTGATCTAGTGTGGAAAGCATACACGTTAAGGAGGGGTAAAGTGGGCACTGTTACATAAACCACATTCCTACTTATATTGAAGAAGAATGAAAAGACACAAGGAAATAGGTTCAATAAACATAACAGATGATTGCCATGATATATCAAGTACATTCGTGATGTCTCCGATTAAGGTTGCGTTTCTCTTTGAATTACATCAGCAACAGCTGTCCACCACAAGCAATGCAACAATAAAATACATCCATAATTGTACAGTCTCAAGACTCCATATAAAAGTGAGACATAAACCAAAGGGTAAAAGCAATAAAACCCTGTGGAAAACACTCGTTGCAGCTATGCATTATGGGATTCCACAGTCCACCAGCCACTGTCACGAGACCTAAACAAAATTGATCTCGACACTAATTAGCTACTGACAGTCAGCATATAACGTAACCATTGACTGTCAAGTTCCCAAAAAAACAACAACAGCTTGTTCCTTTCTTAAATAAACAGAGCTGCTTCAGCCTATATACATAATTATGAGATTCAGTAATTTCCAGTTTCGATCAAACAGAATAAACCCGATGAAGACGTAGTTTTGTTTTAGATGGTTACCGGAAGAAATAACACCATTTTCCAGCTTTCCACCAAATGCACGCAAAGTGGCCGTTCCTGAAAAAAACATGACGGCCCTGTTGTAACGTTAACGCTACACAGTAAACGTTCGTTAAACCGAACGACGACAGAAACAGCTTGAATTCCGTCTAAACATGAAACGTTAGGTAAACACATTCTGATAATTCCGAATATTACCTAGCTCATACATACAAGGTACCACTGGCTAACGTTATTTGCGTTTGCGGTACCGCAGTGCATTTACATACAAGGGCCCAAAACAGACCACCGCTAACGCACCGGCTCAGGCAACCTAGCTAACGTCACTAGCTCTCGATAGCTATTGTTAGCTAACCTGGCCAACTTAAATCCGGATCAAACTTACGTTAGGAGCTAACGTTACGTCGAGTTGACCGGTATCAGTGAGCTATGAGACAAATGCTAATTGGCTGACAACTTGGCCAATAAATAAGGCTATGGTTTCAAGATACAATGAAACAGAGACATGCAACGTTAACGTTACCCCTTTCATAGCTAAAGGTATACCAGAGTGTCTGACAGCACAGTGTTAAGATGGCCAAGTATGCTTCTTGCTAGCCAGCTAACGTTAGCCGGCTATCTAAGACTGCTGGCTAATCGTCTCTTCAGCACCAACCAAGTGCATGGGCTGGCAAGTGTACCTACCGATAGACAACGGTAAACAGCGAGTCTCCAACATGTAGCTTATCTTGCCGTCAGCCCCAGGCCTTAACAAAACGAAAACTAGCAAAACACGAAATTCCAGCACGGAAAATAAAGCGTTTAAAACTGATTCTGACAGGCGCGAAAAGGTAGATCATCGGAGGGCACTTTTCAAGATGGCGGTTCCGTCAACTTCAGCGACCCCTTCCCCCACTACAGCTACAGCCTCTGTCACTCAAACTGCCGCAGCAACGCTATTGGTGGTTATTTCATCTCTCAAACCAGGCCGTGAAATGTGATTGGTTAAAAGAGCGTGCCACAATATTGCGTCACTTAATCGAAGTAAGTATTATGTGGCCCGGAAGAGTGGAGTTTAAACGGTTTTATTAGATGCGTATTTTAATTAAAATGCTTGTGGTCACAGAAGAGGTGAATACAATCAGATTAGGTGATCTCATCAGTCATAAAAAAAAATGTGAGGGAAATGTCAGTAATGTCAACGTTAACCCCGCTCGCACGTTTGTTCGGTATTACAAATCAAACGAACTCTAACAGTACGATTACGCCCATCGTTCTCCAAGAAACGCCCCTTTTACTGAAGGTTACAGATGGTAGCCGGTAGTACAGTCCTGAGATGATTTTCAGCATGGTTGTATAGGAGAATATTCCCGTTTGGTGATGTTTCACCAGCTAATACAAATGGAAGAGATGTTACCAAGTTTGCACACGAGTCAATACTTAATCCTTTCCTCGTGCTAACTAAAAATATTCCATTTAAATAAATAAATAAAATGCTACCATATGTAACATTAGTGCCATTACCGTCAGGGTGTATTGTTGTTGGGAAAATACAACAATCCATAGTCTTCAACACAACATATGATACCTAATTTTACTATTTAAGCCTTTTTAGTCTGCTACAATATTAATTAACCCTTTTTTCAGCTGAGTCCATCTCTCTTCTTATCCAAGTTATTTGTTATGCTGAACACAATGTGTGTTATCAGACGGCACACAGAATTAATTGTTAAATTGACAATTATTTTTTTTATTGATAATGATAACTGAGAGAACATCCCTCAGTTGGCTTTGGAGTACTGGTGCTATTTCACATCCAAACTAGCAAGAGGAAGGAAGTCAAACACAGTTATTACACTGACATGTGCATGTACATTCACAGGCAGCTGTAATACTTTCACATTCCCCTTAAGCCTCAGCACACTTGATGTTTAAGGGATGACCTAAGATTGGCCCCAGCAGTAATAACGTGATAGTGGTCATTTTGGGAACCACAATTGTGTGGTTAAAATGTAACATTGTGACAGCTCTGCATTTTAATTTGCCATACTAGGTAAAGTACATGTTTTACTCATAGCATTCATGCTAATTATGTCCTATATTCAAGTATCACAGCGAGCTATAGGCGAGGTAAGTTTATATATATAGCACCTTTCAACACAAGGCAATTCAAAGTGCTTTACAAAAAGGAAAAACATTTGAACATAGTAACAGGTGCTTCTGCATAGTTTTGGTGATGCTGCAACACTGGGATCAAATTAAAGATGATCTGTTTATTCCGACAATGACAAATAATAAAGAAAACCACCATGTAAATGATTCTGCCAGCTCCTACACAAACAACATATATATAGCCTAAAACTAAACAAATCAGGAATTAGCTTAGTTAGCTGCAGACTGTTTAAAACATATTTTTGAGTGCCAGTATGCAGAAATCTATATATTAACAGGATGCATTGTATTAAGAAATGGACCAGAGAATTGTAAAAATAAATTGAGAAAAAAGGAATTATTAGGAACACACTTTTTAAAATGTACTTTTAGCTTGTATTTCAGCTGCAAGTATTGCATGCAGTACTGTTTGCACACTATTGGGACATACATATATATACATACTATATGTCATTGTATTGCACTTTTAACTTGACCCTATTGTTAAACGCACTGGGTTTGAAGGCCTTCCTACTCAGGTATTAACTATCATTTCATAGATTTGTATAATTTAAATAACAAGAGGTTACTCTATGTCAATCATTCAATCAACAACTTTATTAATCCCGCAAGGGGCAATTGGTTATGAGCAGCTTATGTCATGTACACAGGCAGGAACATACAGGAAGAAAACACGGTGGATGTGTGATCCAGCATGCACAATACAAGGACTCTGAAACAGCAGCAGCTATACATAAAGTGTTAGTGTTATTAGAAAATGTCCAAACGTGTCAAAAGTAGGTACAGTTTTCTCATGGAAGTACAGTTTTAACTTTGATTTGGGGAATGAGAAAGAAAGAGGCAATAACTCTTATGCAGTAAAATTATTGACATATGGATAAGAAATTAATAAGATGAAGGATATCTTTTGGGGAGGTGGCTATATCTTCTCAAATATAATATAGGCTACAATTAATAAATACAACAATATTAAACAAAAGATTCCTCCAGATGTTCCACATATTTGATTAAAACAACCATTGTGGAAATGTTTTAGAATAAAATGTTACTCTTATTTCTTAGAACCTCTTTTTATGCCGCACTGCTTACATTACCACAGAAATGGTTGAAAGAATATTGATATTGTAGCATGCTTTGTAAAATTACGACGATTGGTTATAATAGTGTTATAATAACTACGGGGTAACAAATATAACAGAACAAGAACTTGGTAAAAGCAGAAGGTTGTGACCACTGCTGCTCCTTTTTGTTATCCTCTTTTTGTCTGTTTTTCTAGATTCAACTATTTTGCCATTGCACAGTACAACAAAATGCAGTTTGCATCCAACCAGAAAGTGCAAAGAGTAGTAAAGTGCACGAGGTTGCACTTTGCAGTATATTTGCATACAGTTGTTGCATATGTGAAGCAAGGTACAGACAAGTTGCATAAATATGAATAAGGTGTTAGGTTTAAAGCACAAGGGTAAGGTGCGGGGTTTAGGCGTATATTAAATAATGTAGTAAACAACTTCTTTACATTATTATTTAAATGTAAAATGAATACATTGGAGATGCCCTCTGAAGCTAAGATCAACTACATTTCCAACCAATATGCCAATCCGTTTATAAGATTAGCTTCTTCCGTGTTTCCCTGAGACACCTGAACGCAGCGCTCGGTTTACACTAAGCCTGTCCGTTAATCGCTTCTGTCCCGTTCCCGGGATCCATCCTCCTACAGTCAGCTGGTCCTGAACACTCTGTGAGACACACACACTGCTCTGAGACCAGGAGGAGGCTGCTGCTAGCGTCATGGCGATGAAGATGGATTTAAATAGCATCATAGAGCAAATGGAGACCGGAGAGCAGGACTCAGCTCTGACGGCTCTGCAGAGCTACAACCAGGAGGTAATCACGTGACGGGTGTGCATACATGCATGACGTTTATCATACACACATATGTTCTGCTAATGCTGCCTGGCTAGCTTAGCTTTATGTAAGATACAACACCTTTCAGGTCAGAGGATGGTGCTGCCTTCAGGGGAGACCAGGGCTTATGGGCACACTGTTTCTGTTTCTATATTGTTAGTAAAATCAGAATCAGAGCGAAGCATCAGAATCAGAAACAGGTTTATTGTATATGGTGGATACATAACACACAGTTAAAGAAGATACATTGTAGGAAAAACAACCAAAAATATAATATAATATGAAAAATAAAACTCTGAATAAAATGAACTATGTGCAGTATTGTTACGAAAAGTGGAGAGCTGTCCAGATATTAAAAGCTTTGTATACAAACGTGCAAAAATATTCGCTGGGTTGTGCAGGACTGACAGTACTTAAATGAAATAAATAGAAACAAGACATTATTCACAACATGTGTTTTCCCTAATTTGACAGGTGAAACCGTAGAGCTGTCATAATATCATATTTTAACCACACAATTATGGTGGCATAAAGAATCAAGACAACGTTATTATTGCGATATATCTATGGAAAAGAAACAATTGTTTGACTCGTGCATATTATTTTCACCTCTACAACCTTAAAGGGGCCCTATTATGCTAATTTTCAAGTTCATATTAGTATTTTGTTCCTCTAGAAAAATAAAGAGCTGTTTGAACATTAAAGCATGTAATGCTTTAATGTTGTGTGTGGGAGATAACTCCCTCTGCAGGGAACACAGGGATTGTGGCCTTTGCAGACCATTTACATGCACTAAAACCTATAGAACACATTAGAGGAGATGGACAACTGGCATAACGAAAAAAGAAAAAAAAGCAGGTCTTTTTTTTCACTATAGGTGATAATAAAATCCTTTTTTAGCCTAACACTGGTTTCCACCAGACTCAAGAATTTCAAACTGAAACTTAAATGTTGAAGTAAAGTATTTAATTTCCTATCCTGGAGTCACTATGCCAGTTTTAAAGCTGTATCACATATTTGACCACTTGTGGGAAGCAGAACAGTTACACATCCAGCACTCAGAGCAGCATCAGAAATCTTTTGGAGGCATCTGTCCCTGCGTTTATCTTCCGTCCTGAGATACATATCTGTCTCTTCAGCTGAGAAATGCTCCCCAGAGAGTCTCTGATTGTGTCTGCCTGCTGCTCAGCAGAGCTTTTACAGTCAGCTGCTAGTGATGCTAATGGAAACAAAGCTAATGAGAGCACTGAGACCAAACAGTATACATTCATCAGTTGGAAAACAAAAGCCATGTAAAGGGGCCGCTGTGGCTCAAACATACTGTAATCCATTGTTCATAATACAATTCACATGATAATTGCAGCTTTATAATTTAAATACAAACATAAAACCCGTCTCCATAAGGCTCATATGTGCATAATTAAGCCCGAAAACCCGGAAATAAGTCAGCATTTTATAATTTGCGATTACCTTATCTCAAAATCAACGGTTTTTGGCTAGATCCTTGAAATAACCATTCGATTTAAGCTTCAAAAATCATCAAGTGGTGTTACTATGTGGAGATTATCCTGCCTAACATAACATGTAATAAACATTTGTTAGCCACAGAGCTTATTTTCTGCAATATTCCAACGTACAATGGGAAAATCCCATTGCTTTTTGTTGAGTTAGCCCTTTCGATGCTAACATCCAGGTCAGCCTGCAAAAAACTTCATCACTGCACTACTCTATATAGTTATTGGTTTGCAATGTTTTTAAAACTTATCCGAGACACATGAAGAAAAAGATTCGTAACAATCATGCATCCATTCATGCCTGAACTAGCAAGGGCATAGGATATTATATACTGTAGAAAAACATATACATAAATGTTAACCTGAATAATGACCTAACACATGGATTATGTTTTATTTGCACCATTAGTTTTGAGTTTTCTGTCCTAGCTTTCACAACATTCTTTTTTAGGAGAATATCAACTGTAAATAAACCAAGAGACATGCAGAGAAGGTGACAGTACTTTTTTTTAGCCCACAACCTCTCTCAGGTGTCAATGTGTGTCAAAAGTTTGGAAAACTATGTAGCCTAAGGCGACACTAAGGAATACAAAACAAAAAATAAAAAACTGATTTTAACTGTGAGGGGGACGTGTCTTCTCCACCTCCAGTGTCATATGAATACATATGTGACAGAGATTATTCTGACAAAAATGATTTGTGATATTTCTGAAATACTTTTTTCTTGGTAGATAATTCGTAGTTTGTCAGTAGTACATTTTTTTTTTTAATGTAAAATTAAAATAAACTCTACAAATAAAGAATTAAAGCATAAAAAAAATAAAAAGTAAACAATCAAGACCACATTTTAGATCTACTTTTTATGGGAATAATTATTGCATATCGTTAGCCTAATAGCATAATTGCCCAAGTCATATTTGAATGTTTTTGGAAAACAAGAAAAAACACAATTTTTAGCAAGCACATTGGTATTTTTTATTGATTTTGTAACAGTAAGTTCAACCAGATGTGTGAACAAATTTGCAACAAAAAAAAAAGACACAACATCGATTGCACAACAAATAAAAATGACTTAGGCAGAATGTGCCATGACTTAGGCAATTTTTCTTACACAACTTTTTTTACACATGAATACAAACATAACATAGAAAAGTAGTTTTACTTTCCTAAATATAACCAAGTTGTGTTACCTGTCTGACCTTAACCAAGTTGTTTTACTTATTTAACCTTAACCAAATCCTACTCAGGTGCTGTGTGAACTCGTTTTCTATTAATGAGGAAGGTTGTCGTAGTACTGGTGGGCCACTCTTGGTAGTACTGGTTTCATTGCCTGCAAGTCATTGTCTTTCCTGAGAGTAATTGGCAATTGGGCAGGAAAGAGTGGGACCCAGTGGACCGGTTCTTCGGGGATGCTGAGTCGCTGAGGTAGGTCCTCCCAGTAAGACTCAAAATCCAACTTGTGCCGGATTCGACCATCTTCCAAGTACTGGAGAGCCCGATGGTCATGGACTGTGGGGTCGCCAACTTTTCTGCCTGGTCGAATGTTGGTGACATAGGCCCCAGATAACTTCATGAAGTCACTGTGGTATAGCTGGGTCACCTTGTATGGGGATGGGTGCAAACGTGCAGTCTCAAAGATGACAATGTAATCACGTGGAGTGTGAATATCTTTGATGGTACGCCGTTCAATGAGGCTATGCATGGAGTCGCACTCCATTTGTGTGTGCCCTGCAACCAGAAACTTTTGTTCTATGGTGACACCATGCTTCATGGCCAGATCTAGGTATGCATTTGTGATGGTACAACATCGATTTTGATAGCCGCAGCCATCACTCCAGACTATGACCTTTTCGATGTTTCGGTTGGCGTCTAGGACTGACCCAAAGTGCTTGCACTGCAGATGGGAAAAAACCTCGCTGCTGAGGGAGCCCTCATGCTCCTCCCAGTCGTAACAATACCCATCTTTGTTACCCAGGTTGAAGCAAGTAAAGTTGTGCATCTGTAATTTACTTTTGTAATACATCTTGCTAGCTTTTGTCTTGGGACACAGAAGAACGCTCTGAAGGTCCATCGTCCACACTGAGAGCTTGTCACTGGATTCCTGTTTATCCTTAGCTTTTTCAGCTTGAGCCTTTAATTTCATGTGAGTAGTAAGGGTATCCTGATCTATATTTCCCACCTTGGCGCCGATACATACATCACACTGGTCTTTTTTTGGTACGAACACAGAGTATTTCTGCTCACTGAACACTTTTCGGAAATATGTCTCTCACAACACGTGCTCCACTTTAACCAGCAGCTTTCTGGTATTCTTTCTGAAGGTCACTTAGAACTGTTCCCGGCTCCACAAACTTCTTATCCTGATAGGAGGGAACCTGACGGCAGTAATGGGATGGAACAGTAGGCAGCCCAGAGAGCCATTCTTTCAGGAAGGTCTGGTCAGCATCTGATATGGGCATATGTGGACCAGTCTTATTGATCTTGGGTTTGGGCGGATCAGTTTTGGTTTTCATGTTCACAGTTAACCATGATCCGATGGTTCTGGGGGCGATGCCAAGGGTTGAACAGAAAATAATCTTACACACAGGTAGTTCACATCTATCTTAGGTCTATAGTCCTCATCCAAGACAGAGTCATCGTGTTCACTTTCTGACCATGAATCAGGATCAGAATCAGCTCTGGAGGCTTCATCGGCTGTTTCTTCTTCAATCCGTTGCCCGGTGTCTGTCATTTCCTTCTTTCTCACATCTACTGTCATCTAAATCCTTCTCTGAGTCCTTCTCTAAATTTGTATCAAGTTCATTTCCTGACCCTGAAGCAGAAGAAAATAAAGTTGCTGAGTGTTGCTACTTCATCATACCTTGTCGCAGAAATGTGATTAAAAGTTTAAACACACAGTTCCTAATCCCTTTGATTGACTGAAAGTACATTTAGTGTCTAGAAAGTTGAAGAAATATGAACTAGCTCACCAGATGAATCAAAAAGAAGAGCTAATGCTTCACTTGTGGTCAGCAGAGCCCTCTGTCTCATGCGGTCTGCCATCTTTGTATGTAGCGTCAAAAATGCCTAAGTCAAAGAGATGACTTAGGCAGATAGTGATTTTGGACTCTAAAATGCGTTCTGATAGGCTGAGGACATAGGCAATAAGGCAGGGTGATGCAGCAGTGGTAGGAGAATAAAGTTAGGCAGATATCACAATTTCGCCAAAAAATGACTTAGGCAATTATGCTATTAGGCTAACGATATGTGATTGTGAGGAAAAATGAAAGTGTGCATTAAACCCACTGATGACCATCAGATCTTTAACTCCCATAAAGAACCCTGGGTCATGACAGGGAGAGCTCTGTGCTACGAGGGGACGCAGTGTGAATGTGTCTCACACGCCTGTATATAATGTATGTTTATGATTTTTTTTCTGATCCCATCATGTGACTAAGTGAGCCCCAGGTGCATCGGGCAGCAGGCCGTATAATTACCAAAATGTATTTGGGCAGCATGCACTTCAGTGTAATCTGCTACGCTAGGTTTTCCAATATAGAGGCCTCAATCTTCATCTGACTAAGCACCAGCTGAGCTTCAGGCTGTCTGCTAACCAGCTGAGCTCTGCATCATGCTTCTCTCCGCCCGGTCAGCTGTGTGGGCGTTGATCTTAGAGGCAATTGGATTAGATTCTCTGATACACAAATACAGTCTCCTACGGCCCGGTCAAATCCTGCCCTACTAAACCCTTTAACACTGAGCAGCTTAGAGCTACAGGCTCTGTGGAATAGGCTGTGTTATATCTTGCTATGCTCACTTTTCCTCTGCTGTTAGCCTGCTCTGGTCCATTCACCATGTTGTGTATGACAGTCCTGACATCAGAAGGAACACGTAAAATACATAAGTGAAACAAAAAGCGCTACATAACGTTACGTGTGCTGGAACAACCGTTTGAAACGTTTTGTGTTCCAGAATGCAGCACTACCCTCCATTCTTGAGCTTGGCAGCAGTACGTCGGCTACATTAGCTTTTTTTACACTTTCAAAATGTTGACTTTGAGAACTGCTGGCTCAGCTTTGTGAACCACTTTGGTTTTCAGATGATGCCTGAATGACAAAGCCTAAGGAACTTATGTTATGATGTTTCAAAAAGAAAAGTAAGATAAGTTCTAATGTTTAAAATTAAGGTTTCTAGTCTTAGCGACTGCTCAAAACACTTCACAACACAAACAGCATTTACTTATTCACACACACATCTATACACTGCTGAAGGTCACCATACAAGGAGCCACCTGCTCCCCAGGAGTGATAAACAACACACACCTTGGGCACAGCCATAATGATAGTAAGTTTGGGTTCAGTATCTTGCCCAAAAGACTCTTTAACATGTAGACTGCAGAGCCTCACAGCCAGCCCGTCTGCATTTTGTGTAGGCTACCTCAAACCTAACACTATTAATGTACCAGAAAAACCACAACATCAAAACTAGCGGTAACAAAGGCTCAGGTCGGATGTGTCTTGGCTACAGCGACTGCTTTCCCTCTCTTCCCAGACCTTACTGCTCTTTCCCCTTCTCTGTTTTGGCTCTTTCTCTTTATCTCACACCTTTATTTGTGCCTTCTGCTTTTCCTTCTTCAGATGAACCACTGCTTCACATTCAACAAGGAAGACGAGCAGGACAGAAAGGTATTCCTTAGCTTCCAAACTTTGATTACTGATCTTTTACCTTTGAAGTTTAGTCAAGGTATTTTTCTGTTGAAGGATATTTTCCTCATACTGGTTTGGTGATCTAAATGAAAAGTAGCAGTATTGTCTAGTTCTTGTGTAGTTGTGTAATTTACTATTAGATGGGGCGTTTAAAGTATTTTAAGCAAGCTATTACCTGGTTCATTTAGTCATTCATTAAATTGTAGCTGAATACATAATTAACATTTATTTTCTTAAATGAACCAAAGTGAGATAAATATGGATTTGAAATAATACTGAAATATATTTGCTTCAAAACTAAATTAAGAAAAAATGTACATGGTCTGAATGCCCCTATTTAAAATGTGGAGAAAGTTTCATATTTGGACATTTCAATTAAATAACAAATGAATCAAATGTAAGCACTCAGTATTCAAAACCATAATTCTAATTGATTGAATTCAATGAACTCAATTCAGAACTGAAAATCCAAGTAAAGTCAAAACTTCCACTTTCTGCTGCGTTGGTGAACACATTCAAAATGCTAAATCTTTATATATAGAAATGTCAAAACTTAAAACTGACATTTATAATGGGAATAAAGATGAGATCAATTCAGAAATATGGTTTGCAAAGTAACATATTTTAAAGTGTATTTAAATATAAAAAGTCTGGTGCAGTCACTATCTAATGAGGTAACTTAGTGTATCATTTCTCATAACACTGAATCTGACCTGATGTAACTGTTGTGTGATGCAGGTCCTGGGGGAGTTGGTGCTGGGGTTCCTGAACAGGGACCTGCAGCCCTCCTGTCACCTGGCCTGTCTGGAAACAGTCCGGATCCTATCCAGGGACCCTCTCTGCCTGGACCCCTTCACCAGCCGCTCTGCCATGTCCACTCTGGCCCGCTTCGCCGGCATCGCCGTGTCCAGTCCTGGGGGGGCCCACAACCAGGGGGAGGAGGGCCAAGGTGATTCCAGACAGCTGTCCCAGGTTTCAGACTGGAAGGCCTTCATCCTGGTGCTCCTATGTTTTTTGATTGTCCAAACACAAAAATAGATTTGGTGGCATTAAAGGATAAAAAATACATTTTCAGTCTTATTTTTGTAGTTTCGGCCATTATTAAAAGTGTTATACTCACAGCAGTAATAGCGAAGATCTGGAAACAGGTTGGAAACAAACCTCCAGATTTGACAAATGCTGACACTTGGTTTGGATTAATTGTACACTTGGATAAAGTTCCCCCATATCCCCCATATTATATTGATATATGCTGTGTGTTGCTCATCATTTCTGTGGGTTTTTGTAGAAAGTGAGACAGAAGACAAGATTCAAGGTGTCATGAAGGCACAGCACAAATTTGTTCTACAATTACTCAAATAAATCTCGAGATATAGAAGCTACTCGGTTTATCATTTGCCCCAACCTTTTAATAAATAAAGATTTACTCTGTTAATTGCCTTCTTCCTATTCCTAGCTGAGGGTGAGGAAGGAGAGAGGGGAGAAGCAGCAGAGGAATGCAATGAAGAGGGGAAGGAAGCCTCCCCCCCCTTCAGAAAACGCTGACCAGGAAGTGATTACTGAGGCTCTGAAGTCCATCTGTAACCTGCTGCTGCACAACCAGACAGGACAGGTCAGTCTGCCGTTGTCTCCTCAAACCTACATTTATATACATTTGTCAGAGAATAACAAGTGTTTTGGTTGGTGATCATTTATCAAATATGTCTTTGTATTGATGATGGATGGCAGGTGGTCGCAGCAGATCTCCAGCTGATAAAGGGCGTGGCAGAGAGGCTGAAGCAGTGTCATGATCCCATCTGGAACCATGAGGTATGGACGTCAGTTAGACATGTGTTATAATGTGGGGGGGGGAAATGATTACTCTGAGAGTTAACTTGACAAAGTTTAGAGTAAGGTTGTAGTTAATGCACATATTGAATAAGCCAACACGTGCCGACTCTTGCTTCAAGTCAGTCCTAACTTTTCCAATTTTGTCTGAAACATAGCCATGAAACATTATAGTATATGTATCTTTGCTATTTCAAATTGGTAAAATAAGATCATACTTTTTAGAAGATTGGGATTCAGCACTGGTGCTAATGCAATACCTGAGTTTGGTACAAAAACCAAAACAAATGTTGTGATACCTAACTGTTGAAGGACATTCGGTTCTTGTTTTGGTACGTTAGAATTTTGAATGCAACATATTTGTATCAAATGAGCACTGAGGTCCGATATCCAGCCATACTCTGAACAGGAAAAGATAAATAGTGAATGAGTGTCCCTGCTCTGTGTCCAGGTGCGTTTCTTTGACCTGCGCCTCACCTTCCTGCTGACGGCCCTGAGAGTGGACGTCCGGGCGCAGCTGGTCCAGGAGCTCCACGGCATCAGTCTGCTAGGTAACTGACTTCCTGTTTAACTGCTGACCTGGAAAACCAACAACAGTTGTTTTGGTTACAAATGTTAAGAGGCAACTATCCTAAAATGTTTCCACTTCCTGTTGCCTCATCTCGAAGTCAACGTTTTTTTGGATTTGTTTTTGGTTAGATGCCTGAAATAAGGTCTATAGTTAAGAGATTTAAAAATGTTTCTACGACATAAAATACATCAGTAGATACCCCACTTGTGATGAATGTCTGAAGCTTCCATATGTCATAAAAACAGCGGTTGCTAATAAGTGACTAAAGGGAGACAATGACGTCTCTAAAGTGTGCAAATCCTTTAAAAGGGTTAATCCACTCAAGGCTCCTGGACCTGATGGCATCCCTGGCCGTGTTCTCAAGGTGTGTGCAGTTCAGCTGGCAGAGGTGTTCACAGACATCTTCAACAGGTCCCTGCTGCAGTCTGTAGTCCCCACATGCTTCAAACACTCCACCATCGTTCCTGTCCCCAAAAAGACAAAAACCACCAGCCTCAACGACTACTGCCCAGTAGCACTCACCTTCATCATCATGAAGTGCTTTGAGCGGTTAGTCAAAACCTTCATCACCTCCTCCCTCCCTGACTCTTTGGACCCCCACCATCCAGACTGCCCTCTCACACCTGGACCAGAGGAACACATATGTGAGAATGCTGTTCATTGACTACTGTACTGTTCTCGTTTCAACGTATGGATATTGAACTTAACAGCCAGCTAAACTCTCCTCAGCATCATTCCTCCAAGGAACAGGCAGGTGTTGTATTTGGCAGGAATTTTAATGATAAGAAGTGTGAAACTGAAACAGAATACATTTCTCCATAAGTACACATAAAACAATATGTTCTTAACATTTACAGAATAAATGTACTTTTTACAAGAGCAGGTTATTGCAGGTAAATATGCAATGCAACATTACACAGCATTACGTAACACACTATAACACAGCAACAAGTTCTTACAAAAATAATAATTATCCTTATTACAAAATGATATTACCACAAATAATATCAAACACTTGTAGCTAAGATAATAATTAGTAACTTGACTTGCTGATAATGCCACGTTTAGGGCTTAGAACGAAGGATGGAAGTGGTCATAGCCACAAAGGAAGTGCCATCTCTTTCAAAGTACATTTCAAAAATAAAAGCTGCCTTCTAACTGCTAATAAATTCTTATTTGTGTTCCATGACAACTACAGTTCAGCTTTCAATACCATTGTGCCCTCCAAGCTGGTCATCAAGCTCAGAGACCGAGGCTCAACAGCGCCCTCTGTGATTGGATCCTGAACTCCCTGACGGGCAGACCCCAGGCAGTGCGGGTGGGAAACATCAGAGCCTCCGCCCTGATCCTCAACACCGGAGCCACTCAAAGCTGCGTGCTCAGCCCTCTCCTCTACTCCCTGTTCACTCACAACTGCGTGATCACACACACAGCTCCAACACCATCGTGAAGTTTGCTGATGACACGACCGCCATCGACGGCGACGAGACGGCGTACAGAGAGGAGGTAGAAAACTTGACATCTTGGTGCCAGGATAACAACCTCCATCTCAACGTCAGCAAAACCAAGGAGCTCATTGTGGATTACAGGAAGCAGCAGAGAGAGGGACACGCCCCCATCGCCATCAATGGGACTACTTCGGAGAGAGTCAGCAGCTTCAGGTTCCTCTGTGTCCACATCAGTGAGGACCTGACATGGACTCATCACACCACCACCATCACCAAAAGAGCTAGACAGCGGCTCTTCTTCCTCCGCAGGCTGAGGAGGTTCAACTCCAGGATACTCTGCAACTTCTACAGGTGCACCATAGAGAGGATCCTGACCTTCTACAGGTGCACTATAGAGAGCATCCTGACCTTCTACAGGTGCACCATAGAGAGCATCCTGACCGTCTACAGGTGCACCATAGAGAGCATCCTGACCTTCTACAGGTGCACTATAGAGAGCATCCTGACCTTCTACAGGTGCACCATAGAGAGCATCCTGACCGTCTACAGGTGCACCATAGAGAGCATCCTGACCTTCTACAGGTGCACCATAGAGAGGATCCTGACCTTCTACAGGTGCACCATAGAGAGGATCCTGACCTTCTACAGGTGCACCATAGAGTATCCTGACTACAGGTGCACCATAGAGAGCATCCTGACTGGCTGCATCACGGCCTGGTACGGCAGCTGCACCGCCCTCAACCGTAAGACTCTACAGAGGATGGTGAAAACTGTACAGAACATCACCAGGACGGAGCTGCCATCCATGGAGGACCTTTACTCCCAGCGGCTCAGGAAGAAAGCCCTCAGGATTATAAAAGACCCCCATCACCCCAGCCACAAACTGTTCTGTCTGCTGCCGTCTGGCAGGCGCTACCGCAGCATCCGGACTAAAACCACCAGACTCAGGGACAGTTTCATCCGACAGGCCATAAGACTATTAAACACCTGAACTTTTGAAACAACATTCATAATATTAATCTGGCTGCAATTTAGAAATTATTTATCCAATATATCATATTCCAATCACTTGTATATAGACTCTTATTGCACAATTTCACTATTTTTCTTTTTGTATTTACTTGCAGTTTTTTCTGTTTTTCTGTTTTATTGTGTTGCACTGTTGGAGGAGCCTGTGACCTAAGATTTTCATCGTCATAACTACACTGTAGCTATGTACGTATGACCAATAAAAGCCTTGAACCTTGATTATGCCAAACATTAGCCGCTTTAGCTTACCGGTGACATGAAGTGATGTGACTGGGATGTTTGTTAAAAGCTAACGTTAGCTTTTAAAAATCATAGTGTTAGTATGTGGAGATCTTGCTCAACAAAACCTGTAAGTATATTAATTGTGTGTTTGCCAAAGATATTTCTTTCTGGTGTTTTACAAAATCCAATTCTCATTGCTTTTTGTCGAGGAGCCCTTTCAATGCTATCTTCTGGGTTGGCCTACAAAAATATGTCTTAACTGGATCACTCTATCCCTAAGATGTTCTAAGTGTCAAAAACTCACGATAAGTTTTTAACAACACATGTAAAAAATAGGCAAACATAATCAGGTAAATGGTTTTGTAAACAGAAGGTACAAATGTACTAGGTGAGAGAGCACAAGTACATAACTTTCTCCTCTGTGTATGTTCTAGGCAACCAGTTGGAAGCCACGCTGGGTCTGTGTTGGCCGGACACATTGGAGACGGCCAGGGCGGGCTTTGAGGGCGTCCCCCCCGAAGAGCTGCCCCCCCTGAGCCGGCAGCCGACAGAACGGGCCATGGAAATACTGAAAATACTCTTCAATATCACATTTGACACCAACAGACGCAAGGTTGACGAGGTACTAAAAAAAAACGACACGTATTTAAAATGTGTTTGGATGTTCGAACTGATTGACTATGTTCCGTGGTAGACTTTGTACATTAATTCTTAAGGATACGTCTTTTTTTTCGACTTACCCGGAAGTAGCAATCATATCAAATGATCTCCTGGTGTTGGTACGTCCAAGCTACTGTATCTTCTGTCTGCATGAACACAGGATGACATCACACATGTGGTGTGGCTGGTTTGTGTTGCACCTAAGAGTCTACAGCCTTCTCTCAGCTGTACAGTACTTGGGCTAATAGGGCTTGAGCTAAATGCTTAAGTTCACCACCTACCTGAGTTTAGCATGCCAATATAACATTTAATTGTCACCTGCTACTTATTACTAAACAAAAACTATAGCTGAGGCTGATTTGAAACCAGAGCATTGGACAGATTGAAACTCTGGTCTGATGATGGCACTTGATGAAAAGTAGTTGGGGTTATAACATTCATCCTGAGGGGAACTAAATGTCTTAACCCTTAGATGCATAAGTGGGTCTTTTTTGACCCGGTGAGGTAGTTTTCTTGAAGTATCTTTGTAATTACATTTTTGTATAATTTCATATTCCAGCTATTCCTCAAAAAACATGTTTTGGATATCATGCCATTCAAGTTTTTAATTTACATTTTAAGAAATTGTAGTTTTTGTATTTCTACCCCAAGCTTCCATAAGTGGGTAAAAAATGACCCGCATGCATTTCCTATGGGATCCTATGGGAACCTTTGATTCTTATCACCTGTGGCTGTCAGGAATACATTCACTGTAGACCACACAGACTACATCACAAGTGACACCTCTCAGGAAGATTATTTTACACAGCAAGATCCGATACCTGTCAGTATAATAATAATAATAATAATAAATTATATTTGTATAGGGCTTTTCAAGGACTCAAAATCACTTTACAATATAAGGGAAGGTTAGGGTGGGGGGTATAGGACTATCAAACTTGATCAACCGGCATGGATTGATGGGGGGTGGGCTATGAGTAGACAAGAGGAGAAGAGATGAGTTTTGAAAAGGGACTGGAATACTGCGAGGGTCTCAGAATAGTGGAGATCTTTCCATCAATATGTTCAAAACGGTTTTTATAATACTAAATATTATACAAGTGATTTTTCTTAACCAAAATGACAGAAATGGCATAAAAACATATTATTCTAATACGGGTCCTTTTTGACCCACTTATGGAAGAGAGTAGGGTCCAGTCACTCGTGCATCTAAGGGTTAACAAGGTTTTTGCCAATGAATCATGGCACAATTTAGATATTTAACTGAATAAGTAGAGACCTTGGATATATAATGTGTTATGACCCGGCTCAGAAGGCCACAACAAAGAGGAGACACACCATGTCAACGTTTATCAAAAGATGTTTTATTTAGAACAAAACAATTCTGATTGAGTGGAATTGGTTATACTCAACAGCACCAGGTGCCTGCAGGGAAAAACAGAGAGAGAAACAGAGAGGAGCAGAGAGGCTTTAAATAGCTGCAGGGCACCAGACCCAGGTGCCCTGAGTTACTGCAATCATTGCAATCACCACAGCCCTGAGTTACTGCAATCGATGCAATCACCACAGCAGTGACAGGACAGCCACACCCTCTCCAATGATGAACCCACAGGGGCATCACAGCCCCCCCCTTAAGACGGGGCCCCAAAGGGATCCACGACAAACAAACATCCTCCTGTGTAATATTGACCATCAGGTGTGTGTCCAGTATGGACTTTTTTCATGCGTCTTTTCATGAATGTCACTTCGTCCATGTTTCTGATCCC
Source organism: Dissostichus eleginoides (assembly GCA_031216635.1). Lineage (NCBI taxonomy): Eukaryota > Metazoa > Chordata > Actinopteri > Perciformes > Nototheniidae > Dissostichus > Dissostichus eleginoides. Next base: position 238,575 of record JASDAP010000485.1, on the reverse strand, counting down.
ATAGTCCTTAAGCCTCATCTTGTCCTCGGCAAGCTTTTTCCCTTGAAATACCAACAGAAAAGATCTCCAAACATATCCCCATCTGACTTGTTTCACTCCGCCTTCACGTTGTTGTTTCCGCCCCATGAATCTGCGAATGGCCTTCTTCAGATCCAAGACGGTTGCATTTTGTACCACAACTATGGGCATAATCTCTCCATCTGTCTTTAAAACCCTGACAGTCATGGCTTGGCCGTACGCCAAAGCAATCTGGGACTTAACCTCCTCCAAATTTACCTGAATTGGCAGATCACAGAGTAAAGGGTCCTGAACAAGTTGAGCAAGACCCTCCTCGAATATATCCAGGATCTCTGAGTGAGGAAGAGTCTCCTCGTCTTCCTCCTCCTTTGACACAGACGAAGGGAGATCAGGCAGTGAGACCACCTGTTCAACACCACTTTTTCTACACTCCGAAACAGGCGGGTCAGCAGACATCCTACGGCTCTGCGCACGCGCAACAGCACAAACTGGAAACACACTTGGAAATTGCAAACCGCTCTCATCTGGCTCCCCAGATGCCAACGGCCTGGAATCCACCACAGGCGGTGGCACCCCTGCCCACACAGCCCTACCAGCGAGATCGTTGCCCAAAATCATATGTACCCCATCAAGTGGCAACGCGGGACGCACGCCGATAGACAACTCCCCGCACCAGCTCACAATCCAGCAATACTGTATGACGTCGCACAGGAATCAAGCCCATCTCCATGCCCCTCATCAGCACAAAATCCCCAGTCTCTGACGAAAAAGGCAACACTGACTCAACAATAAATGAGTATCTAGCTGCTGTGTCACGCAACACCTTATTCGGAACATACTTGCCACTACCGAAACTGATAAACGGCTTCCGTTATAAACGGCTCAAAACCAGAACCCACATCCAAGTCGGCACAAACCAGCTTCTTATCAGGCACCATGCCCGATCCTACACCCTGCGGCTTTTTAACCAAAAGGCAGAACAACACATGGCTGGAGCATGTGATGAAAAACTAGGCTTCCCCTCAGGTTCCAGCAACGGACACTGATCCTTCCAATGACCCTCTCCTCGGCAATAATTACACTGGCCCACTCTGGCGCCCTCGGGTCGCCCCGGACCTGCAAATCTACGGGAGGAGCCTGGTGAAAACTTTGCACCACCGCGGGAATAGCCACCATCTTCTCCACGTCTCCAATCACCCCTAGAACACTTCTCTGTAAAACTGCCCTTATGCGTCAACACAAAATCATCCGCTAATTCGGCAGCTCTAAGCGCGGTGGAAGGCTTCTGCTCATTTACATAAGTGGCCACACGCTGAGGGATAACCTCTTTAAACTGTTCCAATATAATCAGCTCACAAAGACCATCAAAACTGGCAACCTTTGCTGCCGCGCACCACCGCTGAAAATGAGAAGTCAAATCACGGATAAACTCCACATTTGTCTGCTTATCCCCCTTGACCCAACTTCTGACGATACGCTTCAGGAACCAGTTCGTATGATTTTAACACCGCTGATTTTAACACCGCTGATTTTACCCTAGCATAGTCCAAAGCATTTTCGCCACAAATAGCTGAATAGAGTATGCCTCTTGTGCTCGCCCAGTGAGTACACACTGAAGTAACAGCACTCTGTCCGAATCTGACCAGTTTCTTGCCGCAGCTACGCGTTCAAATAGGGTGAAAAAAATGTCAGGGTCACGCTCATTAAACTTTGGCACAACCGCAAGTTAGAAATAACATCGCCACTACCTGATGCCGAACCATCAGAAGAAAGCTTGCCCTCTCCAATCAGCCGTAATCTAGCATGTTCCACCTCACATTTCATCTTTTCCACCTCCAGCACCTTCTCCACCTCTAAACGCTTCTCTACCTCCTGCTGCTGACCCCTCAACTCCAACTTCTCCTGCTCCAACCTCAACTCCAACTGCAACCTCTCCTGCTCCAACTTCTCCTGCTCCAACCTCAACCTGTCCTGCTCAAACTGCATGGCCAAAAGCTCTTTTTGCTGCTCAAACCAGCTGTCTGAACCACTACCGGCCCGACCCCTGCCACACCAAACTCACTCTTCTGCAACACCCCCTGCTCAAAAAAGATGACAGCCTTAATCTCATCTTTCCGCTTGCTCCCTACAACAGCAATCTTATAATGCTCTGCTATATCGACCAACTGCGCCTTCTTGCAATCATCTAAGAAAGACACCGAGGGCGCATCCACAAACGCCGACAAAGAAGCCATAATATATTATCTATAACCAATCAGAAAGCAAAATGTAAAACTGCCAATAAGCATGGGCAAAAGACAAACCCAACAGAGAATTTCCCCCTAACTGCCTAACCAAAATCTTAATAATCTCACCTAGTCTTCATGTGGCTTGCGGCGGGTAATTACGCACTGGAACCCAGCGGAGTTGTGGAGCGACCTGCACGCAGGCAACCACAAAATCACGGACGTGCCCCCGAGACAGCTGTCCGAAAACAGCTGACACTAACCACGTCGCCACAACACTATGAAAAAAAACAAACAGACGCAACCCAAGGGGAAACGCCACTTAAGCCTAGCGGGGAAATCCCTTTACAAAAGCGTTCAAACAGCAACATCTTACCTTCTGATTGGCACACAAAACCTGACGCCATGTCAAACACTAAAGTTTCCTGAAACACAAAAGACATGATGTGTCCCCCAAATAGCAGCGCCAAGCCAGCACACAGCTGGACCACATCAACTGATCAGCTGCTCAATGACACCATGTGCTTTGAGCACTACACAAACTTTTAACCAAATAACCCGTCGGACGAGCCCCCATTTGTTATGACCCGGCTCAGAAGGCCACAACAAAGAGGAGACACACCATGTCAACGTTTATCAAAAGATGTTTTATTTAGAACAAAACAATTCTGATTGAGTGGAATTGGTTATACTCAACAGCGCCAGGTGCCTGCAGGGAAAAACAGAGAGAGAAACAGAGAGGAGCAGAGAGGCTTTAAATAGCTGCAGGGCACCAGACCCAGGTGCCCTGAGTTACTGCAATCATTGCAATCACCACAGCCCTGAGTTACTGCAATCGATGCAATCACCACAGCAGTGACAGGACAGCCACACCCTCTCCAATGATGAACCCACAGGGGCATCACAAGTGGGATGCCCAAAGACATTAGAATTCATCCTCTGGAGATGAAAACACCTGAAATCCATTGACCATTAGTTTAATTTATAACATAATGTCATATTCAATTAACTGATGTGTTTTTATGCAAAAATCTTACTTTGAAAAGTAACTAGTACCAAAAAAGTGTCAAATAAATATAGTGAAGTACAATTTTTCCCTATTTTCATCATAGTTGAGTTGAAGTTTAAAATGGCAGTAAAAAATACCTCAATTTACAGTAACAGTTATTAATCCTTGTACTTGAGTGAAGTACTTGAGTAAATGTACTTAGTTACATTACACCCCTGCCACTGACTAAACAAAAAGTCAGGGTAATACAAAAATGTAAATTTCAGAAAACAACAGAACATTTGTCAGTCAGATTTCTTAGCTTTTTACACACAAGCAAATGCAAATATACAATGAAGACACATTTACAGTGATGGAGGGTGTTTTAGGAACACGTGACCAATGTGTGTGTGTTGCCTGTGTGTGAAGGGGGACGCAGCAGAGTACAGACATGTGGGGGCCATCCTGAGACACTGTCTGCTGAGCCAGGCCGAAGGAGAGGAGCGCAATGAGGAGTTCCAGAGGTACGAGAACACACACTTCACCTGCACAGCTGATTCTCTGTTCATTCATTCATAAAGCAACTTATCTCTATCCCTGTTCTCTCAGCCATACTGTTAACCTGCTAGGAAACCTCCCTCTGCACTGTCTGGATGTTCTGCTGGTGCCCAAAGTGCAGCAGGGCTCTATTGAGTACATGGGGGTCAACATGGATGCTGTCAACATGCTGCTGGAGTTCATGGAGAGTAGACTTGACCAGGTGAGACTGCACTCTATGGGTATGTAGGTGTAATACCTCTAAATCACATTGATGTTGCCTGATTGGTAATCATTCTTATTTATTGGGAAGTAAATAAACACACCCAGGCACACTGCTGTAAGGATGACGTTTGTCACTATAGCCGGAGTATGTCTGGAGGATTAACTGATGAACGGTGTCTATGTGATCAAGTAGCAAAATAATAGGGTGGCATCTGGTTGCTACACATTTCTAGTGTGGACTGCATTAATATAGCTCTTTTCCAGTCTTTAAAATACCTCAAAGCGCTTTACATTTCCAAGTCAGCATTCATCCATTCACACACATTCACACAAGGTGCCACCTGCTCAGGGAGACAACATTCACACATGCTCACACACTGTTGGTAAAAAATTAAAATACCTAATGGATCATGTTCCTGACAGAAAGCAGTGGAAAAGAACTAGTTGCATTTACATTGTACTTCAAAAATAATTCTGGTTAGCTACTATGTAGGTCTCAGAAGTTGATGACAAAGCTGCTGATTGGCTGATTGTTCGGAAAGTTGAGAAGCCAGTTGTGTTTTGGCTTAAAGTAGCACTCCACCAATCTTACAAATAAAGGTCAGTTACTTATCATGAGGAGTATCTATAACTCTGTGAAAATATTAATATAATGCTATATGGTATAATGACTTAATTTGTATCGTTTTTTTTCCAGTTTTGCAATCTTTCAATCTCGCAATCACCCATTCATCCACACCTGTCTGCCATACAGAGGCAAACAGAGGTGGGAGAAGTACTCAGAACTGGTACTACGTAAAAGTAGAAGTACCAGAGTGTAGGAATACTCTGTTACAAGTAAATGTCCTGCAATTCAACATGTTACTCAAAAAGAAGTAAAAAAGTATCAGCATAAAAATATACTTGAAGTACCACAAGTAGCCATCTGCTTAAGAAGACTAACATTCACACACACTCACACACCGTGGCCATCGGGAGAAATTTGGGGTTAAGTATCTTGCCACATCGACATTTTGATTTGAGGAAGACCATCTCCCTCCTGAGCTTATCTTTAGTTGTGAGCAAACACTTCTCATGTCCATTAAGCACAGCCTCACACATCCAGAAGTCTCTAAATGTTCCATTAACCTCCTCATTTGATTTTTGCATTTGATTTGCACTGTCCCCTGTGCTATGACATTGTATTAATATTGTACTCACATGGTGTTTATTTTCATTCTAGAATTGATTTCATCTCTGTTTTACATGAAACAGTGTTGATGAAACTTACTTGCTGTTACAGTATAGCTGAGTTTTTTCATGTATAATGAAGTAACATTGACTCCCAGGGGCTTAAGCTGAAGGAGACCCTCCTCCCATCCCTGAACCTGCTGACTGAGAGTGCCCGAATCCACCGAGAGACCAGGAAGTTCCTCAGGTCAAAGGTCAGTGAGGAAGACAGAATGAACATTGAAACGATTAATGATGAGTTTTGTTTGTGTTCAGGTGGCTCAGGTGTGTGTGTGTGTGTGTGTGTGTGTGTGTGTGTGTGTGGTGTGTGTGTGTGGGTGTGTGTGTGTGTGTGTGTGTTTAGGTGTTGCCCCCACTGCGTGACGTGAAGACCAAGCCCGAGGTGGGCAATGCTCTGAGGAACAAACTGGTGCGCATTATGACGCACATTGACACCGACGTCAAGGACTGTGGAGCTGAATTCCTGTTTGTTCTCTGCAAAGAAAATGGTGAGACAAATATCTGTTTTGCTAATAATTCATACACATTTTTTTGATGACGTTGGCTCAGTGTGTCATCAAACATCTTGATTAATCACTTGTAAAGGTTCTAAAGAATTTAAAAGGTTACGGCTACAATCAAATGCTCGTTGTATTGGTTTTGTTGACATTGCAGTAATGTATTGGCAGAGGTGGAAGAACTACTCAGTTCTTAAAGTAGAAATACTACAGTGTAAAAATACTCTATTACAAGTAAGTGCTGCATACAAAATCTTACTTGAGTAAAAGTACAAAAGTATTGGCATCAAAATGTACTTTAGGTACTAACATTAAAAGTAGTTATTGTGTGTAATGTCCCATTTAGAATAATATATATTGGATAACTGGATTACTATTATTAATAATAATAATAATACATTTTATTTTAGGCGCCTTTCATGACACCCAAGGACACCGTACAATTTGTTAAAAAAAAAAGAAAACGCTAATAGGCAACAGAACATGATAAAAACAAAAACAGGAAATCATGGAGGAGACAGTCAAGTGGACACAAACGAAAAATATAATGGGGAGCACTACAGTGAGTAGGCAGATTTGAACAGATGGGTTTTTAATTGGGATTTGAATATGGTGATTGTGTCTGACTGTCGGATGTGCGGGGGGAGGGAGTTCCAGAGTCTGGGAGCAGTGCAGCTAAAAGCCCGAGCACCCATGGTGACGAGGCGTGGGGTGGGGACGGTTAGCAGAGCAGCAGAGGAGGAGCGGAGGGAGCGAGAGGGGGTGTACTCCTGAAGAAGGTCAGCCAGATAGGGGGGGCAGGTTATGTAGGGCTTTGTAGGTGAGCAGTAGGTTTTTGAAGTTGATACGGGATTGAACGGGAGCCAGTGGAGTTGGATGAGGATTGGGGTGATGTGTTCTGAGGCCTTGGTGCCGGTGATGATCCGGGCTGCATGCATTAATGTGTTCATCACAGTTGCTAAAGTTAGAGCTAATTGAATCACTTTGTATACTGCTGCTCAATATCATAACCTATCATTTTTTAGCATAGTTTATGTATTAGTTTATGTTTATTTTGTATTAACGTATAATATGAATATGTAACTAAGTAACTAATCTTGTTTAATAATTGTTGAAGGGTAAAAAGTACAATATTGGCTCCTTAACTGTGGTGGAGTAGAATTATAAAGTAGCATTAAATGGATATACTTAAGTAAAGTACAATTAACCCAAAATCGTACTTAAGTACAGTTAAAACAGTAGTATTTGTATACTACTGTTTTACCTATGTTCTTTGCTCTATCCAGTTTCAAGGTTCATTAAGTACACAGGATACGGGAATGCTGCCGGCCTGCTGGCTGCCAGAGGACTGCTGAGGGGGGCCAGAGACTCTGGGATCTACTCTGAGGATGAAGAGTCTGAGACAGAGGAGTATAAAGAGGCCAAGGCCAAGTAAGAACCACCATCACACTGTACTCAATCTCCCTCACAATGCAGGAAAGAGTCCCCTGAAAACGTAGCAGACCCCACCTCACATTAAGGTTTACGTCTTTTTGTCAGCTACCCTTATTACCGAAAACACCAACGCTAAGCCAAAGGTGGCTAATTTTGAGCATGCTAACATTTAGTAGTCTCATTTAGCTACTTGTTAACACAGTTTTTAGGACATAAAAAAAGCTTCAGACATTCACCCGTCAGTTATTTACTGTCACATTTTATGTCTTAGAAGAACAAAACATGAAAATCTATTCAGCAAGTGTTGACACAGACCTTATTTCAGGCTTCTAACCACAAACGCTGTAATAATCAGTCTATTTCTTTATCCTAATTGCCAGTAAATGTCCAAGTCAAACTGCAGTTTTCTTAAAACAGCTGAATAATCCAATTGAAAACCAAAATGAACTCAAATGTCACTCAGCAAAAAAAAGCAAAAATATTATCCAAGTGAAACAAAACCTTGCCCAAAGAAGAACAAATATCCAAAAAGGAAGTGACTCACCGGCTGCAGAAAAGGGAAAACATATATACTTAAGCTGGGTTTTTGCTGCTCCATCCTCTCCATATATTGCCTACAAGAATGTTAAAGTCCCCCACACACGGCATCCTCTCTAGGTCCCATATGAGAGACTCTGAACTGTGTTTCTGTGAATAGGCACCATCAGCTGTCATCGCCTCCCTCTCATGTTGTATGGCACTAAAAGAAGATCCTCTTGTTCTGACAGGTGTATCCAGTCAGGTGAACCTCTCATTGTAGCCAGGAGTCTGATCCCTATCCAGGATCTTAGTTCTGGAGCCATTAATGCACGACTATATTTTGTACGCTTCAGTCGTCTGCATTAGCTCTGGGGTTGTATACACCAGAGAGCTGATGTCTGTGTCCCTGGAACCAGTTTTTCTCAGCCTAGAGTCAGAATGCAATGGCCTGCATCTTACCGGTCAGCTAATTAGCAGTCCGACACTGTGTGGCATGCTAAAAGTACAAAGGGGTAAAAAAAAGCTCTCTTTCATCTCCAGTCAATCGATTCACAGTGATTTTACACTGATGACCCAACTGGGCTGACACCAGGGACAATAGAATAGTGAACACTAAATGAAAATAAACTAAATGAAAATGTGATATTAGGATTATTGGCAAAAGCAGCTCTCCAGAACGTGTCACAATGCAGAGTAGAGCAGGGATGAACTAAATGCAGAACACATAATGGAGGCAGGTAAACAAAACCAAAAGCAAAACAGACTAAAGCTGTTCGCAAAAACGGAAAAAAAACACAGAGGTATCAGGCAAAATAATAAAAACCAAAGGTAATGAAACAGGAAAACAAAACGAGGAACAAACTGGGATGATTTGGGGAACAAGGGCGGCAAAACAAGGAGGGCACACAAGGATACATGACAAACCGAACCAGACCGGAGAACCGACAAACCAACAGAGAACACTAGGACAGATATACACACAGGACTTATTACATTGATAAGACACAGCTGGGGAGGACAGGTAAAGACACACAGCTGGAAGGAATCAGGGCAGGGCTTAAAATTACAAAGGTGGGAAAACACAGAGACAGGAAGTAAAACAAGACAAGACACAAGGAGAAACTCCATTTCAAATAAAACATGAAACACAAAAATGTATAGTTAGTATCTGCTCATATCATACAATGTTCATCAGAAAATGGAGTCTGGCCAATTGTCTTATGTCTAAATGTCCTGGATTTACTTTATAAAAATACCTAAAAGTTGAGTTTCAAAATTCAATCATGACCTGATGAAGATCATGTGATATGATTGAAACAGCTACTTAATAGACCTTGAGGTGTTTTATTCACGAGCAGTCAATCAATGTGAACTAAAGTTTAAATAATTATGCACAGCTGCTTAACTTTAAAAAAAAAATTGGTTTCTGTTCCTTTGATATTTATCTATGCCTTATTTTTCCAGTATTAACCCGGTGACAGGAGTGGTGGAGGAGAATCAGCCCGATCCCATGGAGGGAATGACAGAGGAGCAGAAAGAAATGGAAGCCATGAAGCTGGTCAGCATGTTTGACAGACTGTCCAGGTCAATAACAGCATGACACACACACACACACACACACACACACACACACACACACACACACACACACACACACGCACACACACACACGCACACACACACATATACACACACACACACACACATACACACACACACACACACACACACACACATACACACACACGCATTTGAAATTGGTTGAAATCATTGCAACAGCTACAGTATATGACAATATATAATTGAACATTTAATGGGTTACTGTATGAAGGTTTCTGTTGAAACCTGGTTATGACGGGGGCTGATATTAATTTGGCTCATCTAAATATTGAATAATCCAACCAAAGAAAAACACTCGGAGGAAAGTTTGTAGCAAGGTTATATAACAAATAACAAAAGCACAAACAAAAGTAACTTGAGAGATGTCAACTTCACAGACCACAGGAAGTGTCTTGCTAATGCGGCTGAATAAATTAATATCTCCAAAATAAATCTAAGGAAAGCAATGCATTGCAAGAAGTAAAACATACCAAAAATAAGTGAATTACTGGCAGTCGAGGAGGAAACTCACACTCCACCGGTGTCTGTGTTCCTTCAGTAGATGGAGATAACAGAATACAAAGGAGCTGAGAGCTTCCTGATTCACTTGAGCAAGCTGCCTGTGCTCCCTCTCCCCCCTTTATTTCCAACTAAACTTAAAGTTCCCTAGGCCACGCCCCCATTACACCTGTGGGGAACAGCACACCTGATGGAGACATGTTAAAGGGGCCCTATTATGCTCATTTCAGGTTCAAATGTTCAATGTTCAAAAGGCTCTTTATTTGTCTCATACTGCCTGTGCTGCAGCACCTCTTTTCACCCTGAAACCAGATCCCAGTCTGCTCTGATTTCATTGGTCAACCTTTGCAGACCATTTACATGCTGCATAAAAACTTATAAAGTATATCACACTATAGGAAAGAGAAAACCCCAAAAAGCATAATAGGGTTCCTTTAAGGAGGGGAGAGAGGGACAAACTACATCAACAAAATATAAAACATATATTATTTTACACTTGTGGCATTGTCACAGTGGCATTAACTGCAAATGTTCTTCAGTAATTATTCCTGACACAGTTTTCAACACTCAATGCTGCAGTCTGTAATCACACTATCACATGTGAACCATTTCTCCCTGCAGGAACAACCTGATCCAGCCCATGCAGCTCGGTATGGACGGGACGATGAGAGAGATTGCTCCAGAGGATCTGCACAAAATGGCTCACAATCCTTTGTTCCAGCAAGAGCAGTTGGATAATTCAGACAGTGAACCTGAAGCTTAGAAACATACAGTAGACACAGATTGAATTCCTGTAACAATCATGGAAGACAGTCTCTTTATTTTTTATTTTCACAACACACGATCCAACCTGTTCCTGTTTACGTATTCTATTGAGAGGGTAATTAGGAAGAAATGGGTTTTGGAAGCTTCTTTTAATGTGTGCTATCACTTTCCAATAAGTACCATCAGTTTGTAGATTTGTTTGCTTCCTCCCAGTCATTGGTTTTAGTTTACGTTCATAAAACCAACCTGCTTGTGGGGCGCTAGGAGCACTAACAACCCAAGAGATTTTAAAGCATTAAAACAGATATTACACATCTCTACACCGTGGAATCACATCCGCACATTTGTAACATTTGACATGAGCTTGGCTTATTAATACATTTGTTTAAGGACGGTTTCATGAAGGTTTGTAACATGTGAACGTGTTCTTCAGTCACAGACAATCTCCAAGATGCTCATTCTTTTTATTGACAATGATGTAATGGTTTATAAACTCGAGGCAGCATGTGTCAACAATAAGTGAAAAATCTTGGAGACATCACTTTAAATAGTTTGCATTTAGAACCTGTTACCACAAATGATTTGAGGTTGAACAATATGGAATATGTGTAGTGTTGGAGCTATTCGTGATTTGATGGAGATGTTTATCATGTCTAGCTTTTAGCCAAAGAGCTGTACTCCGGTGACGATGGTTCCACTGTATTTTTTAACTTTAGATGCCTGCTGTTTTTGCAAAACCCTTCAGATGTTTTATTTTTAGATGTCAAACTGCAGACAAAAGGTTATAAGAGTGATAATGAAATTGTTTTATTTGAAGAAAGCCTAAAATCTATCAACAACTTATATTAAATGTTTATTTATTTATATTGTATAGCTGTCAACTCTGTTATAGACTGTAATATATATAATAAATAATCTAAATGTTGTCTCGTATATTTCTTGATGCATCATTTCAGTTGAAGTGATTCTGTTCCTGTTAAGAACTCATTGACTTTACACTTTACAAATATAATAATATACATTTTATTTGGGGGGCGCCTTTCATAGCACCGAAGGACACCTTACAGGATAATGTTGTACTTGCCTTATTTGCCAACTCATCTGCAAGGGCTTTCCCTGCATCTAGCCATTCATTCAGTTGCTTAGATGCCATTTTTAAGTGATGATAAAAAGGGCAACAACAAACAAAGGATGAACTGACATACAGGGAGGGAGAAAAACAAAACAAAAGACAAGAAAACGAGAGGGGTGAAAGAGAGTAGGAAGAAGAATATGGCTCTGAAAAGAACCGTTGATTTTTTTATGATAATAGGCTACTTCAAATAATTGAATTGATGGATGACCAGAAAAAAACCAAACAGATGAACTCAGATTAGTTGTGCTACCATGTATTTTAATTGTTGCTTCATAAATAAACATTTGCCGAAATAAAACTACAGGCACCAATGTCAATCAAGTCCCAGGTAAATCAGTAATTACAGGGAAATATATTTCTCTTTTTAACTAGATGTGATGGCTTCACAAAACTTAAGTTGAATTAGCGAATGTTTAAAGTAGTAAAACTACTATGACCTGATGATATTCAAGTGTTGAACTTACCTTAACTATCATTAATGCAACATGTTAGGTGACATTTAGAAGAAGAAAAAAGTGTGTGCATTATGAAAAGCGCCATGTAAATGTCAATTATTATTATTATTATTATTAAAATGCCATTTCCTTTCGCATTGTTTAAGGTCATATCATGTCCTGGTCTGGTTAGCTGAATATACATACTTTTCCCATTGTCATGTTTTATGTCACGTGCTACCAAGGGTTTTGTTTTTAGGCAAGATTTTAGCTCCTTTTGTGCGAAGGAGAAAACTCTCCCTCCAACTTGTTGTTACAATATAAGAAGAACCTTCTTATATTGCAATACATATCCGTTAGCGCATCTATACTATACCTAAGCTAAGTGCTAACCTTTACAGTCAAATATCGTGGTTAAACATGATTTGTAGAAAAACGACAGGATTAATTAAAAGCGTAAACAAATCAAATGAAATACAGAAATCAGATTTACCACTTGTACAGCTGTGACGCTCTGTAACAATTCTTCTTGGCTCGTCGCACTTTTATTGATGCGCAAGGTTAAAGTTCACGGGATTACGATCCGCCAGGAGTTGCTAAATTTAAAACGTGACAATAGGTCGTAATAAACTGCTGCTAGAAATGAATAGGGGGAAAGACGTAGTATATACACGGTCTCCTGACAAGACCTCAGATCATCTTCGTAAATATCTATCAAACTATAGATCCTACACATCCACTGGACGTGGATTCTAAAAGTACAATATACACTTCTCGCTAGAAATCGAATCAAAAAGCATTTTAATGGCCAAACTATTCTACAATTTAGGATTTTCCAGAGAGGGTTATTTGTGAATAAACGAATAAACGGGAGCATGTTGTTTCTTACACATGTCAGGATACTCCTATCATTGTGAAGCAGAATTCACCAAGCGTTGGATTGTTCACCCACTAATAGGGAACGTGAGCTGGGTTTAGACCAGCTCACGTTGGTGACCTTTGACTAGAGGTGCTACACTTTAAAACGTGGCTATGGGTCGTAATCTGGTGCTTAAACAATCGACCTATTTGGTCGTTTTTTTAGGAGGACAGGCTGGTATTTTGACCTCTTAGCCTAGGATTGATATTTGTATATTTCACATGTTGATTATTATGAATCTTATATGGATTTGATTGTTTTAAAGGTGTCTCCTTAAGGTGGGGCATAACAGGTCAATACTCTTAATATTATGGTCAATATATAAATGTAAACCAAAAAATATTCTCTATTACGTTTTGGATGTATAAAGAACCAGAGTTCCCTGCCTATACTGTATGTCAAGCATTAACTTCAGTTTAACATTTTTGGCTAATTGCTCAAAAGCTAAATCATTAGCTAGCTAACTGGCTAGAGCTACAGTAAGCTAACATGCCTGAGCAGCCCCTATTTAATACAGTGCATGGAGCAGACATACCAATACCTGCTAATTAGTGCTAACAGTGCTAACATAAATTAAATAATACTAGAATTTAACTTACTGAAAAACACAGACTTCTTGGGCGGTCTGTTAGTACGATACATCCCAAGGGTCGTAATGTAGGCTCAATAACAACTTGAAAATAGTCGCAGCAACACGCACGTGATACGGGCCCCCAGAACAGTATCCGCGGGAGGAACAGAATCCTAACAACTGAAACCTTGTTGCTCATCCAGTTGACTCCTGACTCTTTGACGGCGGAGAGGGGATATACAGATATCAGTGCAAAATGGATATGTTTAGTTCACTAAAAGCATGAGCACATTCATGCACAACGCTACCGAGTAAGACTTCTTATCAGCAGCTAATCTCATTAGCTCATTGCTATACCTGACTGATTTTATAATTTAGGGTGCATTTCACATCAACAAAACAGTACAAAAAAAGTGTTCTTTCTCAATAAAACAATCAGTGGTTCAAGTTAGTATATTCCTCAGTGTAACATATCCACTAGTTGCAAAGCTTAAACATTTTTTTATGTTATCTATTTTAGATATTTTAAATTTGAAAAAATGAGGTGCAACATAGTTGACAATGAAACTCAAACATTTGATGCAAATAACATAGTTGACTGGACACATTATTAACCATCAGCACTATGTTCATTTCAAGGCAGAAGTGCACAATTCCATTGATAATGATGTGTAATGATGTCTACATGTCATACAAATTGTCAACTAGGTTACCTGTCAACTAAGTTACTACAGTTATTACATTACTGGGTAACTTAGTTGACAGGTAACCTAGTTGACAATTTCCCTATTTTGACCCATCATTTCAATGGTAGGCCTTGCCTGGATGACCACATGTAGTTTTCTTGAACAGGTTAACATCACATTTGAACATATAATTGAATTAAAATCATTAAACAATTGTAAACCATAACAATGTACGTAACATTGTTGACGGTCAATTAATATACTCATTGAAATGTGCTATTATACATAAAATATTGTAAAACATTAGAGGACAATCACCACAGTGTGTTCAAAATGTCTGCCAAAGAGGAACATGGCATCATGTGATGCTGGTGACATGGTATTGGGACAAACAATTTTTGAGTTAAAGGGGGGAGTTCTGTTAGTAACATAGTTGACAGAACTTTTGCGGACATTCATATATTAAGATATTTAAATTATTTAAAGGAGGAAATCAATTTAAAAAATGTTATTATTCTTTAGTATTTAGACTTTTAAAATAGATGAATACTTTTTTTTATTTACTTTAATGGTTTTTATTCATTATTTTGAAACCAAGACACCCTCAACTGAAAAACGGACATAGCAAAAACTGACAATTTAAGAACATCATGACACATTTCAAGCTAAATAAAGCATAGGATGCACATAATGTGTGTGTGATATTATAACATGCTTTCCAATAATAGGCAAAATATGATATTTTTGAAGAAAATAGTTAGAATAATTATAATTATCATCAATGGACATCAATGGACATGGAATGTACCCTAAATTGTAGAATCACTCACCTACATTTTTCTCATAGCAGGAGAAAGAGAGAGGATGGTCTCTTCTCATACTATGGTATACTAGTGGGTCTTGACACACTGGGGAGGGGACACATATTTAGGCTGGGATTTAGTTTTTGTTTTGATAACTATGTTTTTTGGGGCAGTTTTTTTAATAAATGACATACATTTAAATGTTATGATTGCCACATTCTATTAAAAAAAGTATTTGGAATGCTTAAAATGTAGCATTGCACTTCCACAAACTTGACACATTGGTAACTGCTGTGTCCTCACATTGTGTTTTAAAATGCAGATTTTTTTCCGTATTAATTTTGAGCCTACGGACTCAAGCCTAAATGAATGTAAGACTGTGGACATCATCAGGATTATTTTCTCAGACTTTGCGAAGCCCACTCATAGAGACAAGACATTGAACAAACCAGAGTACAAAATGTTGACAGAACTCATATTTTAATAATTATTAACAAGTATAGGTATGGATTTACACTCAGTTCATAACTTTTTCTTTTTTATGCTTTGTATTTTTGTACATATTCTGTGCGTGCAAGGCAAAGATAAACAAGACTGTAGAAAATAACTTCTTTCCAAGTATGAGACGCAGACTCAGGAAACTGAACTGAGGTCTGCTCTTACAAAACACACACCATCCTCCACAGCCACCTGAGAGTTTGATAGAATAAATATACTCCTGTTGCTATCTCACACTATCTCTGATCATATATTGGTCATATCTGGTCTCTTGTGAAATGATAGATATGGTGATTATTACATATGTGTGTGTCTAATGTAATGACCCTAAAATGTGTCCCATATTGATGTGATTCAACAGAAACATGCAGAGCTTTAGTGTCCCATGTGTACATTTCAAGATTCTAAAAGGCTGATAGTAAAAAATAAATAACGCTTAACAAGGCAGGATATATTTTTCCCACATGGAGATGAGATTGATATTGTAAGGGAAATGGATTTGACATTGTTTTCAATGTGTACAATTATTTGAGAAAATAACCATAAAATTGGATTTTTTCCTTTATTTGTCAATTCCTTTTTCAAGATGTTGGTTAACTAGGATGTTTTGGTATATAAATGTAAAAACATCAATGTTTTATGTTTCTTAATCCTAGTCTGGTCCCAAACCTCCAAGTTGTCAACCACATTTGAAAATAAACTGATCGATTCAAGTCTGGTGCTGTACTGCTGATTATGTGAGCCAGTTTAGCCTTTTATAAGCTTAACTTCAATAATCATGACTGAAGTAATCATCCCACTGTCAGACTCTGAACCTGGTGACTAGTGTGGATGAAACTGAAACAGCTATTGGGACTGTTAGTAATGTACTGAATGAAACAAAAGTCTAAAATGAGAACATTTAACTAGAGGCATTCCCACAAAACAAAATGGTTCCATGCTCTTCTACCTGTTGGTTTAGAAAACACTTGAATTTAGCTGTTTGCCCCTGTAGCACATGAGGAAATGGTATTGAAAGTGTATTGCTGTTTTCTTCCTGGATAGTCTTATTGTATGGGGCGGCTGCAGTTAAGGAGGTAGAGCGGGATGTCCACTAGATCTGCGATACTTTGACTCCGCATGTCTAATGGCGCATTTCCACTGCAGGGCCTCGCACAGCTTAGTACGGTATAGTTAGGCCTTGGTAGGCCAGGCTCACTTTATGCTGCGTTTCCATTACAGTTTAGGAACTGGGGCAGTAACTATAGTAACTCAGTGTAGGCGGAGCCGTGACGTCATCTTCAATGCGAAACACGACACCAACATCAGCCGTTAGCAGTTAGCCCTCAGAGCTCACAGCTCCTCATATCTGTTCAGAAACTAGAGAAAAGTTAAACAAGTACAAACCACAGACTGTCTGTGTCATGGCGAATACAGTCGCTGGTTTATTTATGTCTGTAGGCCGTTGTTGTGAGTGTGGACGGTCGGAGCATATACAACGTTAGCTTAGCCGATCTACATTCAGAAAACACGCATTTTAAAAGGTTTTTCGCCTGCCGTCTGTCTGCAGACTTTTCAAAGCATTAATTCATGGTTTTTACTAACCGGTATCAGTATGTTGTTACTTCAGAATCATTTTGAAACGTGTATTACAATTAAATCACGGTCAAATATGTTCATTTTGTTGTAGTTGCCAGCGATTCTCTCACTAGTTTAGCATACTCAGCCCGGTTGTTGGCCCTGAAAGAACCTCGATTTTGGAGAGCCAGAAAACTGTGAAATAGTACCCGCTAGCCAGAACTGCGCCTAGTGGAAACGCAACCAAAAACGCGGGCACGGCACGGCACGGCACTTTTAAACCGCGCTGTAGTGGAAATGCGCCATAAGTGTCTTTAGGCAAGACACCCGATCCCAATTTCCTCAATCAGTGTATGAGTGTGAGTGAATAAGCCTTAGATTACATGATGAGCAGTTTGGCACCCTGTAAGGCAGATCTGCAGTGTATTAACTGACAAACTAATTGTCAGTGTGCACTATTGAGTGGCGCAGGAATGAGTTAAAACAAAAGCAGAGGATTACGAGGGGAAAAGTAGAGTTCAAAACATCATGCAATAAACATTTTTAGTCATTACATTACCACAAATGCCCAATTTAAAAAAATGTACGCAAATGAGGGCCATATGTATAAATGTGGATGAATTACCAAAATCCAATGGATGGAATATGTCCAACTAGTTCAAGAGGCTTTTTCCCTGAACCCGTTCATCTTCGGGAAAAAAATATCAACAAGGAAAAGTGAAGAGATATACTCTTTTAATTGTAAATTACACCATGTGCCTTTAAACCCCTATTAAATAAAATGATAACATGTGAAATAAGTGAGTATTTGACATGATGTGTTAATGAGCCACACTCATAGACGTTCTGTTCAATTAGCCATCCTTGTGTGGAGATCACACAATAAAGATATCTCAACCACACACTCCTGTCAGTTACTCGTTCAGCTGATGCTGTCTGTGTCCCAATTCAGACCCAACCTCCTTGGAAGGACTCAGATGACTCTTAAAGGTTTCCTCAGACTGAATGGAAAGTGAGTTTACAGGCGATCAGTTGCCTTCTTAATGCAAACATGCAATGGATGCAGATTTTCCCCTGATGATGCATATTAAAACAGCTGCCCTAATCAACGTAGAGATTTTTCCCTCAGCACAACAGGCCCGGGGCTTGGGAACCACATGGTCACTGGTCCAAGTTATAAAATATACGTGGTTTGGACTAGTAGCTGGAGATGAGCCAGTTCACCTCCTGGATACTGTCGGGATGTCTTTGAGCAAAGCACCAAACCCCCAACACCTCCAGGGCGCTGAACTACTGCAGCCAGGCACTCTAACAGCTGTTCATCAATTGCATTCATTTGTGCATGTGTGTATTTCATGGCCTATTGTGTAAAGGTCCTGTTTGTCATTTAGTTTGTCTGCTTTTTATTGTTTTGGGTGTTTGACCACTGGACGGTTTGTGCAGTGTGTGTTTATCCACCTCAAACGGACAGCACAGCAACTGTGCAGACGTTCGCTGTAAGATGGCAACAAAACATGCACCAACCATGTGGACTAAATTAGAGCCTGTATCCACATAGCGCCTTTTCTGAACACTAGCATCTTTTTCTCAATTGATTCAAATGAGGAGTGAGCCCATGCCATCACATCATGAGAATAGACCAGGGTCTTTTTTTGATGCTCCAAATGCTTTGAGATGAAAATATAAAAACTTTTCAGGAAAGCGCCGGTGAAATTCGAGAAGAAGCTTTCAAACTTTTCAGCTAGCAAAACAAAGACATACAGCATAGTTTGAGCAGAGCAGGTGAGTGTTGTATTCTACCCATATTTGGATCTAGTTGTGACAAGCTCAACTATGCAATGTGTGAGAACAAGAATCCTCCAGTTGTTGCTAATGGTGAAAAAAATTGCAAACAAATAAAAAGTAGCCAAAATATTTAATAAAATTAAAAGGGGCGATGCTAGCCTGTCACGCAACAGTTACGTTGTCAAGACGTGGAGACGCTGTGTTGACACAGGGTGTTGGTTCTGAGACTTTCAAAGAGAGCACCCTGACACGGGACACAGCAGCTTTCTACAGGGGGGTACAACATTCATGCTGTTCTCAGACTTGGTATACCCTCCTATATCCTGATCTCAGTGATGTCACAGCCCCCCCCTCTCTTCCCAGGTGCGTCTTATGTCCTTTTTTAAGTCCGTGTTTGTGTTATTCGGACAGAGGGGGCTCAGTTCTTTGGTCTGCTGCCTTCACTGTGTGCTGTTTAGAGAGCTCCTCCTGTGTGCTGTTCCTCCCCTCCTCTGGGGGGGGGGCTGCTGTGCCAGGGCTTTTCTTCTGGAGGGACAGGGGGCTAACTCGCGGGTTTTCTTGGGATTCAGATATAGCTGAGATTGTGCCGGGGCTCTTTTCTTGGGAGGGTGGGGACAGTAGCCGTTTTTCTAGAGTTTGAGGGAAACGGGGGCCTGTGCTGGGGCTCTTCTGCTCAGATGGGGGGGTTACAGGGGGCTTTTGGAGGCCGTGGGTCAGCCTCTCCAGGACGGGTGGGGGTCTGTCGGAGGCTGCAGTTGGACTGAAGAGTCGGGCTGCTGATGCTTCTGTGGAGGAGGGACACGCTGAGCCTGGGGGGGGGGGGCTTAGTTTCAGCTCCACAGCCCATCCTGCCTCTCTCTGCCTTCAGCTCCTCTTCAGCGTGACCGGCTGCATGGATGAAGAACAGATAGACAGATGTAAGCACTGGAAGAAATGCTGCTCCAAAAAAAAGTACAGAAATAATGAAAACACCGCGTTTTTGTTTGTTATCGTTTTTCACTTATTATAAGAAAAATATCTGCCAATAGAACAAGTGAAAATCTGCTTGGTAAGATTTCCTGAAATAAGATGGGATATTTAGATAAATTACATCCTGTAATTAGCTGGGAAAAAAGGATTTTGAACTATATTGGACCAGGATCAGGAGATGTTGTGTTACAAAATAAGCCAAAAATGCTTTTCCATTTTCTGGTGATTTTCTAATATCAAGTAAGATTTTTTTTATTTTTAAACAAGACGATAAATCTTTTACAAATACCACACTAGCTTAAAAACCTTGTGACATGTTTCATCTGAGCTACAACTCAAAATAAGATGTTTTTAAGAGTCTTTGACTTAAATAGATACTTAGGATGCATTGTTTAAAATCTAGACCCTATATCTCACTGCATTGTTACTTCTTAAGTTATTATGTCTATCTATTATAAAGACATATTCTGACTAGAGATTAGACAAATATACTTTGCAAGATTTGGGTTTTTGCAGTGAGAACGTGTTTCAACAGAAAGAAAGAAGCAACATGTCTCTTATATTAAGAGAGATGCAGAGTTCAGTTATGAGCATGAACCCTCCTCTCACCCTCCTGAGCTCTCTGTGCTTCCTCCACACAGGGAGGGTCTTCAGTGCAGGGGGGCAGGTCTCCTCTGGAGCTGCGGAAACGGATAGGAGACCTCTGCAGCACCGCCTTCAGCTCTGAGAGACATGGAGACAGAGTTTAACTTTAATCATGACCGTGTGTACAAAATAACTATAAAAGCCAAGTACACAAGTCAAGTAGTGTATCAGTATTTATGTATAAACAAAAGTAAAGTGAAATGTCAGTTTGTATCAGGGTTCTCCATGAGGGAACAGGGTGATGCTGAATCCTTATCAGCTGTTCTTTTCACAGCTTTAAAGTAGAGAACATTTAACATTTATGTAATATAAAGCTTGAGAGAGCAGCTTCACCCCTGGCCTTTTTAGGAATTGGCTTGAGAATGTTCCAGACAATTGTTATTCACTGCTGACGAAGGCCTTCATCGAAAAGGAGAATTTCAAGAGCCAGACAATTCTATCATGTTCTCGTTTCTGCTGAATCAATAACCTCGCTGTTGTTCCTTTAGTTTTCAAAGCCTCACCTTGCGTCATGGCCAGAGTGTCCTCATGGACCGACACAGCTCTGCGTTTCAGAACGGGCTTCAAGTGTTGCCGTGTCTTAGGAAGACTCTCTGAAAGTATACAAGTGAACAAACAAATCAGCTTTTCTTCAGCTACTAAATGTAAAACCTACTAACATGTGGTAGACCACACACACATTTTAACACGGTTTAATATTGTTATAATTGTCTGCTACTTCACTCCCTAAGACTGTAACAAATGTTGGGAGATAGCAATTAGCAATTTCTACTTTTACATTTTAATTATGTTATACCTGGTACTTTTTTCAATGCTCACTAACTTCATAATGCTGCTACTTTTTGATTATAGCTTGTATTTGTATCTTTACTTTTCATCCATACCAATCCACCTCTAATATGGATGAGGATGTGGTTTCAGTGAGGTGTCAGACGTACCGTCGGTCACTGACTGTGCTTTCTCCGAGCGCTCCTGTGTGCCGGGCCCCCTCCAGGCAGACGGAGCAGAGGGGAGCAGCTCCTTCCTGGGGGACAGAGCGGAGGCTGCACCCGGGGGCCGCTCCTGGCTGCCGTTCTGGAGAAGAAGATCAGAGGATGAAACTCAGTGAGCCGTGACACAAACAATGTGTATGTGCTGACTGACTGAGCATGGAGGCAGGGAATGCATGTTGCAATATGGAAATCAAAAGTAGTTTGTGGTGATACACCTAGCTCAGAACGTTGTGGAACAAATCCTTACTTCATTAATGGTTCATGGTATAAGTTGTAGTTTGTGCTACTGTTGATTTGTATTGTGTTTTTTGTCTTTCCAATATTCAGTTCACCCTCAATGAAATATAATGGGTAGAAATGTATCAAATATACCTCAAATGTGTTAATTTTCTATATTTCTTTCTTAATTGTATTCAACAAATATCGTTTTTTTCACTATATTTATTTATTGAATGTAACTTCTTTATGAAAGCAGTGCATGGTTTATATCCCCCTCCTTCTGGCAACCTCCTCTCATTCTTAGAGCTTTTCAGCAGTTGTCTTTCTTAACGTTGCATTGATCTTTTGTTTTGCTTATGCTGAAGCTTTTCATAATCCAATACATGCTGTCTTCTTTTCTCTTTTTTTTTACTTTCTACCCTTCAGAGCATTCTTCAGTGCACCATTTTAACCCATATTTTACAGGTGCTTTTCACAGAAATGTGATGTATCCTGCAGTATTTTCTTCTAATTTCTTTTATCTTCATCATAATAAAGTACATTTTCCTTAGTTTGAAAAAAAACCATATCCTCTCATTCTCTATTGGTTACTGAACTGTCTGCATTTTGTAGTCTGCTGCCCCCCCCCCCCATAATGTTTTGTCAGCATTACAATCACCGCACCAAATCTCTCTGTTTTCTTGCCCAAACCTTCCTCATTCTTTAAAGGTCACCTATTATGCAAAATCCACTTTTTCGTGTCTTTTATACATAAACATGTGTCCCCTCTGTGTAAAGAGATTCTGAAAGTTTCAGGAAAAAAGATTCGCTCACCTTTTGTCCTGATCCATTTATATAAAAACCTGTCTGAAAATGAGCTGATCAGATTTTGGCCACTTTATGATGTCATAAGGTTGTTTTTTTTATCATAAGAGGTAAATATTAACAAGGCATTGACATGACACTCTTGCCGCTGGGTTCCCTCTGAAGTTTCTGACTGACTGCAGTGTTACCTGTGCTGTAGTATCGCTCAGCCGGCCGTCATGGATGTGTCTGAGCTGCACCCTCCCTGCTGAGCTGCTGGGGGGGGGAGCGGAGGAGGGACGGGCTGCCCCCCCGGCAGGAGAGGCTGGGGTGGGGAGGGGAGGCTTGGCTGCCACGGCAGGTTTAGGCGGCAGGGGGCCGACTGGGCGCTCGTGAACGGTGGGTTTTGGGTGAATAGGGGGGTCCGGTCTGATGGGGTCCAGCGCTCTCATTGGATGTCTGGGGTCAGCTGGAAACAAGGTGCAGAGACAGTGAGTAGAAGACAGTGTGTGAATGATGAAGGGATGATTTTTGTAGGCCGACCCGGAAGTTAGCATTGCATGGGATACCTTAACAAAAAGAAACAAGATTTCCTTTTGATTTAGAAAAAGTGCAGAAATGAAGCTCTGTGGCAATCACACTTTTGATACTTACATGTTTTTTTCAGCAGGATAATCTCCACATATTAACACCACTTTATTTAATTGAACTTTGTTGAATTATTAATGCAATTGAAAGAAGTAAGTTGCTAACGTTAGGCTATAAAAGAACTACATCACTGTTGCACTTCAGGTCACCATCGCAAAGCTAAAGGCCGCTAATGTTTGGCGTGATGACATTTAGTAGTCTCATTTAGTCACTTGTTAGCAACTGCTGTTATTATAATGTTTTAACTCCAGAAATACATCAGTGGGTATTTGCCAATATACAGTATATCAGCCGTAGAACCAAACATGAATATCTCTTCATCCTAAAATGGCAGTGGCTAGCAAGCTGCTAACTGAGAATGCTAAAATCCATCATGCCAAACATTAGCCACCTTTAGCTTAGCGCTGATGACATGTTGATATGAAGTCACGTCACCACCTTATATTATCTTTGGATTTTTGGCAATTGAATTTACGCTTCATAAATAATAAAGTACTGTTAATATGTTGAGATTATCCTGTCGAACAAAACGTGTACAGTACCAGTCAAAAGTTTGGACACACCTGCTCATTCGAAGGTTTTTATTTATTTTAATTATTTTCTACCTTGTAGATTAATACTGAAGACTTCAAAACTATGAAAGAACACATATGGAGTATGTGATTGTGGAGGCCAGGTCATCTGACGCAGCACTCCATCACTTTTCTTCTTAGTCCAATAGCCCTTACATAGCCTGGAGGTGTGTTTAGGGTCATGGTGTGTTGAAAAACAAATGATGGTCCCAGTAAGAGCAAACCAGATAGGATGGCATGGCGCTGCAGAATGCTGTGGTAGCCATGCTGGTTAAGTGTGCCTTGAATTCTGAATAAATCACCAACAGTGACACCAGCAAAGCCCCCCCACACCCTCACACTTCCTCCTCCATGCTTCACGGTGGGAACCACACATGCAGAAACCATCCGATCACCTTCTCTGCGTCTCACAAAGACACAGAGGTTGGAACCAAAAATCTCAATTTGGACTCATCAGACCAAAGTACAGATTTCCACTGTCTAATGTCCAATCCTTGTGTTTCTTGGCCCAAATAATTCTCTTCTTCTTGTTGTTCATCTTCAGTAGTGGATCTTTGCAGCAATTGGACCATGAAGGCCTGATTCACGCAGTCTCCTCTGAACAGTGGATGTTGAGATTGTCTGCTCCTTGAGCTCTGTGATCATTTATGTTGGCTCCAATCTGAGGTGCTTTAATTTGCAGTTTCTGAGTCTGGTAACTCTTATGTATTTATCCTCTGCAGCAGAGGTAACTCTTTGTCTTCCTTTCCCGGGGGGGTCCTCATGAGAGCCAGTTTCAACATAGCGTTCGATGGTTTTTGCAACTGCTCTTGAGGATAAATTCAAAGTTCTTGACATTTTCCAGATCGTCTGGCCTTCATTTCTTAAAGTGATGATGGACGGTCGTTTGTCTTTACTGAGTTGAGTCATTCTTGCCATAATATGGATTACAACTAGGGATGCTCCGATCGCCAATTTTGGGGCCGATTGCCGGAATCAGTATCGGCCGATACCAATCGCCGATCCGATCGAGTGGGCGGGGCCTATGGGGATCTTCCAAATAAAGTGATGTTTAGCTAAGTGTGTTAGGTCTAACTCTTAGTGTGTGTTTTGCTCCGCTCACCGGTCCGTCACAGCGGGTGGAGCTGCAGGATTTCTGCTTCACACACGTTGCATACCGCTATTTTATTGTCATTTTCGGACACCTTAAAATACTGCCAGACTGGTGAAGCCATTTTGGCGAGCTTGTTTTGCCGCGCACAGAGAAAAGTGTCATGTATTTTACGTCATAATTTTACGTCATGCGATCGGCTCTCGCGATCGGCATTTTTAGAGAGCACCGATCGATCGGCAGAGAGTGAGTATCGGCCGATATTGTTCGGCGATCGATCGGAGCATCCCTAATTACAATAGTAGTCAAATAGGGCTTTCCACTGTGCACTAGCCCTAACTCTGCACAACACAACTGATGGTCTCAAACACATTAAGAAGACAAGTAATTCCACAAATTGACTCTTGACAAGGCACACGCGTTAATTGAAAACCATTCCAGGTGACGACCTCATGAAGCTGACTGAGAGAAGCCAAGAGTGTGCAAAGCTGTCATCAAGGCAAAAGGGGGCTACTTTGAAGAATCTAAAATATAAATCATATTCTGGATTTTTTAACACTTTTTTGTTTACTAAATAATTCCATATGTGTTCTTTTAGTTTTGATGTCTTCAGTATTAATTTACAATGTAGAAAATTATTAAAATAAATAAAAACCTTCGAATGAGCAGGTGTGTCCAAATATCATAGTTTGCCACAGAGCCTTTTTTCTGCAATATTCCGTAATCCAATGTTAAATCTCATTGCTATTTGTCAAGGGAACCAGGGAGATGCCAACTTCTTTATACCTGATGACGTGGACATGGTTCTGGGCTTCATGTATGTGGGAGGAGGTACAGGCTTCTCCAGGATAGCACCTGAGGGACAGAGACAGTAGGTCCCAGTAAGACTGAGGGTCACTTTTAATCCGAGCTGTACATGTAATGAATACAACAGGAACACCGGGCTCCACTGAAGCCTTTCTAATTAAGTGACACAGCAGTAAATGATCTGCTGCTCTGTTCTCATCAGCAGGAGCTTCACTGAAGGTGCAGCAGCAACATTACTGCTGGCAATATATTACATTAATTAGTTCCCAAATGAAATTAAAATCTACGGTGGTCGACAAGCGCAATTGGCTTCAACGGCCCAGAATAATCCTATTAGGTGAAGACTTTTCTTCATTTGCGTGTGTTTGGTCAGATTAGTGTTTTCTATTTGCATAATTTTTGAAACTGTGGTGCATTTCTCCTTATGGAAGTGTTTTGGGCCTTTGTAACGCGTTGGTAACTGTCTGCCACTGTAGAATCACTTCAAATGTTACACTTTTCAACACGACTTTGCAAGTTAAATACTGAAGATTGTAAAATGATTAGTAAGATTTGAATAGAAATGCACTCTCACCTTCAGAGTTGGCCTTTCTCAGCTCCTCGTCTTTATTCTAGACACATTAAAATACATTATTAAACTACTCAACACAGGATTCAGAATTTATGATGGATAAGCAGTCCTCGTTAAATAAATGTGCCACAAATATATAAAATCCCTCTAAAACACACACACACAAATCATACCTGACTGGTCTTGGTGTCAGCAGGTGGAGTTTTGGCCACGCCCATTCTGTGCAGCATCACCTGAAGCCTCTGTTCAAAACTAGACGTGCTCTCAGACGCATGTTTCTGAAAGACCATCCATAGACATTTAGAATAATAAAAAATGCATTTTTGTATGTTACTGTCAGTGCTGTGGTATTCTTCACCATAATCAATCAAATAATCAATCATCATAAACGTGGACCAAACTGATAAACACATGAAGCCTGCAGAATACTTAATCTGACAGAATCTGATCTAACACTCAATGATTACAGTTGTCTCACATTCTGGTAACAACTGAAACTGCTGCAGGACTTCTGAGTGTCTCCATCTCTTAAAGGATCAGATGCAGCTGACAGATGCTGGAATTTTTTCCAGATAAGTTAAGAGTCTGTTCAGTCCTCAGGATAGACTTTAGGACAGTATCTGTGCTTTTACATGTTGTTGTCCTTTTACTACTAACAAGTAGTACCAATACAATAATCTTCAGCCTATGCACCTCACTACAGCAGTGCAGGAATAATATTGCTGTAGATAAATTATAATTATTTGTATAACCAAGTCAAAGAGAAGAAATATACATGTACATTTTACAAACCAGTTTCTGGTTTGAAACCGCAGTTATCAAACTTTTTCGATTTGATCAAAAAAACTTATAATGGCATTTTCAGTGTGCTTTGAAAACGGGTCAGTTCAGACTGACCTTACTGTGTGTGTCATCCTTGTCTTCAGGCTCTAACCCTGTCAGCAGGATGAGGCTCTGGCTCTTTCCCTCCCTCAGCGACCTCTTGGTCACCTTGAGTCTCCTCTCTCCAAACGGACTCCCTCCCAACATCTCCTTCATCTGCACCCCGCCCCTCTCCTGCTCCATGAGAGGGGAGGTGACCACAGGACTGGGGGGGCGACCTGGCAAGAGAGGAACTGCCTCTCCTGTCAGATTGGAAAGCGTGGCAGTGGTGAGGTCGGGGCTTGTGGCGGTGTTGGGGAAAGAGGGAGTGGTGTCACTGGAAGGCGTCGTCGTGGTTAAAGTCTTGGCAGGCGCCATCGTTCCCTTCGCATCGCCTGCAGGATGCTGGCCCGGGGCAGCGGTTCCTTCTGTGGTGGCGGCATCATTACAAACGTTAGCATCCTCCACTGACCTTGCCCCTCTCCCCTTGTCCCTGTCCCTCTCCCTCTCTTTGGCCTCGCGGAGGGGTCGGATGAGGTCTGCGATAGAGATCCTTTTGACCTTCACCCCCTCTCCTCCTCCCTCTCCCCCTCCTGCCTTGGGGGCTCGGCCGCCTCGAGCCCTCTTGAAGGCAAAGAAG
This sequence comes from Dissostichus eleginoides, assembly GCA_031216635.1. Classification (NCBI taxonomy): domain Eukaryota; kingdom Metazoa; phylum Chordata; class Actinopteri; order Perciformes; family Nototheniidae; genus Dissostichus; species Dissostichus eleginoides. The sequence continues at coordinate 210,834 of JASDAP010000485.1, read as the reverse complement.
TCGCCAAACTTTTTCTTGATGTTTTTGGTGGGAAGTGTGGTGGTGGGGTTGACAGAAGAGGGGGGTGCGGGGGGAGTGGAGGATGTAGAGAGGAGGGGTACATCAGTGGATGTAAAGCATGTGTCAGTGGATGGGACAAAGGGAGAGGTTACAGTGGTGCTGGGGGAGAGGGTGATATTGTCAGACGAAGAGGAAAAGGGGGTTGAGGCTGAGGGGGTGGAGCTTGAGTCTGGGGGAGTGGCTGGGGCAGGGATTGACTCCTCCCACCGGCCTTTTCTGCAGCAGAGACAGCAGAAAGAGCAACAGACAAGAAGAGACACTCAGTACTACCACTACTGCTACAGGAGTCAGGACACATGCTCAGTTCAGGTGCACAACACAACAAGAAGGGTCATGCAGACGGCCCACAGAGCAAAGACATCCGTCAGAGAGAGACCACACTGGCTGTCTGTTCCACACCATGATCCAGAGCACCATATCTAAACGACTCTTGGAAGGATTACCATTACATTTGGTTTGGATATTTGGAGTGGTGCAGGAATGAGTTCTTAAGTTCTTGAACGTTAGCATTTTACTTCTGTCAATAGCATTTATGCTTCAAAGATCATAACATTGGTGTTAATCTGTGAAGATTATCCCGCTGAACAACGGGTAAGTAATATACAATAAGTACATGAAAAACATAAATACTGCGTCATAAATATGTGTCATAAAAGCGGCAGTTAGCAGTTAGCTAGCAACTGACTAAATGGGGAAAACTAAACGTCATCAAGCCGACATTAGCCGTCTTTAGCTTAGCCATGGTGACTTGAAGTCATGTACTTTAGTTCCTTAATAGCTTAACATTAGCTTTTTACTTCTGGCTATTACATTTAATCTTCAAAAAATTAAAGTGGTGTTAATATTGTGAGTATATAATGCTGAACAAGACTTGTAAGTACCTGGCTGCTAAATCCTTAGAACCGTTACAAGGTGTGTTTGTTGCATTTTGTATTTTGTAAATTGTGTAACTTGCTGCTGTTAAATACCATCAAACTATGCAATATGTGCTATATGTGCAATATATACATTATATACATATGCCATTAATAACTGTGTAATATATACCTGGCTGCTAAATCCTAAGAACTGTTACAGGATTTTTATTATATCATAACTTAGTACTTTTTTTTAACATATTTAACATTAAGCTGTCTGTGGCTCTTTCCTGCTGTAACAATGCAAATGTCCCCTATGTGGGACTAATAAAGGTATTCTGATTCTGATTCTGAGTATCATAAACATGTGTTTGACATGGATCTTTTTCTATTCCGAAATCTATGAAAAAAATGTTGGATGCTAACTTCCGGGCTAATATTTTTTAACTACTGTGGTTGCCTCCTGAGATTTCGTCTAGCATTATTGTCAGGTCCAAATCAAGTACTTTTTTTAATCCATCCATGATGAACATATATGCTTTCATTTCAGCAACTCCTGCAGTGTATTGGGCTGGAACAGTTTTTAGGCTTCCACTCTTTTTTTCTCCACTCACAGTCCAGATGGGGCTACAGAGCTGTGATTCAGCAGTTGTGTGGAGGAACAGCTGTGGTGGACGGCAGCTGCTGATGGATGCTTTTGCTTCATGGCTGGTGTCGACGAAGGGTGAAAATGAAAACATATGGACGCCAACAGAGGGCAGTCAGAGATGATTCCACTCAAATGACTTGCATGTCTTCAACTTTACAAAGACATGTAGTACAATTTGAGTGTAAGTTGTGTTGGATGCATAACCCAGGTCAGGTCAACCTGCTTTAGCCAACATGAGGTTACCAACTCCCTTCATGTACAATCACCATCATGTGATTTCAGTCACTAATATATGATGGGTTGTGTGATCCATTCTTCTTTCACTGATGAAGAATGTGAAATATTGTTGGTAGTCCAGGAAAACGCTACATGGGACCCTTTGAACTGAACATATTTGTCTCACAGCAGGCCAACTACCTTTATTTTAATTATTGTTGTATTATTTCAACCCAGTCTCACAGCATTTCGTGTTATAGTCGCGACATTTAATCTATTGATTCGTGTTCAACAACACGATTTTCCCCTTTTTTTCGTGTCACATAGAACGATTTTAAAAGCAATGTATTTCTATTGGTAGTATGTTTCGTGCCTGCACCACATCTTTTTGTCCGGTCGGGTCTTGGAAGACCGGAAGCTGTGTGGTTCATAAAAACTTTTTCTTACTCAATATCAAGCCACGATTATTGTTTTTATTTTAAATCGTATAATGTCTGACTTTTTTTGCTGTCCGCGAGGAAAAGAAATGGGGCTCAGAGCCTCAGAATACTGAAATCAGTATTTTTTAAATCTTTTTTTCCTTCTAATTTGTTATTCTTTTCTAAATAACACACTTTTATTTACTCAACAATAACACACAATTATCCTTGTTTTTATTTATTTGTTTAATTCTATAATATTGGGCTTTTTTGCCGTCCGTCAGGAACTGAATTTCAAAATAAAGTCACCGGAAACAGACGTAGGCGATACAAAGCCACTGAACTGATTACCCAAGATCCTCAGCTATGGTTGAAGCTCGGCGATTGGATATTTTGGCCGCAATGCACGTTGGGATATGGTATTTATGCGATATGAAATCCGAAAACATAAAAAAATAAAAAATAATAATACTTTATTCCGAGTGTGCTTGCTTTTCTCTTTGGAAGTCATCACATAACGGCATTGTAATACACGGTTCGGCTGCATTAAATATAACAGATCCGCCGTAGTTCTTTATTTATAGAGCCCTGATTAGAAGACTTCTGACAAACTGGAAGAACTGCCGCCGAAACTGAATACGTGACGTGGATCATAAATATATCAGCAATTAAACAACATCTTCAATTTCTCTTCACACAACACGTCTCCTTGCAGTATCAACACTATTCGGCTGACTTTTATATTTGATCCAATTGGTAGATAGGTAGCGGTGCACAGCTGATAGACAGGGACTTGTAGTTTTTAAAGATATTACTGATTTTCTTTGAATTAAAGAATGTAAACACTGAGTTGAGAGAATAGTCAGGGGTTTTGGGTGATGGGAGACACATCTATGGATTCAGATTTCAATAGCTTACCATTAAATGACGGATATACCATTCTGTCTATGATTTTTACAAATCAGATATTAATGTTTAGAAGTAAAACATGAGAAATAATATAGCAATATCCTGTAAAATTATGTGAAAACATGAATAAAACTACACATATGCAGATGTTATACATACATAAGTGTCCTACACTAATAATAACAAGTATAATTTGTTGTGTTAACACTTTAAACTTGACAGTGTTTTAACCCGCACCGCCTAGTGATTAAAGCACTGTAAGTGATCTCTACAATAAAACAGTTTAGTGCCGGATGTACAGAGATATTAATAGGAGGATGTGCAAGACAGACAAACTAATTAACATGTATTTAAACATTAAAGAATACTTTAGGTTAAGGTCTTCTTTTAAATAAGAAAAAAGCTTTGGGGGTATCTACAGATAAATATTAAGCCTGACAAAGTACTTAACGTCTAATATATTGCTTTCCTGCAATGTTAACTATGTTGAAGCACTTATTTTAACTGATATTATACATATTAATTATACTCTTATAAGATGTATGTAGATAGTATAAGAAATGTGTAGAATATGACTGTTTAATGGTGGAGGTATACACATATTGATAGATGTCTTGTAATGCACTGTTGAGGAACCTGCAACCCAAGTTTTTCATCATTGCATAACTACACCATAGTTGTGTATATGATATGTCAATAAACCTTAGGAAATCTTGAAATCTTGAAAAGGATGTGCAAAATAGCCATTATATACAGTCTTTAATTAACTATTAGAGAATAACGAGTAATGAATATGCTTTATAGGGATTTGCAGATAAATGTTTAGTCTTCTCAAGCACCAACTATCAAATATCTCGCCTGATTGTTGGCACTTGACAATCACCTTCCCTGAATTTTACTCAGGTGTAACTAAAGTCTGATTTAAGGGTTGTTTATATTTCACATCAATCAGAATCTGCAAAGTATCTCAAATTAATTTAGTGGAGTAAAAATACCAGGTTAACCTCTGAATTGTAGTGGAGTAGAATTACAAAGTAACAATGAGCTTTCATGTGGGTATATATTAATGCTGCCCATTATGGACACAAGCAATTTTCACCCATTTATTAATTATATGTTTTAAATTTGATAACACCAATGTGTTTCTTATCCCCTAAACCTCCAGGGGTGTACACAGTTTAATACTGGCAACTTCTAATTGTGGGAAAAACGAAAACGTCTTTTAAAACTACAATTCCCAGTTGCGAAACACAATAGCCAGCATGTGTAGTTCTAGTTAATTTTATTGAATTTGTCAATGTCGGGGCTGGACCCGTTCGAGTCCAGTTTTGAATAGTCTGCCGTGGTTTCATTCCATTTCCTAGAGCTGGTTGACGCTCGGCGTAACCTTGGCACGCTGCCACTCCAACATCCAATCACAGAGCTTGAAGATTAATCACAGGGTTTGTCAAGCAAAAGGGACTCTAGTCCCAAACGATAGCTGAGGATTATGGGTAGTGTAGTGTCTTCGGCCATAAACTCTGAAAAAACTATTTGTTTCTCCGAATCGAAGGGGGAAAACACAAAAGCATTGTACACAATTTAAACTAATCAATGTTGTGTAATTAACAAGGATAAACTGATGTTTTTAGTTGATGAGTACTGCAGATTACTATGCAAACTTCGAGACCGGAAATACTGTTTTCACCCCAAGCTGTTGCCTGGCAACGCAATTCTGTTGATAGTTATTTCATATCGCATTAACACCATATCCCAACGTGCATTGCGGCTAAAACATCCAATAACCGAGCTTCAACCATAGCTGAGGATCTTGGGTAATCAGTTCAGTGGGTGTGTATCGCCTACGTCTGTTTCCGGTGACTTTATTTTGAAATTCAGTTCCTGACGGACGGCAAAAAAGCCCGATATTATAGAATTAAACAAATAAATAAAAACAAGGATAATTGTGTGTTATTGTTGAGTAAATAACAGTGTGTTATTTAGAAAAGAATAACAAATTAGAAGGAAAAAAAGTTTTTAAAAATACTGATTTCAGTATTCTGAGGCTCTGAGCCCCATTTCTTTTCCTCACGGACGGCAAGAAGAGTCCGACATTATACGATTTAAAATAAAAACAATAATCGTGGCTTGATATTGAGTAAGAAAATGTTTTTTATGAACCACACAGCTTCCGGTCTTCCAAGACCCGACCGGACAAAAAGACGTGTTGCAGGCACGAAACGTACTACCAATAGAAATACATTGCTTTTAAATCGTTCTGTGTGACGAAAAAAAGGGGAAAATCGTGTTGGTGAACACGAATCAATAGATTACATGTCGTGACTATTACACGAAATGCCGTGAGACTGGGTTGATTATTTAGAGTAGATTTTAGCAGTATCAGGGTAAACTAACTTTCTTGCAAGCAGTGTAAAACAGACTAATGAGAGTAATTACAGAAATGAAATATATTCTTAATATCTTGCTAAAATACAGCTGTCCTAATCATTTTGATTTCAATAAACTGAGATATATCAAGGACAGAATTAGTAAAAAGAATATTAGTTTGAGTTATGCGGGACACACAAACATTTACCATGCATTTCACACAGACAGCTGCACGGCTGGCTTCACAGCATGTTGATTACACAACAATACACTATTCTTTTATAGCATTTCCAGGAAAGGTTTGGCCTTTGATTTCATAATGCAACACTATAATTATAAGTCATCAGTTACTATTTAAAGTAGCAAGAATGGTTGTATGTCTTCTTGCTCTGACAGTCACTGTTTTTCTGATTGCTGAGCTCCTGAAAACACTTGAGATGGAAAGAGTTGTTTGTTATAATGACAACTGGCAACCGTGAGTTGTTTGTGTGTTGTCATTAGCTGCAGCATACTGCATATCAAACTGAGTTTAAAATATGTTTAATGCTCTTTTGTTTTGATATGTTTGAAACAACACAATATTAAACAATCATATTGGTTTAGTGGATTGCGTCATGGAAACTATCCAAGACTGGTGCTTCATACAGGTGAGTAGAAGAACCCCCGTCTTCTACTCACCTGCGTTTGTGAGATTGAATCGTACTTTCAGGCAATCATTGCCTTCAGTTAAAAACAAAATGTTACTTTGGTTACAATAGGTAGATATTAAAGATTTCCTTCACAGTGTGTGTATGTCCAACTCACAGTGCATAGTCAGGGATGATTTTCTTGGTGAAGAACTCCTCTACTCCTTCATCCACTCGGCCCATCCCCTCAGTGGCCTCATTCTCCGGCTCTACCTTTAAAACAGGCTCCTGAAACAAAGAACACAACAGAAAAATGTATACGTCAGAATGTACACCTTGGATTGGGTTCTCAGAATTAATTTACAAGGTTTTTCTTAAAGGTCCCCTATTATACTGTTTTTCATCAATATATTATAGGTCTCATATGTATACAAAACATGTCTCTGAAGTGTTTGGCTCGAAATACCAAGCAGATCATTGTAGCATCCCATAATCCCCTCTGTTTCAGCCCTGTTTCAAAAGTGCTGACTCTCTGTCTTTTACTTTAGATGAAAATAAGGAGCCACTCCCCACGCCCCTCTGAGAGAGATTTGGTTAAAAATAACACAATGGTGCTCTAGGAGGAGATTCAGGTGATAAGGTGGGGGGGGTTACCTTGGTTGGTTATTGGCTAATGGATACACAAGCCAAAAAATCGTTATGACATCATAAAGTGGCCAAAATCTAATCAGCTCATGTTCAGACAGGTTTTTATATAAATGGATCAGGATCAAAAGTGAGCGAATCTTTTTTCCTGAAACTTTCAGAATCTCTTCACACAGAGGGGACACATGTTTATGTATAAAAGACGTGAAAAAGTGGATTTTACATAATAGGTGACCTTTAAGTTATGTATCAACTATTAGACAATATGTAGTCAAATCAGAGCGAAACGAAATGTTTGTAGTTTAGATTATATTTGTTAGGAACCATGTCCAAAACCTTCTCACACCTAGAGAAGAGATGTCCAGTGCATTCCCTGGGCAGGTAGACACAAATGCTGTTAGCATGAATAAATACTAAAAACAACCATAGATCCAAGTCATTACACCTAACACTAACTATTCCCATTCAAAATATCCTCTGGATAGAGGGTTAGGGTTAGCGAGGGGGGGATAGCTAGATACTATCCAGCTAGTCCCCCTCTCTTTTTTCCCAACTAGCACCTACTTTATGTAAAGATTTAGGAATCAGATCTTTATTAAAGGTGCAGCCAGACTTCTAAATAGTGTGTCCCATGTGATTCGGCTCATCATGCTTCAAAAATTTCCTGCTTTTCCAGCCTTGCATCATTTATGTATCCATCCACCTTGATGTTCACCTGGTTGTTTTAAACATCAGCAAACTGGGTTGCTTCTATAAAGTTAAAGAGGTGCAAACCTGATATCTCACCTAATATGAGCCTAAAGTAGAGAGATAAGTGCAGCTTAACATTTTACAAAATGTATATTGTGACACTTTTATCCAAAGTGACTTACTATAAGTGCAATACTACTTTACATTTAGTCCCAATATTTATATTCTATGTAGTCATACATAATTGATCACCGCCTACATTTGAGCTAATTATGTTTCCATCATTCAGTGCTACTGTAAATAAAAGACATTCTGGTTTTAATTGAATTTGTCGAGCTGCTGTGGATGAGATGACGTTGTTTTAGTTCAGGATAGTTGTCAAGTGTAAGCAATATTTTAACTGGGTCGCCCCCAGGCTGTGGAAACTCACTTTTGTTTACCCTTTTATTGTAGAAAATGTCATTCACTGTTTCTACATGTAGCAGAACAAGGGAACAGGTATAACACTTTAAATGCTGACTATTTAACATGACGACAGTTATATTAAGTTGTGTAACAGCAGGATGAAGAGTCAAATAGGAAGACAACCACTTCTACTTCCAAGAGGGCAAGAACAACAGGTCACCATGAACAGCATGGCAGCCATCTTTACTTTCTTTGTCGACTATGAACTGTAAATATGAGTCAATACAACCTCTAGGTTATAATAATGCACAGGAGTTATAGTATGAGAAGTTTACTGTGCACATATGTGACACTTTAATCTAAATCAAAACCAATACCACAATAAATACAGCCATTTAGAACAAATCAATGTATCATACACATTTGATTTAGTCAATTAATGAAATAACTTCAAATGTATCAGCAACTATTTTAATAATCTATTTATGTGAAATATACAGAACGTCTTCTTAAGCGTAAGTTTTGGACTATAAGCTTGAAAACCAGAAATATGAAGATGTCATCGTGGGCACTGGGAATTCTGATAAAAAGGTCAAATACTATCGGACATAGCTAAAATCATGGAAATATTGGCAATTAGTTTGTAATATACCTGGACTGAGCAGACTTCCACAGAGCAGAGACATGAAGTATGTGTCTGAATGTCAGTCAGACAAAAACAGATAACTAATCTCACCATTTAGGAGAACACCACCTGTAACCGTGGTAACTGAACTCTTTAAAGGTTCAGTTGCTTGTATTTCCCATTGCAAGATTTTCTGACATCGCTCTTTGTCTCTAATGAAGGCCTAAAAAAGGCCCCAAATGTATATACAAACTTTACACATTAAAGATTTTGACAGCTGTAGCCTCAGAATGCTAACAGAGTGAAAAATGCACAACAGGGCTAAAACAACAGATGAACTAAATATTGAAGTATACTAAAAATTAAAAATGTCGAAAGACCTCGAAAATAGAAACACTTATACGTGATAGCTGTAATACATGAAAGCTCCAAAATCATAAAAATGGGACATTCGCCTGTCAGTGAAAGCAGTGTTCATCTCCAAGCTCTCTCCAGCTCTCTCTATCATCCAATGAAAATAATGTGCCTCTCTTTCATTCTGTGCCTCCTCCTTTACAGCCACCTGTCTCTGTGTGCTACATGCCAAAACGGCACACAGTTATCGGCACACATATAAACACACGCTTGCAAGCGCACACACACACACACACACACACACACACACACACACACACACACACACACACACCCCCTCACACACACAGTTTTTACTGTATCGACAAGTGTAGTTAAGTTGGCATCTATTGCTTTGCATTATCTACCCTAAGCTCACCCAGCAAGCCGGCTCATTGAACAGCAGAGGAGCACAATTCCTCCCATGGGTGCAGAGACAGCCAGGCAGCCTGGGCAGCAGCCCAACACGATGTCCTGTAACTCCAATGGACACGGTCCGATCGTCCCCCAAACTTCGCTTGTATATCACCGTCCATGCCTCAACAGCTTTACGCCAAATCTGAGATCTCACCATAGGCTGTTGCCATGGAAACGCATCCCTCGCCATAAAACACGATGTCGCTGTAGCTCCAATGGACACGGTCCGGTCGTCCCACAATCTTCACCTGTATATCACCTCTCCATGCCTCAACAGCTCTACGTCAAATCTGACATCTCACCATATGCCGTTTCCATGGAAATGCATCCCTCGCCATAAAACACGATGTTGTCTTAACGCCTATGAAAAGGGTCAAAACAGCACCACACTTCAGATAATGGTTAACGGTCCAGCCCTCAACAACTCTACGTCAATTATGGGGTGTTATCATATGCCGTTTCCATGGAAACGCATCCCTCGCCATAAAAGACGACGTCGCTATAACTCCTATGAAAATGTTCAAAAAGTGCTCAAACTTCACATGTGTGCTAACAGTCCAGCCGTGAAGACATCTACGGGACAGTTTTGAGATTTCTTCAATTGCCGTTGCCATGGCAACACAATGCTCACCATGAAACACGGTTTTCTCATAACTTCAGTGAAAATGCTCCAAACGGCCCAAAACTTCACAGGTTTGGTAACGATGCAGCCATCAACGCATCTAAGCGTATTATGGGATGTCATCAAATGCCATTGGCATGGCGACAGATCATTCGCCATCAAGTTAGTTCAAAAGTTTGTAGTTCAAATATTCTGCTGCTTTTCCAAGCCTTTTTACTTTCTTTTCTTCTCTCATCACACATTCAAGCCCCCAGTGTTCATGTATCATTTCAATCTAAATTCTTCACTTTCTTCTTACACATTACATTTCAGCATAGCAGTTTAGCGTCAGCTTTTTCAGCATAAAGCATTCCCACTAGCAATTTCTTCAGGAATTGCATTCTCTAGTTTATACATGTTGTCTCCAGTTTGCCTAACAATGACGGGACACCCAGCAGAACATAGAAAGAGAGGAAAGTTTCAAACTAGAATGACCAGCAATAACCTTTCTGCAGGGTCAGCACTGAGTGAGTTCATAAGCATAAATAATGCTGTCAATATGAAGTATTCTTTTAACAGATAGATAGAATCGGAGGGATGAAACCCTCTTTAATGGTCACACATGCAGAGCACACAGCACACACAGTGAAATGTGGCCTCTGCATTTAACCCATCCTAGTAGTAGGAGTAGTGGGCAGCTATTGTACAGCGCCCGGGGAGCAATGGGAGTGAGGGGGGAAGGGGGATGTCCGGTGACTTGCTCAAGGGCACCACGGCAGGGCCCAGGAGGTGAACTGGGACCTCTCCAAGTAGCAGTCCACACTCCATACTTTAAGTCTGTTCGGGGACTTGAACCGGCGACCCTACGGCTCACAGTCCAAGCCCCTACTGACTGAGTCAGTTCATGTTTGTAGTACTATACAACAAAACAGTGTTGACTCTATATGGCCCATTTTGTTTGGCCCTCACTGTTGTACTTAAAAAAAAAGTCTTGAAATTGTATCATTGTGCAACACTTTAGGTTATAGCAACTTAAATATTTTACGTAGAACCATTTGAGCATGATGCTAAAGAGAGTATTTGTGAAAGGCTTACTTTTAGCAGCACAAAAGGTTCTGCTGGGGTTCAAGCCTAAAGAAAAGGGTCCTCCTGCAGCTTTTTAAGCTTAGTTCCCTTTTAGGGGAAACATTTTTCCCCAATTTCTTTGTTTTTTCCTATATCAAAAATGCTACCCATACTAACTCTTCTGAAATTTGCTAAATTGCACGCTAAAAACTTGCAAATATTCTTTGTAAAGACGACATGGATGTTGACATTTAGATATTAGCAGAGAAATACATCAGGCTTTTCCTCTTTAGAGATTAGATGAAATAAGGATAATACTGTAGCCTCTCATTACTAAAGTTAGCTCACTATAGTCAACCCACTCCCACGGCATTTCGTGTTGTAGTCACGAATTTAATCTATTGATTCGTGTTCACCAACACGATTTCCCCCTTTTTTTAGTGTCACACAGAACGATTTTAAAAGCAATGTATTTCTATTGGTAGAGTGTTTCGTGCCTGCACCATGTCTTTTTGTCCGGTCGGGTCTTGGAAGACCGGAAGCTGTGTGGTTCATAAAAACATGTTCTTACTCAATATCAAGCCACGATTATTGTTTTTATTTTAAATCGTATAATGTCTGACTTTTTTTGCTGTTCCGCGAGGAAAAGAAATGGGGCTCAGAGCCTCAGAATACTGAAATCTGTATTTTTTAAATCTTTTTTTCCTTCTAATTTGTTATTATTTTCTAAATAACACACTGTTATTTACTCAACAATAACACACAATTATCCTTGTTTTTATTTATTTGTTTAATTCTATAATCTCGGGCTTTTTTGCCGTTCCTCAGGAACTGAATTTCAAAATAAAATAACCGGAAACAGACGTAGGCCTATATGGGACATTTCGAGCATCATTGCGATACACACCCACTGAATTGATTACCCAAGATCCTCAGCTATGGTTTAAGCTCGGTGATTGGATGTTTTAGCCGCAATGCACGTTGGGATATGGTGTTAATGCGATATGAAATCCGAAAAACATTTCGGAGTTTAGGATGGCCGAAGACACTACACTACCCATAATCCTCAGCTATCGTTTGGGACTACAGTCCCTTTGCTTGACAAACCCCGTGATTAATCTTCAAGCTCTGGGATTGGATGTTGGAGTGGCAGTGCGCCAAGGTTACGCCGAGCGTCAAACAGCTCTTTGAAATGGAACGAAACCACGGCAGACTATCCAAAACTGGACTCGAACGGGACCAGCTCCCCCCCCCCAGAACTACACATGCTGGCTATTGTGTTTCGCAAAATGTTCTATGGGACGTCTCTACTGGGAACGTTTTCGTTTTTCCCAAAATTAGAAGTTGCCAGTATTAAACACATTGGTGTTATCAAATTTAAAACATATAATTAATAAATGGGTGAAAATCGCTTGTGTCCATAATGCGCAGCATTAATATATACCCACATGACAGCTCATTGTTACTTTGTAATTCTACTCCACTACAATTCAGAGGTTAACCTGGTATTTTTACTCCACTACATTTATTTTAGTTACTTTGCAGATTCTGATAAATGATGTGAAATATAACAACCCTTAAATCAGACTTCATTTACACCTGAGTAAAATTCATGGAAGGTGATTGTCAAGTGCCAACAATCAGGCGAGATATCTGATAGTTGGTGCTTGAGAAGACTAAACATTTATCTGCAGATCCCTATAAAGCATATTCATGAGTTATTCTTTAATGGTTAATTAAAGACTGTATATAATGGCTATTTTGCACATCCCCTTCAAGTTTTCAAGATTTTCAAAGGTTTATTGACATATCATATACACAACTACGGTGTAGTTATGCAATGAATGATAAATTTGGGTCGCAGGTTCCTCAACAGTGCATTACAAGACATCTATATCAATATGTGTGTACACCTCCACCATTAAACTGTCATATTCTACACATTTCTTATACTATCTACATACATAAGAGTATAATTAATATCAGTTAAAATAAGTGCTTCAACATAGTTAACATCGCAGGAAAGCAATATATTAGACGTTATGTACTTTGTCAGGCTTAATATTTATCTGTAGTTACCCCCAAAGCTTTTTTCTTATTTAAAAGAAGACCTTAACCTAAAGTATTCTTTAATGTTTAAATAAAGGTTAATTCGTTTTTCTGTTTTGTACATCCTCCTATTAATATTTTACTTTGTACATCCGGTTTTATTGTAGAGATCACTTACAGTATCTTCTTGATTTTTTATATTCTATATTTCTATCATTGACCTTCTACTTTCCCCCTATTTTGTATGTACTTTTAATATTTTTTTCATCAAATATAACATGTTAAAAAAATAATTCAATAACGTGCTATAACCACTAGGCGGTGGCGAACTACAAGTCCCTTTCTATCAGGTGCACCGTTATGGTGTAAATATAGCCTATCTACCAATTGGATCAAATATAAAAGTCAGCCGAATTAGTATTGATACTGCAAGGAGATATTGTGTGAAGAGAAATTGAAGATGTTGTTTAATTGCTGATATATTTATGATCCACGTCATGTATTCAGTTTCGGTTTGTCCAAAGGTCTTCTAATCAGGGCTCTATAAATAAAGAACTACGGCAGATGTGTAATATTTAATGCAGCCGAACTGTGTATTACAATGCCGTTAGGTGATGACTTTCAAAGAGAAAAGCAAGCACACTCGGATTAAAGTATTATTTTTTTTTTTTATGTTTTTCGGATTATATATCGCATAAACACCATATCCCAACGTGCATTGCGGCTAAACAATCCAATCACCGAGCTTCAACGCTGAGGATCTTGGGTAATCAGTTCAGTGGGTGTGTATCTGTTTCCGGTTATTTTATTTTGAAATTCAGTTCCTGAGGAACGGCAAAAAAGCCAGAGATTATAGAATTAAACAAATAAATAAAAACAAGGATAATTGTGTGTTACTGTTGAGTAAATAACAGTGTGTTATTTAGAAAAGAATAACAAATTAGAAGGAAAAAAAGATTGAAAAAATACAGATTTCAGTATTCTGAGGCTCTCAGGCCCATTTCTTTTCCTCATGGACGGAAAAAAAAGTCCGACATTAAAAACAATAATCATGGCTTGATATTGAGTAAGAACATGTTTTTATGAACGACACAGCTTCCGGTCTTCCAAGACCCGACCGGACCAAAAGAAGTGGTGCAGGCACAAAACATACTACCAATAGAAATACATTCCTTTAAAATCGTTCTGTGTGACACGAAAGAAAGGGGAAAATCGTGTTGGTGAATACGAATCAATAGATTAAATGTTGTGACTATGACACAAATGCCATGAGACTGGGTTGCTATAGTATACGCTAGCCCCTCTTGACTCAAACTAGTATGCCAGCAGGCAAATGCTAGCTTCTTGTCTTGCTAAGAATAAGTAAAGAAAAACAATAAAGCTTTACATAGGCAACATGGGAATAGTCCTGTAGTTTTCAAGACATGAAGATGTGAGCACAGAAATGTATCAGACTTGCCTCTTATTAGATGAAATAATAATAATAATAATTATGCAGCCTCTCCAAACTAAAGCTAGCACGCTAACATGGTAATGCCAGCCCTTCTTGACTCAAACTAGCATGCCAGCAGGCCAATGCTAGCCTCTCCTCTCAACTCAAATAAAGCTAGCAGCTTAATTGGCATTAGCTGTTATTAAAGTACATTTCCGTTAGCAAAACATGTTAACTTAATAAATAATTTACTCTCTTTTTGTCTTTTATTCAACTGTGGAAACAAGGCTTCATCATGTTCCAGCCATTTAACAGGGATGTTTTACAATAACCATAAATAGCATGCTGCTAGCCAATTGTCTCTATCCCATTTCTGTCAACATTTGTTGTTGGGCAAGAAATTGCTAAATACATTATTAAAGTTTAGTCAGTAGGGACCCAGAGTCTCTCATTAATCACTGACAAGAAGACTGATCGTACATAATCTGTAATATCCTTATATAAAATCAAATACTATGTGTTAGTGAAAAACAACACCGCCTTACATTGACACCTACATACCAAAATGCCAAATGTGTATTTTTCAAAAGGAGAGATCACAAGCACGATAAAATGTACACACACAAGGTCACCATAGATGAAGAGAAATCCTCTTTTTTTTTTTTTTACACAGTGAAAGCACCAAGACAGGGACCCCCATTAATGTGAAAACATGAATAATTGACTTAGTGAAAGCATTCCCAGGAGAGAGAAGGAGAGAGAGAGAAATCACTGGAAACAACCCAGGGAACACCACTCCCAGAGAATGCAAAGATAAAGATGGCTTCCATTATTACTACAGCATCATAAAAAGGAAAGCAATACAGCAATAGATGGATAGATAGATAGATAGATAGATAGATAGATAGATAGATAGATAGATAGATAGATAGATAGATAGATAGATAGATAGATAGATAGATAGATAGATAGATAGATAGATGTGTATTTTGCTGCATTGACCTTAGGTGGTAATAGAAGCATTATTCCCTTCATCCCTCCATTTCCTTTATTTGTATTCTAATGGTATTGTTTCGACTTCCTCCATTTCCATCTCTTCCTCCTCTGGGATCAATCTGTAGTCGTGCAGTTAGCTGCCTACCTCATATACCCTTCCCTCCATCCTTCATCCATCTCTCCTTCCCCTGTCCCTGGTATAACTGAGCATATCTAAGAGTATAAATCATATTTTGTATGTATTACTGTTGGTATGTATGCAAATGTTTTCTGCTCCCTCACTCAAATGGTGTGTGTGGTGGAGGGTTGGTGTTTATGGGTATGTGTGTGTTCTTACCTGAGGCCTGGAGGACGGGGGCTGTGTGTGTGTGCGTCGTGGCCGCGGTCGGGAGGCGGTGTAGTGCCTCAGAGTCTGTCCCTGGGTGGGTAGAGGCTCCATTGGGGAAGCGGGGGGTCCAGAGCTGAGCAGGGAGCCTGGGCTGGACTTGCAGCCGGGGAAGGGAGCCTGTCGTCTGGGTAAGCCTCCGCGGCCGGCAGCCTCCTCCTCTGCAGAGCGAGCGGAGATGGAGCGCAGGAGGGGGGGGCTGGGAGGAGGAATGAACGATGCTCCTCTCGCTGCTGCAGCATCCAACGCCGCTGCCGCCTCCCCCTCCCTCCGCCTCCTCCCCCTCATTCCCGGGGGGGAGGGTGACATGGACGGGGAGGGGCTTGGAGACCTGACTGACATGGGGGATGCTGTCGACAACAGAGGGAGACCGACCCATCCTCCTCCCCCTTCTTCTCTGGCACCTCCTCCTCTGATCTGCTGCTCCCATTCTGCATCCAGGAGACCTGAGAGGGGAGGCACAAGGAGAGGTGATGGAGGGGAAGAGAATGGAGGGAAGAAGGGAGGGAAGGATGGGGAATCCAGCCCACAAAATGAACGTATGAATATCTAGGGCAATATAGGGGAGAAAGGGGGAAATGTGGAAACAAGGGAAATGGGAAAAGGGAGTCAAGAGACTAATAGGGATAAAGGGGGATGAGAGGATAGATAAGAGGGGGTTACAAAATGGGGCAGAGCAAAGAGAAGAGAGAGAAATAAGAGCAAAGCTTAGCGATGCAGAGTATAGAGAGGAAGCAGAAAGGAAACAGAGAGGAAGCAGAAAGGAAGCAGAGAGGAAGCAGAGAGGAAGCATAAAGGAACAAACAGGAAGCAGATATGAAGCAGATCGGAGCATAGAGGAAAGAGAGAGGAAGCAAAAATGAAGCAAATGGGAAACATTGATTAAGCAGAGAGAAAGCAGAGGGGAAACAGAGGGCAAATAAGATAGTAAGCAAAGAAGAAGAGAGGAAGCATAGAGGAAGCCGAAAGAGAGCGGAGAGGAACCAGACTAAAAGCAGAGAAAAAGCAGAGAGGAAAAGAGAGGAAGCAGAAAGTAAGCAGAGAGGAAGCAAAGAGGAAACAGACAGGGAAGCAAAGAGGAAGCAGGGAGGAAAAAGAGAGGAAACAAAAAGGAAGCAGCTAGGAGCAAAAGGAAGCAGAAAAAGCAGAGAGGAACAGAGATTAAGCAGAGAGGAAGCAAAGAAGAAGCAAAGAAGAAGCAGATAGGAAGCCGAGAGGACGCAGAGAAGAATCAGAGAGCAAGCT
Organism: Dissostichus eleginoides; assembly: GCA_031216635.1. NCBI lineage: Eukaryota > Metazoa > Chordata > Actinopteri > Perciformes > Nototheniidae > Dissostichus > Dissostichus eleginoides. The sequence continues at coordinate 193,783 of JASDAP010000485.1, read as the reverse complement.
GTATAAAAAGTAGCGAGGAAGAAGATAGGAGCAGAAAGGAAACAGAATGTAAACAGAGATAAACAGAGAGCAAGCTGATAGGAAGCAGATAAGAAGCAGATAAGAAACAGAGAGGAAGCAGAGAGGAAACAGAGAGGAAGCAGAGAGGAAACAGAGAGGAAGTATAGAGAAAACAGAGAGGAAGTATAGAGAAAACAGAGAGGAAGCAGAGGAAACAGAGAGGAAGTATAGAGAAAACAGAGAGGAAGTATAGAGAAAACAGAGAGGAAGCAGAGAGGAAACAGAGAGGACAAAGAGCAGCAAATGGCTCTGCAGTCACTCTGTACAGGACCACATAGGACCAGGATAGGGTTAGATCTACGTGGTTATCATTCTCTTACAGGGTCTAAATGTTTAAGAGGCTTTTGAGATGCCCATTGATTACTACACTCGATATTCTCTGTAAAGATACTGTATATTGACCTAATTCTTTTTTTTATGATTCATTGTAAAGCTATCCTCCAATCAAACAATAGGAGCGGGGGGTGGGCGGTTGTGAAATCCCCCAACGTTTCCTCATCCTCCCCTCCTCCGCTCCTCCATCTTCTCCCCATCTCATCTCTCCATGGTGAGAGTCACTGGTGTGACAGTAAACAGGCCATGCTCCAATTAGCCAAACAGAGCGGTGTGTCTGACAGAATGGCCCCGCACACAGGAGCAGCACAAAGGAACAACAAGGAAACATGACAGGAGCTTAAGACCTGCGCTCAGACTGGACTGCTGTAGCTAAACAGATGGAAATATTGTTCACAATGTAATACCATCACAGTCATGATATAACACAACAATTGTAATCGTACACACTTTACATCCTTTAAAGCCCGATCATCATTAATCCAAAGTGTTAGGTGCTTTAATTGAAAAACTGATAGAAAATATGTTAAGTCCAAAGGTGCAATCTATGAAACCTCATGGTATAAAGTGGTTTTTAATTTAAGTGACTTTTTGTAGACACCTTTAATTTGTAGCCCCTCTACTCATAAAGTGAAATGAGATGTCGTTATGTTGCACGTTACAACCAACGTTTTGCTTTGAAGGTGTCATGGGAAGAAGAAATGGTTCAAAAAGAGTGTCTGCTGTTAGGACTTCTTAGATTTAGTTCACAGGGCCCCTTTTTACCTAAGGTCCCGGTCAAGTTAATCTAAATGAGCAGGTTCAATTAAGATCTGTTGTTACATTGTAAGGAGATCAATGAATATACTAAAAGCTGAATGTATTTATTAACATGGATTAGATGACCATGTCTGTGTAATGTCAAAGGTGTTGTTGGCTGCATTCATGCCAAATTAGGTGCTGCAAATATTAATTTGAAAGCAAGAATTAAGGAATCATGTCACTACATTTATTTCAAATAATAAATATTTTTATTTTATTCCTCGGGATTGTGAGAAGCAGCATTTCGATCTCCCTGACAATAAAGTTGCATTTGACTTTTTTATTATCTTGTGATTGTTATTATTGTTATCAAAAGAACAAAACAGAAATGACATAAGATAGGTGGGTAAGGGTTGATGCAGGTTAACAAAATATAGAATATTGAAATTGAAAGATAAGCTGTACATGGAGTGGAGAAGAAAACCTGTGTGAGTAATCCATTTTGTTATTACGGTTTGCCATTTAATGTATTTTCAAGAAAAGCAATCGCACAAACATGCAAATGAGTTACACAGAATCAAATTCACAGACATAAGGAGACATTAAAGGATCCTTTATCGTGTTGGTTGTATCTTACTCTTTATGGAAGCGGCAGGCCTCAGGCTCTTGGAGTGGAAACTGTCTCTCCAACACGCTGGACTGTACTGGGGATGGAGAGAGGTAAAAATGGAAAATCAGATATTTAAATGGATGACTGAATTAACAGATAGATGGATGTGTGTGTGTGTGTGTGTGTGTGTGTGTGTGTGTGTGTGTGTGTGTGTGTCTCTTACATCATCAGTTGGGAAGTCGCTGTCAATCAGTCGAAGCTCTGGGATGTTCAGTTTCAGAGAGGTGCATGAATTTTCTTTTAAAAGGAAATTCTACACAGCAAACAATGAAAAACATCAAGACTGAGTGCAACTCATAATGACAAATCATAAGTTGAGCATGTCGTCTTAAAATATGCTATATAAGATCAATAATAGAGTAAATATAATAATACCTATTTGTGTTTTTAATGGAGGTTACATAATTAAAGGAAACATTCATGTGTGGCATATTATACAGAGTGAAATTAAAAATAAGTGTTTTAATTATTGTTAACTTGCATTGTTTCACTTTTGATGGGGCTAGCAAAGCTAGGCTAACAAAACTTGGACACAGCAGTTATAGCTGCTGCTAATTCCCAATGCGCTGTCATATAATAACACACATACAACATGTTCGTAGACAAAAAGTACAACTATGTGGTAAAACTCAAACATATATTTACCACTCTGTCCTGTGCCATTATGAGATCCTGTTGCACCTGTTCCATGATGCTTTCAGCCAGAGAGACACTCAACGTCTGTCTGAGGTCTCTGAATGGAGAACAAGAAAGGACACACACACATTGCATTGCAGCAGAGTTAGCATCGTGTGCTATGACTTAGCTGAGTTTTGTCTTGTTGGATAAATGTAAGTGAATATGTTATAATGTTATGTATAATGTTCAATATGTCAGAATTTCTACTACTAGCTCATGTTATTACCGCAGTCTGTTGCTGATGATCTGCCCTGTGTTCTCCACCAGAGTGCTTCTCAGGAAAGTGTGTGTCTGTCTGCTTCTTTTGGACACACACTCTGACAGACCCTCGCACACACTGGAGCGCTGCACCACCCAAGGACACGCCCCCTCTGCCCCCCTCATCAGGCCTTCAGCCAGACCCTGGAACACAGACAGGACTGATGACCCCAGCGTCTACTCTGTGTTCTGCATTTTACTATCACACTGTCTCTGACCTTTCTCTCTTTCTGCTTCACTATAAAACATTTTGCTTGGTAAACTTCATTTAGCAGTACCTAAGTGTCTGTAATGTTTGTCTGAAAAGAGGCAGACTTGCTTGAGCAGATGTAGTGTGTACTTTTGTTTGATAAGTAAAACTTTGTTGTGTACACGCCAGATGTATCTTGAACGTAAATTAAGAATGTGTACTGTGTACTTCCATAAATAAAACCTTAAGTGAGCCTCATACACATGCTCAATTCATTTTTTTGCAATTTTAATTGACTAGGATGTTAGAGGAGAAATCAATTACTATACTAAAATCTAATCTATTTAAAAAAAATAAAAAGACAGTATTCATGTTCAATGTTACTCAATAGATGTAATATCTGTCCGGTAAAATAGATGAAACAAAATGCAGTGCTTAACCAAATAAAAAACAAACCAGTTAAAAACGCCACTATGTGCGGATGTTCATTTGAAAATAATGAAAAAATATATAATAGTTAGTTACTGGTGATGTGATAAAGTTACTGTTTTGTTAACTTCCTGTTGTCTGTCAGACAAATGATGATGCAATGGCCCTAACCCTGATTTGAAGTCTAACTCACAGTAAAGCTAGCCTTCCATCCATACAGTGTGGATGCGTTGATGTGTACCTGTATGCTTCTGTTGATCTCATCAGCCAGTGCTGCAGCAGCGTCAGTGAGGATGCAGTTCAACAGTCCTCCATCAGGGGCAGCCTTCCTGCCTTCCTCATACAGAGCGGGAAGCAGCTGCCAACAAAACATCAAGCGTCATTTACACTCCCTGGACACTTTATTAGGTACACCTTTCTAATATAATCCAGTTCAACAGCTCTGCCATATTACAATTTATGTTCAAATGTAACGTTTTAATTCAACTTTATGTTTCTAACTGAGATGAAGGTATAAGGGTAACTTGGGTTTGAGAGCAGGGCCACGCCTCAACCACACCTCTAATCCCCTGCTGAGCAATTTATACCGATCAGCACATAGAGCCTAATTTGGCTCCAATTTCACAACCCACCCTCTCTTTTCCTGCCATTCATCCAATCCCCATCCCTTTATCTTCACTTATATTGTTTCATCCCTTCATCCCTACATTCCTTTATTCCTCCCTCCCTACATCCCTTCATCTTTCCCTCCCTCCATCCCTTCCTCCTTACATCCCTTTATCCCTCCCTTCTTACATCCCTTCGGCCCTTATTCCTTCCCTTCCCACTTCCCTTCAACCATTTATCTCACCCTAGATGTCTTCATCCACTCATCCCTTTATTTCTTCATCCCTCCCTCCTTACATCCCTTTATTCCTCCCTTCTTACATCCCTCGACCCTCATCCCTTCCTCCCTACATCGCTCCCTTCCTTCAACCTCTGTTCCTGTATCCCCTTGTCTCTTTCTATTTAATCTGGTGCATAGTTTTTGTTCTCATTCAAGGTACCGTCTGGGGGCTTGTATTGAGACTGGACTCCCACACTGAATCTCCCTCTGCCTGGACTTCAAACCAGCCTGACAGACACCATTACTCACTCTTCTTCACCCCTTACATTCAATATTTCCTGTTATTAAATCTATTATGCGGCATGGTCCTTGCTAGTGAAATGGTAGTTAGTGGTGTGGTTGAACAGGACTGCAGTATGTTGAGATGATTTTTCTAGTATTCTCAGATGTGTGTAACAGATGTGTAATACAGTCCCAGCAGGATCTGGCAGAGCCCGCTGGTGACATAATTCCTATTTCTGTTTCTCTGCCTGTACCTTGAAGGACTCCCTGGCGTTGTGCAGAACCTCCTGTGCTGTCAGGACTTCAGCCTGGACCTCCTGAGGGTTGCAGGGGTTTAAACGATGAAGGCTGTCCTCTAACTGCAGACACAGACCCTGGACCTGCTGGAAGAGAGGACAAACAGAAGGGAAGAAGCAGGAACTGTGTTTGATCTAACCATTAGATGTGCTTCAGTCACAGAGCTCCATCTTTCGTATGATTTGATCCGTTTGATTGATCACTTATTGAAAAATATATATATTCTCTGCAGGGATGATCACTATTTGATTTTTTTATTATACTAATAGTTGACTGTATGTGGTACTATAGTTGTTAACTGACTTCCAACTAAATATTGTTCTTTTTTATTGTACTCCTTACCATCTCAGATTGCTGAGCTTCAAACACTTGCTGGAGTTCCACTCTGTCAGATTGTCTCTGGTTGTTTCTGTCTAAACACCTCTGAATCTGCACACACAAAGAAAAACAGAACAGTACATGAATCATCTTTGTAAATACTTTTCAGATTAGATCATGACAAAGTGTTGTCAGATTACTTGTACTGGCATGTAGTTATATTGTCACACACACACACACACACACACACACACACACACACACTGACCTTGTGCAGGGCCTCTTCTGTTCTGTCGGGGTTGCCGCGGTAACTCTGTGTGATATCAGCCAGGCCAGACACCTGCTGCAGAGTGAAGTTCCTGTAACAACGAAGCATAATTTTAAAAGTCATAACTACCGTATCAAGATGGCGTTCATCCACCATGCTTTCTGTCCAAAACAGTACACTTCCCAATAGTCATGATAATGGCAAGGCACAATGGATGGCAACATCCTTTTTTTTACATGGAATGTACACACATTCATGTCCCCCTCAGAATGAATTATAACTAGCGATCCCATGTCGCACCATGATCAGGTCAGTATTTAACCTTATGACCAAATACCTGCAGTACAAGCTCAACCAATATAGTAAATATTATACCTGTCAATCATTAGCTTATAAGCTTTGCCACAAAAGACAGTGTTGAAGGTGCAATCTTTTACTTTAAGAATGAATCAGCTTTCACTGTTGTGTGACTTCTCTTAAAACCTTGGCTAATTTATACAGTATATGCTTGTGTGTGTGTGTGTGTGTGTGTGTGTGTGTGTGTGTGTGTGTGTGTGTGTGTGTGTGTGTGTGTGTATGACCTCTCCAAGGCATCAGCAACATCCTGGAAACCTCTTGCAGTAACATTATTTCTGTCCCATGATAGAGTCCTTTAAAGAAGAGAAGAAGAGAAGAAGAGAAGAAGAGACGAAGAGACGAAGAGACGAAGAGACGAAGAGAAAGAGGGAAAGGGAAGTAAATCACTCTTGGAGCAAATCAAGTGCTGCATGTTTCAAATAATGAAATGATGACATCTGGTGGCAAAAAGTAGATCCACAATAAAGGAAACATAAAGAGAAATATGTTCCAGAAACAGATGCAACCATGAAACTCCCTCTGTTTATTAAACCATGAGGCTATTATTAGTAATTCCCACATATTTCATCTTATTTATAAATTAGATGAGATATTTGTGTCCGTTATAATTGTTGGCCAGTGTGTGTGAAGGTGTACCTGAGTGTGGTGTTTGTCAACAGGGCTTTGGCCAGCATTTTGGCTCCAGTGTCTCCAATGTTGTTTCCACTGATGTCCACCTCAGTCAGAGCAGCGTGCCCCCCCAGAGCGCTCAGCAGGATGTGCATCCCTGCCTTCAGCTTAGAGTCACTCACTGAGAGAGACTGCAGGGGCTAAACACACACATAACATAAGGAACTTTAAACTTACTTAAAGAATAACTGAAATATGGCCTGTTTTGCTTTGTTTATGGGTGGCCGTGATGTTAATGACTGAAAGTGAATGAAATGAAAAGGGATGTGACTCACACACTCTTCATCCTGAATGAGTTGAGCTATACGATGAAGAACATCAGTGAGAGGTCTGGTAAAGAGAGGGTACATGGCATTGGTTCACAGGTGTCCCACAAGGCTCGATCCTGGGATCATTGCTATTTTAATTGTATAGCAATGATTTACCATCTACAGTATATGTCCTGACACAAACATCTAAATGTATTTTGTTGACACTGCACTATAAGCACATGTAGGTAGTTTGACACAATTTGCTTATATACTTACAAACACCATGGTTCATGTAACAGCTTGCTTTGAAGCAATGCTGTTTCCAACTAAATGTTTCCAAAACAGTATGCATCTTTTTCACTGAAACAATAGTTCTAGTTGTACCAGAATACAGTTACCATGGAGTTATACTTGATTCTACCCTCCTCTTTAAAGCTCAGGTGTTACTAGAGATTACATGTTAACAGAAGCTATTATGTACATGCACTCAATTGTCATCTCTCACTATCACTTACTGTTTAACAACGTGCTCACAGGCCAGTAACCCCACTTTTACACCACTATAGACCTTTTATTAACGGGAATTCAAAATTCTTGATAAGAAATCGATACATTCTTATCACTGTCCAATACCTACAAACTCTATGAGAAAATTTATGAGCTGGAATAACAGGAGGAAAAATAGCCCCTTAGCAAACGGTGGCGCTTTAACAGCAACAGTAGAAATGTGCACTGTCCCAGTCAAATAAACGAATGAATAAAATAATTAAGTAATAACAGAAGCCGCTTATTGAATATACCCAGCTAATGTTACACATGGAGCTAGTTATTCTTTAGGTTTGAACTTTGACAAGTGTTTCTTTAGGCCACCCTAACTTCAGCTGTCTTCAGCAGGAATATATATTTCAATATTATGAGCAGATGTTATTATGTTCCTCTGACCTGGACTTCATGGCAAAGTTTCTTCCCAGTGCGAGGTGCCGGAGAGAGGGACATCGACCCACAGACAGAACCAGAGTCACCATGTCACTCTCAAAACCTGTAAGCAAGGGGGGGACATTATCATGGAAGTGGGAGTCGGAGGTTATCTCCCACCTATACTGTAGATTGTTAGTCTTGAGTAAAAACATGGACAGCAAACTACACCCATGTAACACAGTGTTGAAGGGTGTATGGTAGCAAGATCATGTCCTGAGTTAGTAAGTGTGTGCGTGGGGGGGTTTACAAACCATTGTCAGAGATATCCAGACTTGTGATAGCTGTAACTTCAGAGATGTGCTCCTGTATCACTTGAGCACCTGCTGAACGAAGCTACACACACAATTTGTTTACTGTAGCTTCTCCTCATTACAAATGACAAATGTGTTTTTTTGGTTTTGTGTGTCTGTGTGTACCTCACAGCTGCTGATGTCCAACTCTAAACCTAATAGAAGAATGTTGGTGGCCAGACCCTGTAGTAATAACCTAGTTGCAAAACAAACAACAGAATAAAGTATATAAGTGTTTGTAGATAAGTATATTTTAAGAATGAACATTTTTAGGAAACTATAAGTATGAGAAATATGAAGAGGCTCATAAACCGCAAGACAGGGAGAAGGGAAAAGTGCTGCAGTTATTAAAAATAAACTATGTGCAACAATGGTGTCCTGGAGGGGGATGGTAATACAAAAATAAATTATTATAATCTATGCAGAAGACCAGAGGTGCATACATTTCTGGAAGTTCAAGGTCAGCATATTTACATCTTAAAGGAAGTAGTGTTTCAGAAAGGGGGAAGGAGGGTCTTCAGAACGGCATCTTAAATACAAATCTTGCAAGAATCCTTGAGGCAGCATCAGAGTAAATTTATGGAAAACTCCGAAAAGTTGTGTTCGATGGTCGAGAGAATCGTGTAGTAAGACAGTAAAAGACAGAAAAACATTATTATGATGCTCTCGCTACAAGAGACAAAGGAGTTTGGAGAAGAATAGACATGCAAAGGGAGAAAATTGGGGGAGTTGTTCTACTGAAATAGGGATAACGTAAATCTTCCGATAGGAATAGTGTGGGGATGATTTGGAGGATGGGGGGGGCAACAGTAGGGAAAGATTAACACATTTTGAATCAGAAGAAGAACAAGCAAGTGCAGACAGGGATACATCTGAAATGGTGAAACAATTGTTCAGATGCATCAGGTAATTTGCAAAAGAGGAAATCAGTTTACAGTTAAGATCACTGTCACGTTCCAATGACTCATACACGTCCCAGCATGTTAGTGCACTTCAAGTTAATATTATTATTTTGACAAATACAATTGATGGTATCAACTTCCATGTTAAACAAATTACATGTTATGATGTCATTGCATGAGCTGGGAGTAAACACACCTGAGAGCTTGTGGAGGTAGTTTGGTTGCAGACAGGCCGACATATTTTAACTCACAGCTCTGACTGAAGAACTGCCCAATGCTCCTGGTCACCTCCCGCACCTTCCTACACACACACACACACACACACACACACACACACACACACACACACACACACACACACACACACACACACACACACACACACACACACACACACACACACACACACACACACACACACACACAAGCATATACTGTATAAATTAGCCAAGGTTTTAAGAGAAGTCACACAACAGTGAAAGCTGATTCATTCTTAAAGTAAAAGATTGCACCTTCAACACTGTCTTTTGTGGCAAAGCTTATAAGCTAATGATTGACAGGTATAATATTTAATATATTGGTTGAGCTTGTACTGCAGGTATTTGGTCATAAGGTTAAATACTGACCTGATCATGGTGCGACATGGGATCGCTAGTTATAATTCATTCTGAGGCGGACATGAATGTGTGTACATTCCATGTAAAAAAAAGGATGTTGCCATCCATTGTGCCTTGCCATTATCATGACTATTGGGAACACACACACACACACACATGGTTATTTTTATGGGGTCCAGGCTTTTGGTCCCCTTTAAGATTTTGGACCCTGCTCTGTGACTGTGCTAACATATGTTGAGCCCCACAATTTCATAAAGACAAACCCATACACACAACTACACACATAAACGTTTTAAAAAACCAAATCATCACATTTAGCTTTAGTGGATCATAGCAGCTGGCTCATTTACATATCAGGTCAGTTGCTGTTCCAGGATAGTCGTTATGAGTCTTATCAGGGAAGTTGTGTTGACCTCTCTGTGTCTCAATAATGCAGAGAGGATACCACATTCAGGGCCTGGTTCTAGAGGAGCTGACCTGTGGCTGAAAGGATTCCTGGCCAGGTTGAGGTGCATCAGTTTGAAACAGCATCCAGCAGACAGCGAAACAAATAACTGCAGGAGAAAGTTACAATGAGTGTTATGTACCTGGCACACACAAAAGATCAATGAATAACAACAGTTACATTAACAGTTAACAGCACAGACATCGGGGCCCTGTAGATATGTGGCCTCAGAAATAGTTGCATGAAAGAAGCAGGTACAACACTGAGCATTTCTCGCTGACCGTGTCCAGAGGGCAGCTGGTATCACTGAGGTCCAGATGAGACAGAGAGTTAGTACTGGACAGGAACTTGAAGAGAAACTGCAACACATAATGCAGATCTGTATTTGTTACAGATGTACCGGCACAGTTAACATGTTGCTGAAAGTAAAGTCGTTGTTAAAAGGGATATATAGAAGTTCCAGCCCTGCACATAAACCAACTTTCAGTCCATTTTAACATTCTACCTATCTTTTATTGTTTTTCTAATTAAAATGATATTATCTTTCAACTGCACACTTTACAGGTAGGTTAAGTTTGTAGCTTGTTTGTAAAAGTGAATAATAAATGCAGACCTCCCAAATCTTCTAGTGAGAGCTTCATGTATCAGTATATGTAATTTATGTGTATGACATTGGCTTGTTTGTATGTAAAAATAGCTGTCTTGAATCCACATTATTTGATATGAAACACACACACACACACACACACACACCACACACACACACACACACACACACACACAGTACCGTGGCTTCCTCGGTGCCCATGCTGCCGAGGTTAGCAGACAGGTCGAGGTGAGTCAGAGACACTGAGAACAGCTGAGTGGAGGACAACACCTGACTCAGACATCCAGCACCTGGAGACAACAGTTAAACCCATTCAGGAGTGACTCAAGTGTGACCGTTTTAAAACTGTATTGTGTGTGTTTGTGTGTGTGTGTGTGTGTACCTCTAGCAGTCATTGATACCCGGGACAGAGAGAGGAGTCTGAGTCCTCCAGCTAGACTCCCCAGCTCCTGACTGAGAGCTATGACACCTGCAGTGGGAATGAAACACAAAGTGTGTGCAGTCCAGTATGCGGGCAAACATGTTGGACATACAAAGGTACCCAAAAAGAATAATTACATTGCTAAACTTCATATAAAAAGCATGACTGATAAGAATAAGTGTTTTGTATAACATGTGACTTTTCAAACCAGATACTTGTGTAAGCAGGAAATGCACAGGTGGAATTATTAACATGGTGATGTCTGTTTTAGGGCTCTGGCGGTGCTCACCCACTTACATGGCATAAAGAGTTGGCATGGCATAAAAAAGCACTAAAACCAGAAATGAGTTAGCATTTTAGCCCTTCTAGGCTCTCTCGTTTCGTATTCAAAGTTATTTTGGTTAGATTCCCGTGTTAAGCTTACAACATTGACAATTTCTGTTCTACGACATAAAATACTTCACTAAATATCCCACTGGTAATTGGCTTTTTCTTGAAGGAGCCATGGTGATGCTAACATCCAGGTTAGCCTACAAAAACATGTCATCACTGCCCCACCCTATTGGGACACTGTTATTCTGCTTGTCCTTCTTCGACAAATCAATATAACTGCTGTTGTTCAAATAATAATGTGTGACTTTAATTAGTTACAGTGTTTCCCTGATTGTAAACCTTTGGTATTATATCAGCTGTCCCCAACGCTATCTGGCAGCTTTTTCTCCAAAAAGGCCGACCCATCTACCTTTTAACTGCCCTCTCTCTTAAAGGTCTCCTATTATACTATTTTCAGGCATATATTATAGGTCTCAGATGTATACAAGTATATCAAAAAACATGTCTATGAAGTGTTTTGCTCAAAATACCAAACAGATCACCCATTCTAGCCATGCCTCATCCCCCTCTATTTCACTCTGTTATAGAAATGCTGATTCTGGGTCTAAAGAAAAAAAGAAAAGAAAATAAAATGAAAAAGAAAAAGCTTATGCCCAGATACTCAGCTAAATGCTGCCGTGATTAAACGCCATATTATGTTCAAAACCACTTCAAGGATTATTTCTGAAACAGTATGGAGCTCAAATGCTTTTTGTCTTGCAGGTTTACCACAAGGTGAGTACCTTTTTATTTTCTGCTTTTTTACACATACTCTCTCCAGTACAGGTTAGCTCTGAGTGTTAGCGATGCTTGCTAATGTAAACAAAGACCATATTACTTACCAAGACAGTCAGGGCATTGTTTCTAATAGCAACGTTTCTGATAGGGCCGTGGGTGTAAAGCCAACCTACATTTCTGATATTACGTCATATCGGACGCAAATCTGGATCAGCTCCGTTGTACCCCCGTTTTTAGAGATTTGGGTACGGACACTTTGTGAGTCTCCTTACACACCGGGGACACATATTTATGTATAAAATACATCAAAATGTGCTTTTTGCGTAATAGGAGACCTTTAAGCCCAGAGTAAAATTTCACCTGGCTGCAGATGGAACATGGTATAGTACCACTATTTTATTCTAACACTGTGCTTATACCACTCACTAGTGTTTACTTAAAAAAGCCCACCTTTGTCCTCCAGGGGGTTGCCTGAGAGGTTGATGGATTGCAGGGTGGAGAAGGGGTGTTCCCGCAGGGCAGCGGCCATCTTTAATGCAAAGTCCCTGCAGCACATTAACAAGTTACTTCATAATGAATCCCTGTAGACGAGACTTTAGTTATTGTGTTTGTAGTCATGCACAACAATAACTGTAACAAGTTGAGAGCATGTCTTCAAATGACCACCCCCTCCTACTTATTAGCCTTCACCCAGCTCATTAGCAATGTACATGAACCAGAGTACCAGGTGGAGAGGCCCACACAGTCACATCTTAAAGGTACAGTCTAGTCCAGCACTGTGCTACAACAAAACACACACACACACACACACACACACACACACACACACACACACACACACACATACACACACACACACAAACCCACATTTTGAGTCCACTGGCCTCCAGTGAGAGCTCTTCCAGGCTGGGGGATCTGGACAGCAGGAAGGTTAGCTGCTGCTGGATGTCCACTGACTGAAGGGACAGAGAGAGAGGCAGGCCAAAACTCTACAGTCTGGTATCAACATGTTTCAGCCATTGGAATTTGGAATATCGCAGAAAATAATCTCTTGGGCAAACATGCATTTATGATTGTTACACATGTTGTTCACGGGACAATCTCCACACATCAACACTTTTATAATAGTTGATTGTCAATTGAAATTGCCAAAAGTAAATAGCTAACATTCCAGTGCTACCAACGAACACATGATGGTCACATGACTTCCTGTAAACACAGCTAAGCTAAAGGCGGCTAATGTTCGGCTTGATAATGTTTAGACTTATTTTTCATGTCAAAGCATCAGACGTTCACCAGTGGGGTATTTACTGATGTATTTATGTTGTAGAGCAACCAAATGGATTTGATGTAGTGTCATTTTGGCTTCAGCTTGACTTTAGAAGTATGTTTTAAAACAGGACAAGGACCTTGGTTTTGACCCCCGTCTCTTACAGTGTATCAGGTCTTGGAAAGTATTACTTAAAGGTCAGATCAGACAGCATCGAATTGCCTCGATTTAGCCCTTGAAAACGTTTGTAAGAAGGAGAGTCAGATTCTCTGAATGTTGCAAGCATTTTATCTGAAATGGTATTGTGAAATTTGCAGACACAAACATTAAGATAATTTACCAGTTTGAGCTCCTTGCTGTAGATCTTGGTAAACCACTGGTTGAAAGACAGAGCTGCTACTGCCAATGCCAAGTCTCTGAGGAGAGGAGAGGAGAGGAGGGGAAAGGAAAGGAGAAGAGAAGAGAAGAGAGGCAAGGAGAGGAGGAGAGGAGATGAAAGATTCAAGATTCAAGATTCAAGATATTTATTGTCATATGCACAGTAAACAGACAGTTACACCGTACAATGGAAATCTTACTTTGCTAGTCCACCCTACGCAAGTAAAATACAGGAATATAAAAATAAATAAATACTTAGAAAAAACAAATAAGTTTGGCACAGGAGAAGAGTGTTAACAGTAACAGGTGAGTTCAGACAGTATGAAACACTCTGCTGTTTCTCACCTGCTATCTAAGTGGCTGAAGTCCTGCAGGTTGAACTCTCTCCAGTTGTTCATGTAGTAGATGTTGTCAATATCCTGCCAAAACAGTTAGCCACACCAATGCTAACATTAGCTTATCGTCAATTGGCTAGTAGATTAGGACAAAATAGATCTTTAGAAAGTGTGGTCTGTGTCCTATCATGCTGAAGAACAGTTGTGACTCACCCACTGGATCTCCTCTCTGAACGGCATCTGGTTGAAGTCACACAGAGCAGCGTAGGTATCAGAGAATCCTCCTGAGGAACACAGAAAACACTATCTATCTGCACACACAGGAGTTCCCTGTATCATATGTATGATCATCATATGATTCCACCTTCGCCTGGCTGCTATCACACTACTTCATACATGTTGCACTTTTTAAAATATTGTTACTGGTACTGGATGTGTTTGTAAATTGTAATATGTGTAATTTCTTTTATTATTTTTAATATTTTATGCATGCCTCTCAATTAATATTAAGCTATTTTTAGCTCTTTACTTTTGCTGTAACAATGGAATTGTCTCCTTTGTGGGATGAAAGGTATTCTGATTCTGGGTTTATATTAGCTGATAATTAAAAGATAAATTCTACTAGATACATATGTAAACCTAAACTGCCCAGGTGATGGTAGCTGGTCGGACTCCAGTAGCTGGCCCTATCACCTCCAGCCTCTCACAGTGATGTACAGCAAGGGTGTCCAAACTACGGCCCGGGGCCAAATGCGGCTCGCGGGCCATTTTGAATCGGCCCTCAGCAAATTCAAAAGGTATAATGAAATATGTCCCACAAATGAAACTTGTGCTTGTCTTATATTGTGCTTCTCAAATATATATGCAAACATATATTACACAGTAGTATTCATGAGTCACTAAGCCAAATGTTTCAAATACATTCAGTCAATTAAAGTTGAAAACTATTTCTAAAAAATCTAAGTTGATAAGAAAAAAGCCCAATAACTTATTTACATAACAAGCTTGAAAGGAATTAGCTGCCAACAAAATAAATAAAACCCTATGGAGAGCTGGGATGTAGGCTGTTTGTTTTCATAAAGCATATTCAGTATCAAGCATAATTTACCTACATTTGGCAGCTTTTGCTGACTTATAACTTAACTTATGAGGCCATATACCTCTAGGGAGTGGCCCAGCCCTTCGTATATTTTTATGTATGTGGCCCTCCGTCAAAAAAGTTTGGACACCCCTGATATACAGTATAGTGTATTGTGGAGGGAACACACCACAGGAGCCCGGCCGGCTGCTCAGCTGCTCCTCGATCTCATCCGTCAGTGTGAGGATTCTCTGCTGCAGATCTACAGGAACCGTCTTCAGCAGCTTTCTGAATATTAGAGGAGATCACCTGTTAAATACTGACATCATCAAACAAGACAAAGAGTCGGCAGCCATGCTAGCAGCTCTGTGATGCGCAGTGAGACTCACTGGGGCTAAGAGCTAAATGCTAACATCAGCACGTTAACATGCGTACAGTGACAATGCTAACATGTTTATGTTCAGCACATATATTGATTACAATGTTCACTATTCTTAGCATATTAGCGTAGCATGTTAGCATTCTAACATTTGCTATTTAACACTTATTACTTAAACATCATTAGTTATGCAGGTTTTTTGTCATAAAGAAGAAACATTGAGCTGGTGATTCCGCTCAATGAAAAATCAGCAAGACAAAGTAAGTACAATGTATTCTGTGTGTAGAGATTCTTTGACATGGTAGTATTTTTCAGTATCTGCCTGGTCTGAAAAGAGAAGGTATGTGTGTGATGACTCAAATGTAAACAGTGTATGTAGAGTTTGAGCTAGTGTTGCTGTGTGTTCAGGCAGAGCATCGAGACATGAAGCAGGTGGAGCAGCCCACCCTGGAGAAGAGTCGGGGAAGATCCTCTTCAGAGAGGCAGTCATGTGACACACCATGGCCTCCAGATCCTCAACATGCAAAACACTGAAGGACAGAGTCTGCCGGTCTGTCTCCAACACAACCTGAAACACATGCACATTGTCATATTGTATTATAGAAAGGAAATATAACATTTACATCATATTTTTTCACAATGACGACTGTAAACTGCTCTCATATTAACCTTTGCTGTTTAACATGGAATCCAGTGCTTCAGTGGATAACACATAGATATACATATAAACAAATGTTAAACAAGTATAGTTCAGATGACAGTGTACCTGAGTGAGACTGTGAATGTTGATGGAACAAATCTCCAAGTAGCTGAAGGTGCTCTCCAGCTGTACACATTCAAGTACGCATACAGAAGTAAATGAGAAAAAAATCATTCAACAGCAGTTTCTCTTTGAGACAGTGAGTACCAGGAACGAAAATCTATCCTCATCCATTAAATTGTGGTGGCGAAAAAGGAAATTAGATAAAATAAAAACCAGTTGCATTTTATATTACTTTTAAAATAACTCCCTGAATTTTAAAACGTCCAATATGTGTCATTTGAGTAACTGTTGGAGGCTTGAAGATGTAAAAGTATTCCACGTAAAAGTCAACATAGGATAATAGTCCTTAAAAAAAGAAACTCCTGCCACTAGAAAACTCACACTGTGGCCTGCAAGGGTTCAGAATGAGCAGTGCATGGTGAAAAGCAGTGAGAAAAATAAAACCTTATTAATTATAAAATGTGCAATCGAGTGTAGCTGTGGTGTAAAATGGAACAGCTGTGACTTACCCTGACAGGTGGCTTGTTGTTAAACAGGTAACCTCTCCACAGACTCAGAACCTGATGAGAGAAACAGGACGTTAGAAATGGGACTGACAGAATCACAGCCCCCCCTCTGGAACTACAGAGGTTGTTGCATGTTGTGTTGGATGTGCTGTACCAGGGAAACTGTGTTTTAGTTGGTGAGTTGTGCGATATTTGTTGATTGTGCAGGTGTCAACATAACTCATTTAAGTTTTGCTCTTTATAGCTACATATTCCTAGATAAAAATGAACAAAATGCCTCAAACTAAGTGACAGTGAACAATGAATGGTTCAGGAATCTAAGGGCAGGATACAGTTTGTATGCAACAAAATGATCTGAAACTCAAGGATATGCAACACTTCCTTTCTTCACATCATCGGATTCAGAAAACTTTATTTTCCCGGGAAAAATAGAGCTTTGTCATTTTTTTATGAAAGTAAAAAGAAAATACAACATTTCTAAATATACATACATTTATAAGCACAATATACTTAATATTACATAGAACATCTTTAGTGTCCATCACTCACCACAAACCTGCTGGCCGACCTCCCACATGTCTGAGCGGGGGGGTGGAGGATGACAGGAGTCACTAGACACACTCTGTGAGGATTCAGCAGCTCAGAGATCTCATCTGCACACACACACACACACACACACACACACACACACACACACACACACACACAAACACACACACACACACACACACACACACACAAACACACACACACACACATTCCATGTATACATCACTTCAGGGGACATTACATTGACTTACATGCATTTCCTGGAGACTTATCCTAACCTTAACCATAACCGACACATGCCTAGCCCTTACCCTTACCCTAACCCTAACTCTAACCAAGTCTTCACCCTAAAATGAATGATTCCCCTCATGGGGACCTCCCTTATGTCCCCATAAGGGAGGCGAGTCCCCACACGTGACTATGTAAACAGATTTAGGTCCCCACAAGGATAGTAATGCTAGGTCACACACACACACACAGCTGAAAACGTCACTTTCAGCTCTAGAAAAGATTCCCATAACCCCCTCTGTTTCAGCCCTCTTCCAAAAGTGCTGATTCTGTGTCTGTAGCTTTAAATGCTAATGAGCTGCTGCTGGCCACGCCCCTCTGAGAGATGATTGATTTAAAAAAACACAATGGTGCTCTGGGAGGAGATTCAGGTGCAAGGTGTCAGGGATTACCTTGGTTGGTGATTGGCTAATGGTTGCAACAGGCAAAAAATCATTATGACATCATAAAGTGGCCAAAATCTGATCAGCTCATTTTCAGACAGGTTTTTATATAAATGGATCAGGACAAAAGAGAGGGAATCTTTCAGATAATTTCAGAATCTCTTTACACAGAGGGGACACATGTTTATGTATAAAAGACATGAAAAAGTGGATTTTGCATAATAGGTCACCTTTAAATTATTAAAGTTCTACTGTTGTGGCTTTTATTATGAATTTTTCTGGATCTCTTGAAGAGATGTGTCCCTTTTGAAATCAATTTACACACTCTTAATCTTGCATGCCTATGGGTGCAAATTGGGGTTGAGTATCTTGAGATTTTCAGAGAATTTAAGTTAAATTCAATTTCTCTTCACCTTAAATGCTTCCAAATTGTGTTATCCTTTCACTTAAAATGATGATTAGAATTACTGAAACTCTCCCTGTATTGGGTGCACCTTAGTAGATCAACACATTTAGCAAATTAAATGTTGGGCTTGGCAGGGAAACTTGAGCAAATGAGCAAAATCCCAGAACATGTTCCGTTATAAAGACTTCGGAACATCTTAGCAATATATCAGTCATAATTAAAGCAATATTGTAAAAACAACAGACCCTGTGTTCTCGGTTCAAAGATGATTAACCAACCACAGACTGAGTCATGTCCTTCTCTTTGTCACTGACTGTTACAATGGAAACAGCTGTGACCTTTAATGTTTGACCTTTATAACAAAAAAACAAAAGCTCTGAGGAGCAAATATATGCAAATATAACATTGCATGAATTATTGTAATGTTTATTCTACAACTGGTTATCCACTTGTTTCAAATGTTTGATAGTTATATGAAAAGTCAAACGCTTCCATTTCTGGCATTAAATATGTCCATTGTATATATCACATATGAGCTTACATATCAGCCTTTCTGCATGTTTAGACTAACATATTAAGCACACCCCTATTGATGAAACAGACAATTCAACGACATGAAAAAGGACAGCTTCCAATATAAGCATGAAGTAAATCAACACCTCCCTAAAACAGTACGAATACACTGGGAAATACATTTGAAATGCAATGTACTCACATTGCATTTAACATTTTATTTTCATTTTAAACTGAATATACTTCGCTCACTTTCTAAATGTATATTGAAATCAAAATATCTTATTCATCCCAGGGGAAAATTAGGTTTCGTACAGAGTTTATCGTTTCTTAATACGTGTAAACAATTTTTGTTTTAGTAGTAGATGTTCTTTTTATTTTATAATGTGTATTCTTTGGATACTTTATAGATATATATATTTTTTCTTTTAATTTGGATATGAATAAAATGACGTCATTGTTGGGGAAATATTTTCCTAGGCCCATAACTTTGACCCAGTTTATCAGTGTGTAATGCCCTCACTGAGCACCTGAGCCTTGGCTGTGCTCTCAGTGTTTTGTCTCCCTGTTCCTGCCTGTTGGTGTCAGCTGATAGAGGTGTTATTGTGCTTTGCTTGTTTTATCTTGTTATGCAGCATGTTGATTATTCTCTCAGAACCAGCTAAATACATGGGTCTGGGGTAGAGATCTTCAGAATTGGTTTGGCAACCTCTGGCCGAAGCTCCAAATAAACCATCAGTGTTTGCCATCAAAGTTCCTGCTCCCGTGTCTCTCTGAGTCCTGTCTCCATTGCTTCAGAAGTTTCCATCACAGTCATCAGCATAAAGGGGATTCTGTGTTCTATCGGGCCTAATGTTATTCCACTAAATTGAGGGTTTGAACAGACCACTATCGCGAGAGGATTAACTGCTAGTTTAAACAAACCTTGTCTGCAGCCTTTGCTAATACTTATTGGTTTTGAAATATTTCTATTTGTTTGTTTAAACTACCATTTAAAGGTCCCATGTCATGCTTTTCCACTTATTAGCCGTCCCCTTGTGTGTTATGAAGGTTTTTCTGCATGTAAACGGTCTGCAGAGTCACAAACCCTCAAAGTACACCCTGTAGGGAGTAAAACTCTAACATAGAAAATACCTCTCTATGCTGCCCCAGAACGCCTCGTTGGAGATTTCTCTTTTTCCATTGTTTACTTCCTGGCTACAATGACGTGCCCATACCCAAATGGACCCATTAGTCCAAATGTACCAATCCGTGGAGCTCCTCACACACAAACACTCTCTCAGCGGCGAAACTGTGACGCGCTGGGTGGGGGGGTGCTAGTGGAGCCTCGCAGCGGCGAAACTGTGGCGCGCTTACACTGTAGGTGCGCCGTTTGGGGTGCGGGGGGTGCGGGTGCTAGTGGAGCATCGCAGATGGGGGTGCTGCAGTAAAAATAATGTGTGTGTAAATATGTAATTTGTAAATGTAAAACACCATCCACAAATGCATTTAAAAGATTTGCAAACTCACAAATAAATTTGCAAAAAGAAAACGGATCTGCAAATACGCAAAATATTTTTACAAATAAAAAAGATCTTTGAATATCTCTTTAACATTTACAACTTTCGATCAGGCATTTGTGAATCCATTTTGTATTTGTCCACCAAAAATGCGCTCGTGGATCTCACATCTCTGCTCGTGGATCTCACATCTCTGCTCGTGGATCTCAAATCTCTGCTTGTGGATCGTCTTTTTACACACACAGAGTTTTAAGGCAAACTTTCCGCCGCTCTCGGCTAAAATCTAGTCGTGTCACTCGGTTATTTTCGGAAACCACGTGATGGCCTGCTGATGACGACATTTCCGCATGATTTCAAAGTAAGAGCATGATGGTTTGTTTAATGCGCTGTTTTTTTAATGAACAGCGGAACGTTAGACGCATTCTTTATCACCATCATCATCATGTTATAGTGATACCGTTAGTTTGTGTTAGTTTATTGGTTCAACTTTCTTCATTGTTTTTTGTGCATTCAGTCAAGCGGGTCAAAGTTACAAAGCACTTCACATCTTATTAATCGGCCTAGTTTTACCTTACCAGTGCAGTGGTAAGGTAATCTGTAGAAAAGCACCGTATTTAGGTCAGCCTTCATAGTAAGGCTACATTAAATGTTATAATATTCATCGTGTCCTTTTTACTGTATATGCATATATTCCTGTCTATTGCTTTCATTTGTATTTATGTTATTATGTTTATACTTGTTTCCACACATTTCACAATTTGGGATGAATGATCTGTCTGTCTGTCTGTCTGTCTGTCTGTCTGTCTGTCTGTCTGTCTGTGTCTGTCTGTCTGTCTGTCTGTCTGTCTGTCCTGTCTGTCTGTCTGTGTCCGTCCGTCCGTCCGTCTCTTCTCTGTCTGTCTGTCTGTCTGTCTGTCTGTCTGTCTGTCTGTCTGTCTGTCTGTCTGCATTCATCCCAAATTGTGAAATGTGTGGAAACAAGTATAAACATAATAACATTAAATACAAATGAAAGCAATAGACAGGAATATATGCATATACAGTAGAAAGGACACGATGAATATTATAACATTTAATGTAGCCTTACTATGAAGGCTGACCTAAATACGGTGCTTTTCTACAGATTACCTTACCACTGCACTGGTAAGGTAAAACTAGGCCGATTAATAAGATGTGAAGTGCTTTGTAACTTTGACCCGCTTGACTGAATACACAAAAAACAATGAAGAAAGTTGAACCAATAAACTAACACAAACTAACGGTATCACTATAACATGATGATGATGGTGATAAAGAATGCGTCTAACGTTCCGCTGTTCATTAAAAAAACAGTGCATTAAACAAACCATCATGCTCTTACTTTGAAATCATGCGGAAATGTCGTCATCAGCAGGCCATCACGTGGTTTCCGAAAATAACCGAGTGACACGACTAGATTTTAGTCGAGACCGGCGGAAAGTTTGTCTCAAAACTCTGTGTGTGTAAAAAGACGATCCACAAGCAGAGATTTGAGATCCACGAGCAGAGATGTGAGATCCACGAGCAGAGATGTGAGATCCACAACGCATTTTTGGTCGACAAATACAAAATGGATTCACAAATGGCTGATCGAAAGTTGTAAATGTTAAAGAGATATTCAAAGATCTTTTTTTTATTTGTAAAAATATTTTGCGTATTTGCAGATCCGTTTTACATTTGCAAATGTATTTGTGAGTTTGCAAATCTTTTAAATGCATTTGTGGATGGTGTTTTACATTTACAAATCACATATTTACACACACATTATTTTTATGTTCACACAAATAATTATGAGACATATCTAAGCACATAGCTGGGAGACACGTGGTTTATGTTTTGTTTTCTTGGTGGGGAGGTCCTTAGTGATTTCTCGAGTGTCCATTGGTCGTTTCAAACCATCATGGCTGCCGGCCGAGATTTCCTTGACGGACACACGAATCGACCAATCCCACACAGTGTAATGCCGAGTCAAGCTGCTTTGAGCGGCCATATTGGCTGCTCTGCCCTGGTTACAGTCTCACAGGAGGTACCGCTGGAAAGCTAAACTTCCAGCGATTCCGCGGATATCTGAATCATATTTCTACTCCGTATAATCGAAAATATATGATTAATTACGTAAATTATGCGCATCTGGACGCCGGCGCGTCCACCGACTCCAGAGGGTTTTAAACACCCTCCTTACGTTGTGGAAACCTTACCTTCCCATAATAAATCAGTTTGATCTTTATTGATGGTATTTCGTGGAAATATTTGTAAACGTTTTGCTAAAAGCTTACTATCTTCAGGTCAGAATTTAACAAGCTTATGGGTCTAATTTTTTCACATTTGTTAGAGTATTTGGTTTTGGTAATAAAATGATTAAGTCACTGTTCGTTGAGGGTGGAAGAATGCCATTCTTAAATGCCTCTGATAACATTTCAACTAGAGGTGTAAGCAATTTTTTTTTGAAATATTTAATACAGATCATTTGGAAGACCATCTGGTGTGCCCAATCTCGTCCTTGTTCATTTCTAGCTCTAGATCTTCTTTATGTTCCCTTTGGATCATTGATAGTGAATCTAAGAATCTATTCATGTTTCGTACATTAGTTTCATTTTTTATATTATAAAGATCTTTATAGTAGTCACTAAATGCATCATTAATTTCTGTAGGATCCACAACAATCCGACCATTGGAATGGTTGTTAGTGATGTTTTGGTTTCTAGTTGTTTAATCTGCCATGCTAGTGGCTAATGCCTGATTTATCAGCTTGTTCATAGAAAGTTAGTTTGAGTCTTAAAAGACTATAGGCAGCCCTAAAAGCTGACAGTTGATCATATTCAGCTCTCAAAATTAGTAACTCACTTTCCAGTTGAGGATTGCTTTTCTCAAAGACTTCTTCCTGAAGAGTTTTTGTTTTGTTTGCCAATCTTAATCTCTCCTCTCGTATCTTTGACCCTGTAAAACTAATGATTATGGCCTTCAGGAAAGCGTTAAAAGCTTCCCATCTCGTACAGACAGAGGTTTGTGTAGTATTTATTTAAAAGAACTCGTCGATCTGTCCTCCTATATATTTTACGAATTCTTCATCTTGCAGCCATTTTTCGCACCAAATTTGTGTACGCAATTCTGAGGAAATCAAAAAGTAATCTATTCGAGAGAATTTCTTGAATGTGTTAGAATAACAGGAATACCTTTTGCAAGTGGTTTCAATTCTCTCCATATATCTAATAGTTTTAATTCTTTAATTCATTGTATAGTCTATACAGTATCTGTTGAGATGTAGGCTACTGTATATATTAAGTTGTTTATTATATGTTTAACTTGTGTGTAATGCCTGTTAACAAGCTGCGGGGACAAATAATGTCCTATTGTGTAATAAATAAAGTATATCAAATCTACTCTAAGTAAAGATCATTGATGTAAAGTTGGCTCATCTTACCTTTCAGGTTCTGAGAGACGGAGTCCATCCTGTAGAGACTTTAATGAGACAATAGCATTATTATAAAGAAATGCACCAAAAAGTCAAGATGAGATCGCCTCCAAGATAAGTAAACTAGTGAAAACTCCTCAGGCTGATTCTACAGAACATGATCTTCACTAGAGGAAGACATATTGGAGGGAAACATATCTGTAAATTAAAAAAAATCTGATCTGAATAAAACAATCAGAAAAACTGTCACATCCAGCGTCAGCTGAGGAGTGGAGACAAGAGGAGGAAACTGTTAGTACACACACACACACACACACACCCCACACACAGGAACCACCAGCACTACCGTTTTACAGATGCACTGACAACCCATTTTCTTTTTTCTTTTTCCACCCCTGCTTGCACACATCAGCTCTCCTTGCTTGCACAGTTTCTGCACACATACTTCCTGTTCCATGCTTGAGTCACTGTTGTCGTGAAGGTAGAGACGACTGAAGGTGTCAGAAGCCTCCAACCTCCCACACTTGTAGGAGTTGCAGTTTCACTAAGTTCAGCTTCAAACTGTCAACACAGTGAATGCTTTATGGGGATATACAGATATTAATTAATTACAGGAGTTAAAGAAGAACCGTATTTCAGAAAATCATACAAGACCAACAGCTTCTGTTTATATGCGGGGCTGTTTCTAACCACCAGGGGGTACCAAAGCTGCATTCAAACACAAATCGTGTACCACAATCTTTCAAATTTGAATTTGAGTAAAGATTATCTTTGAGGTGTTGAAAAGTATAAAGAAGAGTGAAAGAAAATGTGTTCACTTTGTACAAGGGCCTAGGCATATTTATCTAATAATCACTTACAATGTACTTTTCTTATTGGATGTTGTCTGTGAATCTGAGTTTAACACGCATTAGTTGGATTCATGACAGAAGAACTAGTTAAAAGTCAATCATGGTCCAGTGTGCAACCTAACAAGTGTGATGTGGAGTTTGAAGCCCTCAGAGTATATTTATACTGAGCTGCAGCATCTGGAATCCTAAAGTAAAAGCTTTGACCTGAGGAGTTAAGAAACTGGATTAATTCAATGTCCAGTTATTTTCAGATCAGTCTTGACTCACATATATCAGTGATTATGGGACTTTTTTATCCCAAAATTAAACAAAGGGTCCCCCAGGGTGTTAGTTCCCCTTTTACTTTTTTACACTGCCAAACGTGGAATCTACAACCTAAATTAACACCATTTTGATTCAGTCTGTTTAATGAAGGACCGCACATTTGAGTGATATTTACCTCCACCTGTTCCTGAACTCTGTTGAGGGGAATCGGTTGCGCCTGAAATGACAGCTGACGGCAGGAGAGAGAACAGATTGAAAATCTCAAGATGAATGGGTATTGAGATGAAAGTAAAAAATGGACGCCCATACTCTGTTTGATTAGATGCAGCTGGAGAATAAGAGAAATGAATGAATGTAAAGGTAGTCTCCCTTATTGAACATTTAGCTTCATACAATAGATGACACTGCCTCCATCCCTACAGTCTATATACAAACAGAAAACATATTGGATATTGTGTGTTATTAATAGTATGAATAAAAACAGTGATGCGGCAGACATGGGCACATGGGATGATTTTATTCTTTATCAGCTGTACAGTGTCTCATCTTCCATAATGACATGACTTAGGTTTCTCCTGTTCTCTCAGTCTGAAAACAGGGATGTGTTAAAAATCTTTAAAACTTTTCTCTTTAATTTATTCTGCCGAAACAAATAAGCAGCGTGCAAACAAAAAAACAATGATGTTGTTGCTATGAAAACAGTCTTAACATCCATCTCCCGTCCGTCTGCCTGCAGAACATAATGACGACGATGATGATAGGGTGATGACAGGACATTTTATTCTCCTTTTACAGAATGACATCTCAGACCACAGTTGCACAATTGTTGTTTGTTTAAAGATTCTTACAAAATGTTTACTATCTTTCTGTTGCCATGGTTATTTACAGTGCTGGGCCGATCTAACCACTGGTTCTATGAAACTATAACATGTTATCAAAGGAAGGGCACATTCAACCATCATAGCCTGTGGTCACACTTAGAAGAAATACCTCTGGGTTTACATCTTCAGACGACTCGAATCATACGGTGATCTCTTTGTTCTAACCTTGATTCAGATGATTTGAAACCTTTGTTTTGCATAAATCAGGGACATGGAGAGGACATATCTCAGTATCAGCATTAAGCAACTACAAATTGATCAGAAATGAAAAGTGTCAAAGTGAAAACAGTTTTGTATCTGAACACATCTTTGAACAACAGAAAACACTCAAAGTGATAGTGGTTCAGATTATTTCCATCCAGTTGGTTAGGGGGGCTCGTCTGGTGGAGGACAGCCTGATGGGAGGGAAACAGACAGGACATGAGTGACCCCAACATGTTAACCATTGAAATGAAAACCTCGATGTCCCTTTCACCAACACATCTCCCAATCAGGCATTTATACATATTAGGATCAATCAGAAAGCAAATGTGTATTTACATGCAAAAACACCTGCCACAGTTTTTGATCATAGATTATTAGATATTCTTAACAATCTGGTTTAGAATATCTGTTCCAAAAGCAATGTTAATTGGGAATTGAATTCATTTAAAGAAAAATAAAGAGCGACTGGTATCATCATGAAATGTTCGAGTGTTTTTCTGTCTATTACTTGAAGTGAAATGATTGAAATGCATACATAATTTCATGTGTTTTGAAGTATTTGGAATGTTCAAGATCACAACTATGATCACAGCCTTTTGCCAACTAAATCATTTTCAGTTTCTTTAACCAAACTACCTCTTTCAAAGCTCGGAACACGAGGAGGACGAACATTAACAATTCCTTCGAGCATCGAGGTCAGCCAAAATAAAAACTGTTGAAAAAGAATGATGTTGTTGATGGGAAACTGAATCAACTTTGACAGTGTGAATGTCAAAAGATGAAGTAGAAAGCTGAATCATTCTATATCACTGACTTCTGTTCATTTCGATGGATCTGCACATTTGCTCATGAATGAAGAAAAATCCCCGTAACTTCATTCTATAAAAGCCTCAATATTGAAATACCAAAACATGGACCAAGTGTTAAACAAGCCAAAAATATACAGCCCATATGACTGAAAGCAAGGGGTTTCTCAACCCAAGTACCATATACTAAGTTTCATTAGGAAAAACTACATTTCAATCTATATATACAAATATAAAGGCTGGGAATTTGCTAAATCAGCATAGTTGGAAGAACAGCAAGCAGGATATCAAAGTGAAATGTGATCAAATAATTCTCAGAGCTGAGCAGTAGCTGCAGAGTTTGGTTAGAGACTGACAGGAAGTGGCTTTGGGCAGAACAAAGTATTAAATAAACGATGATTCATTCAGAAGACATTCAAACTGAAATAAGAGCAGAGAGCAGTCTGGGAGGACATCTGTGTGTGCTTTGCTGTGTGTGTGTGTGTGTGTGTGTGTGTGTGTGTGTTTTTGTGTGTGTGTGTGTGTGACTGGGTGAGACCCACAGACATCAGTGTGTCGTGTACATGGATGTAAAGTTATTTTAGTGCGTATTTACATGCGGCTTCCCTTCTTTTGCACGGTTGGTTTAGCAGCCACTTTAATGGCCACCATTAGGATCTGACGTAGATGCTATATAAGGGGTGGGCCGGGGGGGTGCAAATGTTTATGTGTTTGCCAGTTTCACTCATGGTCCGGTGTGGGGGTTCACCGGTCCATCATGCTGAGGATCATCTCTGGCGTCAGGTCTCCGTTGGCGGCGGCCGCTGTCTCCTCGTTCACAGCCAGCTCTACAGTCTCCACCCCCCCCCCGTCCAGCCCCAGCCCCTCTACCGTCAGGGCTCCCTCCTGCTCCAGGGGGGCTGCAGAGCCGTCGCCCTCTTCCTTCTTCACGATGATGTTCTCCACCGCTCCGGTGCTCTCGTCCTCCACCTGAATGATGGCAGCAGCTGCAAACAAAAAGACTCACCTCAGAGCTGCACCTATATTCGGTTTATTTTGTCTTTCATGTCAAGACTAAGATTAAAGCATGACTTTAGCAGCTAAATAAAAAGAAAATGTAATGCCTGAACCTTTGCCAAAGCACAGATCAGTACCATAATGCTGGAATGAAAGACATTTTCTTTCAGCATTCATCAAAACGCTGTGTATGTTGTCATAAAGCATTGGAATATGCCTCTAGCTGAGATAAAACGTGCACAGACTTGTATCTTTTTGCCATGGTGCAAAAAATGGATAATTGGCAACCAGTCTTGTCGACATTAACCTGATCGTTCTTTGATTTTTAAATTGAAATAATTGTTAAATTCTAGATCCGTCTGTATAAGTGTTAGTCTGTTGTGTTTTTAAGTTCATTGTTATGCGTGTACCTTCTGAGGATATGGGCTAATAGCTATATCTAATCATTTCTACTCTTTTTGAAATTAATGTATTTTTATGCCTTGTTTAATTAAGACACACTAATCTATAACAGGAAGAATGGATGCAGGAGGGCAGCACAGATATTTAGTTCTACAGTAGACTGACAGACATAATAACAACTCTTGTATACAGCGTCCGTTCTGAAAGCTTTTCCCAATAGATCACTACAGACTGCCTTTGTTTGTGTAATGTACGGTTCAGCAAAATAACATCCAGTCTGAAATGTTTAGGTGAATCGTTATCACCAGCTGCATTATAGTGATAGTTTCAGTCAGCAGTGTGTCCCTGACTGACAGGAATCACACTAAATATAGAATTAGGGTTAGATATATATACAGGGCATGTGCTTTTACAGAACATATACATTATATACCAGCCCCCCCCCCATAGACTAAATACATCCCGTTTCCCGTGAAACTGCTCTATTTTCTTGTCCAATCACTCCTGTCAGTGCTCTCACCAGAGGCAGCAGCCTTGGTAGCCACCTGGGCAGACTTGCTGGGTGTTGGGGGCTTGGGGGCGTTCTTTGGGGGTCGGCCTCGTTTTCTCTTGACTGGTGGCTCGTCAGGAGCCGGGACTGGGATGGCGGCAGGGGCCTGGTCCAGTTCCATGTCCTCTGGATCCTCCTCTTCTTGTAGCAGTTCTTCTTCCTCACCCTCACCCTCATCCTCGTCCTCCTCATCCAGTTCTCCATGATCCTCCTCTGCATGACAGCGAAATAACACAGTCAGATGTCAGATAAACAAATGAGAAAAGAGCAAATGCAGCACCATGCCCACAACTGCGTGCAATATAAAATTCTCACCGCTGTCATCCTCATCTCTCCTGGTCCTCATCTTCCTCTTCCTTCCTCTCCTCCCTTTCTTCAGGGTTGGAGATCCATTCTCGGCATCATCCACCTCACCGTTGCAGTTCTCAGAGTGGCGAGCCATGGTGTTCTACAAGAAAATACTTTTAGATAGGCTGCTGACTGTTATTAAGCCAAGAGTTCACTTCAGATGGGAGTGTGTTTACCCTGCGAGTGAAGGTCTTGCTGCACTTGGGGCAGACGAAGGCGGTGGGCACAAAGTTGGGGTCGTGGTAGCGTCTGAAGTGCATGTCCAGCAGCTGCTTCTGTCTGAAGGTCTTCTCACACTGGCTGCAGGCGTACGGTTTCTCTCCGGTGTGGGTTCGACGGTGCATGACCATGTGACGCTCCTGGAAACAGAAGCACGGGGCACATTTGAAAAACAAAGTTACACATTTGAACAAAAAGAACAAAACTTACATTTTATTTTATACAGAAAACGTTTTGGTTTGACATAAAAAGGTGAATATGAGTTTTCAGTGTTACAGCCTTTATATACACAGGTATTTACTTTCAGATCTGTTAAAAAAACAACGTTGTGTTTGAACCCACACATACTCTGTCTGCACAATTATTAGGCAAGTTTTTTGAGGATTTATTTTATTATTGAACAACTACAGTGCTCTCGGTCAATCCAAAAGGTGAATAAACTTCAAACCTAAATATTTAGGAAAGTGGAGTTTTGGCTTTCTTTGGAGAATATCTATGTTTGCACAATTAGTAGGCAACTATTAGTGTACAGTATGAATATGCAACTGAATAAAAGATAAAACATATCCCATCCCACTTCATCTGTTAGTGAGAATAATAAAACAAACAACTCAAAATGTACAAATCAATATTTCTGACATTTCAAAAAATTAAATCAGTGACCAATAGAGCCAACCTTCTTTTCAATAACTGTCACAAGCCTTCCATTGGTGGAGTGTGTCAGTTTGTTGATCTGTTGACGATCACCTGTTGCCGCAGCAACCACAGCCTCCCAGACAGCACTGCAGGATAATGGCTTCCTGGTGGCTTCACGTTTGATTCTTCTCAGATCTTTGGCAGTTATTCGCGTCTCTTCTCTCAACACGTTTCTTGCCACCCTGTTGACTATTTGCAACAAACCTTTGAGGGTCTTCTGAACACGCCTCAACATCTCTGTAATTTCAAGATTGCTGCATCCCTCTGAAATATTAGTTAGTTAAATAAATAGTTTGGCCCATTTTGCCTGAGGATAAGAAGCTGCCTAATAATTATGCACACATTGATATAGGGCAGGGGTCGGCAACCCCTGGCACACGTGCCATTATTGGCACGCGGCACCGTAACCAGTGGCACACTATAGGAATAAGTGGAATAAGTGTGCAAAATATTTAAATTTTATTTTTCGGATCCTGAATGAGACCGCCGCCAAGGCGCGTCTCCCCGTTACCTGCAGAAGGAAGCCATGCACGCAACGCAGCCCCGCTCTCTTTAACTCCAGGCGACTTTCTGCCGCTTTCCTGCGTGGTGCAGTGCTGATCGTTTCACCACAGAGGAAAGCACTTCACAAATTGCAGTACCCATAAGGAGCTGTACAAATGCCGCAGTTTTTGCGTGGCTGTCTTTAGTTGAAAGCCCAGTGGCGATCTGCTCATCTCTCATCGAAATAATATGCTACAAAGGGGCGGACTGGCCATCTGTGTGTTGAACTTTCCTGTCGGCTCCCAGACCGTAGTCGAGGAAACAGGGGGGGATGACTCTCTGTCGTCTCCCAGGGCAGAAGCAACAAGCTTCAGGTTCAATAACCCACTTTAGCTTAAATTACTGGAGAGAGGCGAGCTCTTCTTGGGAGGCCGTTGCATTTATTTAGTTGTTCTTCTGTTTCACAAAATACATCACAGACCTGTTTTTCTGCTGCCTCGTTTCACTTCCAGAAACATACACACGCTCGCTCACTCTCGCTCTACCATCCACACACGCCACACCCCTCTCTCTCTCTCTCTTAAAGGGACAGCGATCTCATCTCACTCTGCATGACCCTAATATCATAACATGTGTGTTCTGGAGAATCACAGAACGGACGATCGTCCTTATTATTATGCCGTTTAAACCAATTATTTAAATTTGTTTGTTGAATTCGGCATCATGTAAGTTGCGCTGACAGGTCCACACACTGCTTCCTCGCTGCGAGGCTCCCCCCGCCCTCCTGTTGACCGTTCACGAGCGTCGAGCTCCTCACACCCCCCCCCCCCGTTGATAATTCACGATCGTCGGCACGCTGATAACAATTTTTTTTTGTAATGGCACTTCATATCAAAAAGGTTGCCGACCCGATATAGAGTCTTGATCTCCTTAGGCCAGTGTTTCTCAAAGTGTGGTCCGCGGCCCACCGGTGGTCCGTGAGCACCCCCTAGTGGTCCATGAGTATATTGGTAACATTTGAAATAAACAAATACATTTACATTTTCCGCACTCACGCGGGAATATATCCGCAAAGGAGCGAGTCTAAGTTTCTCTTTCGATTGCACGATATAGCCCAGCGCAACACCTTCGTCACACATGTTGCCACTTGTTTGTATCATTTTCAGGCAATTTGTAATCTGTTCTAGAAAAACAATGTGGTTTTTTTTTTATTTCAAGAAGCGTATGAAACAAACAATGGATGTCTTTTATGAACATTTATCCATGCTGGAAGTAGATTTAGATGTGTTAGGAGTTAGATAGAGATTATTATCTAATCTATGCATCCAATGAAGCATTGCATGAAGTCTGTTGATGATCAGAGGCTGCAAAAACGTTTTTTATTTTTGTTTTGTAGGCAGACCATGCAAGCCAGCCCAATGGTCACCAAGGTTCATGTTTTAATAGCATTTTTATAAAAAAAAGCCCAGGCGAGCCTAACATGTGGAAAAAGGGCTTAGACCTCAGGAGTGGAGTGCACCAGCTGGGCGTAACTCTACGTCCGACGTAGAACCGAAGGTTAAGACCAAACTAAAGTTATGACTAGTGCACCACTTAGACTTAAGCCCTGTATGCGTTGCGCCCGGGTGTAACTTTTACGCCTAGTATAGAGCAGGCGTAAATCGGAAAGACAGACTAGTATCCATAGTAACGTAAAACAGGCAAGAAGGAAAATAACGTCTTGTTTACATGTTTAATAACGAAAGGGCATTAAGAAGAGAAAGAGTCGTCCGCGATCGAACAAACCCACTGGACATCTATTCAGTGAGCTGATAGAGGTTTCGTTTCGGCAGACAAGCCCTTTTTGATTTAATCGAGGAGATCTCCCCTCAACTACAGCACGGATCAGACAAACGCTGCGCTCTCCCCAACCTTGCAGGTGCTGATAGCGCTCAGATATTACGCGAACGGGGCCTTTCAAAATACTGTGGGAGACAGGATTAATGTTCATCGCACAACTGCATGTCGGGCTATTAGACAAGTTTCCTTGGCTCTCCAGCGCCGCCTTAGGAATTATATTCACTTACCAGCACAAGAAGAAGCAGCAAAATCCTCCTGGCATCCGTGAAGATATCGGTGGACGACTTACCCGCAATCACATAATAAACAACCTATAGCACTGTATATTTGTAATGCTGTTTTTTTGCAATTGCATTTCAATAAACTCCCATTGTGACCACATATTTCATTAGGCCGTTTTATATTTTATTAAAAAAACACACAAGAACATTAAATAACAACATTTGGAGAACTAACATGAAAGATAAAAAACAAGTATAACAAATATGATTAGAGAATATGACACATTGTCTTCTTCAGTGATTCTTTGCTGATTCTTAAGAATTATAATTTCGAGTCTTAATTTCTCCTTCTCCAGCTCAATTTTGTCATGTTCAGCTCTCAGTTTTGCGGTCTCCACCTCCACACGAACGATCTCTTTCTCCACCATTTCACGCTGTAGCTCTGTAAAATCCCTCTTTCTTTTTCGGGGTGTGGGCGTCATTTTTCTCTTCTTTTGGTTTCCGTTATCCATGACTTCGTTATCCAAGTCTTAGCTTGCTCTGAATGGAGGAGTTTGAGTGTTAAATTATGTAGACGTGTGTTGCTCGGCAACAAACTGTTTTGTGTGTATTCACGTGGACGCGCATCTTAAGACCAGGCGCAGCTACGACCGAGACTAGTCAGGCTTGGTGCACTCGGTGTAAATTCGAATCATTAAGTCGGACGTAGAGTTAAGACCTACTTTCTTACGCCCATCTGGTGCACTCCACTCCAGAGAGATAAACTTGGGCCTGCGACCATAGTTTTACTGTACTTTGTTTTGAAAATCCACAGCGGAGGTTTGTGTCGTACTACATGCGGTGTATTTTGCATATCTGTCAGTAGCCAACGATCTGTGAGTCTGTTGGCTCGGACATAAACTCCGTAATAAATGTAGTCTACATTTCATAAGAGGTGTAAAAACCTATGAGCATTTTAAATCGCATTTGAACGAAAGGCATATATTATCTGTAGTTGTATTTGTATTGTTAATTTAATGTATGAACGAGGCGATATAGAGAGGTCACGTTAAGCTGTTGTTATTATTAGGATGTACTTTGTTATATACTGTTGGAGTGGTAAGCAGGCCTATTGTTTTGGGATATTTGTGGAGTTAGATGGTCCGTGAGTGTTTTTTTATTGGTTAAGTGGTCCTTGGTATGAAAAAGTTTGAGAAACACTGCCTTAGGCCACACCCTCCCTCATTACACAAATACATCACCTGATATGCTTCAATACAATATGCATTCAAGTTTATACAGCTTGGAGTTGGAAAATAAGCATAACAATTATGACATGGTCAAAATACTCACTTGCCTAATAATTGTGAACACAGTGTATCTTTAAAGTTAGCAAAATGATTCCAACATGTGACTTACAGGTGTTTCTTTTTGCCCAGGTATGCATTTTTTCATTGATTGCTATTCTTTATATTATTTTAAATAAAATCAGGATTCCAAATTGTTTATTTTTTCCGAATGTAATGAAGTTGCTGCTGATAATAACATGATACTGGCTTTGGATACCTATACCTGATATTTGCTCCTTAATTGTTATGAGTAAAGTAACTCAAGATAAAAGAGAACACACACCTGGCGGCAGCAGTAGTCGCACATCTCGCATTTGAACCTCTTCTCATTCTTGTGGGACTTCTGATGCTGGATCAGAGCGTAGCGCTCGTGGAAAACGGCATCACAGTAGCGACACTTTTTCCCAGTCTCGATGAAAGAGTGCTGCTTACGCAGATGGACTCCTGCAATGCAAACAGATGAGAAAAAGAAAAGACATGAGGGGAATAAAAACGACATGCAAAGTGATCTTGTCAGTCTGATAAGTTTACACAGTTTGTGTTACCTAAGTCACTCTTGCGTGCGATGACAGTGTCGCAGTGTGGACAGTGGAACTTGGCCACGTTCTCTGTGTGTTTCTGCAGAATGTGCATCTTCATGGTTCCACTCTGGGTGAATCGGGCGTGGCAGATGTAGCACTCGTAAGGTTTTTCTCCTGAGAAGAGGATTGAAAATGTTCATATGTTTATCATCGTTCACATGTTATGTTCATAGTCAACAAAACAATATAGAAGAATAAGAGGCGGGTCACATTAGCACCACAACTTTCATATTTTACTGGCTGATAGCTGGTAGAAAATGAAAGTGGTTAGTATAGTAAACAAGTCATATTTCCTGTAGACAAAAAATAAATGTTGCCCCTTGCAAGAGGTAACAATAGGGAAGGAGGTATAAAATGTAGTATATATTTAAATCAGGGTTCCTGCAGGTTTCACCAACTCAAATGTAAGACTTTTTAAGACCTTTTTAAGACCACTTTGAGTAGAATTTAAGACCTATTTCACAGCAAGAAAGTATGAAGGAAAATTGCTATGAAAGAAGAAATACGTCCCATAATTACTTACAAAGTAAATGTATTCATGTTCAACATAAGAACAATGACTGAACATAACAGCATAACAGTACAGAACTGTGTTAGCGTGTTAGACAAAAAGTGTGTATGTGTGTGTTCGGGCTGTGCAATTCATCGTAATTACGATCTTGGCCTGCCACAATTACGAAAACAACATAATAGAAAAAAACGATTATTTAGCTTTGCTAGGTTGTGACAGTGCACTACAACATATTTGATCTAATTTATTTTAGTCTAATTTATTTTTATTTATCGTATTTATGTGTTTAGTAGCTTGTGGAAGTGCGCTCCAAAATATTTGTTGATCTTTTTTATTGGTATTTATTATTTTGATATTATTTATTTAAATGTATCATTTATTTAATTTATTTTTGTATTGGTTTTTCGTTTGAATTATACGTTCAGGGTAATAAACAGTTAAAAAGATACTGTTCAAATTATTATTTGTTTTAAAGTTCAATAAATGGATGTTTTCAAAGTCAATGAATAATCGTATTTAATAATCGTGATTATGATTTTTGCCATAATCGAGCAGCCCGTGTGTGTGTGTGTTTGTGTGTGTATGTGTGTGTGCATATGTGTGTGTGTGTGTGCGTATGTGTGTGTGTGTGTGTGTGTGTGTGTGTGTGTGTGTGTGTGTGAGAGAGTGACAAGAGCTATATTCAGAGCTCTGCTGCCTTGGCTACAATCTTTCATCGTTGCTGTTGTATGATTGGTGTTTAACTACGGTATTTAGCGTCTACAGCACCTCCGCTTTTAGGGTTGACGTAGACCCAAACGTCGCCGGAGGTCCCCCGGTGTTGTTGCGGGAGCTGCTGCACTAGCTAACGCTGCACTAGCTAACGCTGCACTAGCTAACGCTAAATTAGCAAAACAAACGCTATTTCTTTTTGCAAAGGTGCAGCGGGCTTCAAACACGTTCCCTCCACTGGTTTCAACCAAGCACTAAATTCGAGGTTTTCCAACCAAATACGGTTGAACTTACACTTCCCCATATTTATTTGTAAGTAGATTCGAAGATACATGAGTTTCTGACTGCCGCTAGCTGAAGCTTGGTTGCTAGGTTACTAGCTGGGTGTTCTCCGATAAGGGGCCGGGGGAAACAAAGTTAGTGATTACTGGTTCCATGTTGATTTATTTCAATACAAATTGTTGGGGGGAACTGAAAGGCTCTTACCGTACTGGTTACTTTGCAGCCCGGACATTTCCCCCAAAACATTTAGACGCTATCGCAACACAGAAGTACCTCTCAAATCCGATCATTTTTAAGACCTTCTAAATCTTATTTAAGACCTTTCTTATTTTTTTGGTCATATTTAAGACCTTTCTAAGGCCTTAAATTCAGATTATCAAATTTAAGACCCCGCTGGAACCCTGTTAAATGTTTAGTTAGTTGCAGTTAACTAATGGGGGAGAGTTATAGAAAAAGATCAAATGACCAAATGATGTGGTCTTTTTTACCTGAGTGTGTCCTCATGTGTCTCTTCAGCTTGTACGTGTCTCTGCTGGCGTAGCTGCAGAGACTGCACTGGAACGGACGCTCACCGGTGTGTGAACGGATGTGACGCTTTAATTTGCTCACCTACAAAACACACAAGCACACAGTCACATATCAGAACACTAAAACAAAAAGTAAATTATCCATTTTATAGGCACCATATTTAGTGTATCAAACTCGTAAAACACAAAGCTTTTGTTACCTCCACACTAGCGTAGTCACACATGGAGCATTTGAAGGGCTTCTCATGTGTGTGTTTGTAGCGACGATGACGCACCAACTCTCCACTGGTCACAAAAGCCATGTCACAGTCCGTGCACTTGTGTGGACGAGTTCCTGCATTCATAAACAAAACAAAAGACACGTCAGCAATCACTGCATGGTACTGAAGAACTTAAAAATTATTCTGTCTCATTAAAGTTTTAATGAAGATGTGTGCTTATGTGTACCAGTGTGTGTATTGAGATGGTTTCTGAGCAGGGTGACGGTCCTGAAGGCTCTTCCACACAGGTGACATTTGTGAGGTCTCTCGTCTGTGTGACTCTTCATGTGTCTATCCAGGTTGGAGCGCCGGGGGCAGGTGTAGCTACACAGCTCACACTGAAACGTCTTCTTCACTCCTAACACACAACAATGACATAAACAGAACACTCCCTTAATAACATGCTTTTTTTTGTCTCCACGACCCAATGGACACACTTCTCTGGAGAAAAACAACATACTCAACGTAAGTCATTTTCTGAATTAGAAATTTTTTGGAAAAACAATAATAATTACAACACAATTTCACTTAAAGTTCATAAGAAATAATACTGATCCATCACGCAACATTACCAGATACTGTCCTTGCATGTCATGCCTACTCAACTCACTGTAGAGTACTGACACAGTAAGAAACATTGCCTTTTCCTTTAGAACAGCTATTAACCTGTTAAGCCCTGAGCCTGTTTTTCAGGTCTCAGGCTCGAAAAGGACATTCCCAGAACAAATTACAATATCTTCACTTCTAAAAGGGGTAAATTAATAATCTTTTTTCTCAAAGCAATGATAACCCTGTGAGTTGGATGTAGAAAAGTCAGAATCAATATAGATTTATTTTATTTTAAAGTAAATTCAGATTGAACATAGTAAAACTATATATGAAAACTCCATTATTGACATAAATATGAAGATGGATTATCAGTAATCATTTCAGACACATTGGATTAACCTTCAGCAGCGTTTTTATCGTTTTAATGCCATTGAACACGACTTTTGATCAGAGCAACAGCATAGGTAAGACAATGTCCAGTTTTTGCTCCGTAAAGCTCAGTGTTGTGATGCCTGTTTGTTTCCCCTGTCGCGAGTTCAGATCGCTCAGTGATGATACTTATACCCCTAGAATCTGTGGAATCTCAGCTTGCTAATCAGTATCTTGTTTGTGCAGATCCGATATGTAATAAGTAGGGCTGTCAGTCGATTAAAATATTTAATCGCATGATTGTCCATAGTTAACCGCGATTAATCGCAAATTAATCGCACATTTTTAGAGGGATATTTTTCAAGTTTTTAATACTCTTATCAACATATGATTGGACAAATATGCTTTATGCAAATGTTTGTTTATTATCATTTGAACAATGACAAATATTCTCATGAATATTAAACACAACAACCTCTGAACATTACAAATATTTGCCTCAATTCAACCTGGAACCTCTCTCATACAATACAATAATGTGTGTGTGTGTGTGTGTGTGTGTGTGTGTGGGCGTTATTAACGCGTTAACTTGACAGCCCTAGTAATAAGGGTATTTATACCTAGAGTTCTGTGCTAAGTGTGTTAGCATTTTTTCGCTCAGGGCTCATTTAGACGCTTCTTGTGAGACTTGTGTTTTGTTTCGGTAAAAATGGTTCGTATCGTCAGTTAGCTGGGTTTCTTCCTGTTAAGTGGG
The DNA here is from genome assembly GCA_031216635.1 of Dissostichus eleginoides. Classification (NCBI taxonomy): domain Eukaryota; kingdom Metazoa; phylum Chordata; class Actinopteri; order Perciformes; family Nototheniidae; genus Dissostichus; species Dissostichus eleginoides. Next base: position 155,377 of record JASDAP010000485.1, on the reverse strand, counting down.
TATGACACATTAATAGGTTTTTAAATGTTAAGAAGCCCTGAGACACAGTTTCGTGAAAAAAAAACCCGCAATAAAAAGGAACTCACCTCAAAAAGCATTTGAGCTCCATACTGTTTCAGAAATAATCCTTGATGTGGTTTTGAACATGATATGGCGTTTAATCATGGCAGCATTTAGCTGAGTATCTGGGTAGAATTCTCCTGCATAAGCTCCCCCCCCTTTTTTTTGTATAAAAGGTACAGACCCAGAATCAGCATTTCTCTAACAGGGTGAAGTAGAAGGATATGAGGCATGGCTAGAATGGGTGATCTGTTTGGTATTTAGAGCAAAACACTTCATAGACATGTTTTTTATATATTTGTATATATAATATACAAATAATCTATAATATATGCCTACAAATTGTATAATATGAGACCTTTAAGCACAATTGGTACTGGACAGAAACGAAGTAGATCAATCTTCACACACTGACCCGTTATAGATAACTGTCATATAAGCAATATAGCAATGAAATATGACCCCCAGACGATATTCTCAAGAAAATGTCACATCAGGTTTTAAAAGCATTTTAAGATCTTGTTTACATTAAAAGGTCCCCTATTATACTGTTTTTCATCAATCAGGGTTCCTGCAGGTTTCACCAACTCAAATGTAAGACTTTTTAAGACCTTTTTAAGACAACTTTGAATAGAATTTAAGACCTATTTCACAGCAAGAAAGTATGAAGAAAAATTGCTAGGAAAGAAGAAATACGTCCCATAATTACTTTCAAAGTAAATGTATTCACGTTCAACATAAGAACGATGACTGAACATAACAGCACACAGAACTGTGTTAGCCAAAAACCAGAAAAAAAAGAACTGCCTAACCGTGAAAGTGTGTTTGTGTGTGTGTGTGTGTGTGTGTGTGTGTGTGTGTATGTCTCTGTGTATGACAGCACCTCCACTTTTAGGGTTGACGTAGACCCACACGTCGCCCGGAGACAGTGGTCGCGAATATTTTCAGGGTATATGCAGGAATCCTGAAGTCAAATTTAATACCTTTTAAGACCTTTTTTAAGACCCTTTCCATACATTTTAAGACCTCATCGCCACTTCGAGTTTTAACCGGTTACATTGGCGACACACTTTACCTCACATTTACTACATACAGTATTGATTGTCCTTCCTCCTTATCTTCCAACTATTTGGACGCAAACTTGCATTTCCCCATAACGATGTTGTTTAACAACCGGCGTAAACGGACCTTTGCGCGCTATCAAGCATTGAGCGTGCGATGTCCTGTTCAGATGAGGTCAAATCCAACGGGATGCCATAAATAAACTACAAAGAATCACACTACACACCTACGCAATGATTACATTCAGGTAAACTTTAGAATACAACCTCTTTGGACAATTTATATACTTATTGAAAACAAGCTACAACATGTAATACCTTGGAAAATGCCGTTTAATACTTTTTAATAGCCTTAATTTTCACTAAATTGAACTTTTTAAGACCCCGCGGACACGCTGTTACCGTACTGGTTACTTTGCAGCCCGGACATTTCCCCCAAAACACAGTTAGACGTGATCGCAACACAGAAGTAGCCTACCTTTCAAATCCGATCATTTTTAAGACCTTTTAAATCATATTTAAGACCTTTCTAATTGGTTTGATCATATTTAAGACTTTTTAAGGCCTTAAATTCTGATTATCAAATTTAAGACTTTTTAAGACCCCGCGGGAACCCTGTCAATACATTATAGTTCTCAGATATATATACAAACATATCTCTGAAGTGATTGGCTTGAAATACCAAACAGATCATTGCAGCATCCCATAATCCCCTCTGTTTCAGCCCTGTTTCAAAAGTGCTGATTCTCTGTCGGTTACTTTAGATGAAAATAAGGAGCCACTCCCCACGCCCCTCTGGGAGATATTTGGTTAAAAAGAACTAGGGCTGTCAAGTTAACGCAAAAAATTTGTAACGCCACTAATTATTTTAACGTGCAATTAACGCATGTGTATTTGTCCTTGGCCCGCCCCGTAGTTTCAGAGCCCAAAGGCTTGACGTTGTTGTTGTTAGTTGGATGGTGGGAGATTCTAGCGAGAGATATGGATACAAAAAAGGTGTTTTAAACAGCAAGCCAAGCACACAGCTGATGCTGACAGCCCCGCTCCTGCCGCTCGCTTGCGGCAGACCTCGCTTGAAAGTTTGCCGGGGAGACGCCTGGACAACAACAGCGATAGCTAAATGGGTGGCTACAGCTTAACATTGTGGAGGACGAGGGGCTGGGTTAGATAATTCGGATCGCATCCAACGTGTCGACTGCACATCACAGCGCATTATTTTGACCCACAGTGGGAACTTCAGTCTCATGCTTTGACTGAAGATGAAGACAGAGGAGCGGCATTTCGCCGACAACTGTAAACAGGCTTGTCTGTTTGAGCAACTGGCTCAGTGCAAAGAAGTACTCAGGGTTGGGAGAGAGTTTAAGAGAGAGAGAGAGGTTCCAGGTTGTTGTATTGAAAATATTCAGGAGAATATTTGTCATTGTTCAGAGCTTGTTGTGTTGAGAATATTCAGGAGAATATTTGTCATTGTTCCAATGATAATAAACAAACATTTGCATAAAGCATATTTGTCCACTCATATGTTGATAAGAGTATTAAAAACTTGAAAAATATCCCTCTAAAAATGTGCGATTAATTTGCGATCAAACATATCGGTTCGGTACGTACCTCGGTTTTTAGGTCACGGTTCGGTACGTTTTCGGTACAGCAGAAAAAATGATCAGAAAACATAAAAATATATATATATTTTTTTTAATTATTATTAAACTGTGAATAATGTATTCACTCAAATAAAAACAAAATATAATAAAATAAACATTAAGGTGCAGCATTTCGATGAACTGAAATAATCTGTATTTGAACTTTACTGTACTCACAAAACATAAAACATTTGTTTTGGGTTTTTAATTATTATTAAACTGTGAATATTCACTCAAATAAATACAAAATATAATAAAATAAACATTAAGGTGCAGCATTTTGATGAACTGAAATAATCTGTATTTGAACTAGTACTCAACTAAGCAGCCAGCTTGACATTAGCATTATTTTCATGTTTTTTTTAAGAAAAATGAACTTGTCCACATTGCTTGCCGAAAGGGCAGATCTGCTGGCACTAACAATGTCTCCTGCTGTGGAGAACACCCTCTCGCTAGGGACAGAGGTAGCAGATACAGCCAGGTAGCGCTTTGCTAACATGGCAACATAAGGATATTTGGCGTTTGTAATAGTTTTGGCTCGGTCTGAACTTTTTGCGAGTGGTGGAGGCTTAAATGCTAGTGGGAGTTGGGTTTGCACTTCAGTCATTTTTCTTTTGGTACCGGTGATATTCACGTTCGGGTGATGCCTTTTCAAATGAGTGTGCAAGTTTGATGTATTGCCAGCCGCGTAACCAATTTTAGTTGAACAATGCCGACAAACAGATTTGGTTCGGTCCACCTGTCTTTGTCCGTTATCCTTGTACGTAACTGCGAAACCAAAATGTTCCCAAACCGGAGACTTATGATACTGGAGGATTTTCGAGCTCAACTTTATCTGCGTTCGCCATTTCCTAAAATTACTGACTAAATTTGAACGCATCCCTGTGACCAGCTCTCATAGTATGCCTCTCGTCCAATGAAATGACTTGGTCGCTCTATGACGCGTTGAACCCAATGTGAGCAAACACGTGTACCGAACCGGAGGGCCCATACCGAATATTTTCGGTACGAATACGTATACCGTTACACCCCTAATGTTTATGTATAAAAGACATGAAAAAGTGGATTTTGCATAATAGGTGACCTTTAATAGTTAAGCTAATATTCTGTGTTTATATGAACATCTCATTGCTAAAAAATAAACTTTTAAAATTATAATAACATTCACATATTAGTATTATGATGCAATGTGACAAAATCTTATAGTATGGCATACATACACTACTGATATTGTTACAGCAAGATCACAATATAATGGTCAACGGCTAGTCTGTGCGTCTTCCAGCTGATGTTGTATGTAATATTTTACTGTATATATGTTCCTATCTATTAGTGTATACATACATTATTTTTTCAAACATTACCTTCTTCATATTTACTTTGTTAGAATGCCTATTTTCATGTTAGGAATCTTTAAGGTATTGGGTCACACCAGGCAGTGACATCCATCTTTATCTTAATCTGGCGTCCATGTTCTTTAGAGTCTAGACATGTTTTGACTAGAGGGCGAGGCAGATATGTTCATGGTCTAAGAGTCGGGTAAATATGCAGAGCAGAATTGACTGGGGCATACAGCGTGAACACTTCTCTATGTACTGTTTTGTAATGACATTCTTGGCAAAGCTTTCAATAAACCTTCATTGTTCATCAATCTGTTTTCCAGTGTATTGCTCCAAAGAATTCCCACTACAGATAAGTCATTGTCATTCTGTACAAAATGGAATGTGATTTGACAAATTGCATTCTATTTTATTTACTTGCACTATTTTATCTGTTTTATTGTGTTGCACTGTTGGAGGAGCCTGTGACTTAAGATTTTCATCAACATAACTACTCTGTAGCTATGTACGAATGACAAAAGCCTTGAATCTTGAATCTATATATGCATTGTGTATAAAATGGTAAAGTTGACCTTAGGAAGAACAACTGCTGCAAGGAGCAGCTTATAGGGGTTACAAACAGAGTGCAAGGCTAGATGGTTGCCATCATGCCATCAGTCAAGCATACAGCCGTGTCTCACCTTTCTTCTTGATCTTGGTGGGTTTGGGTGGTTTCATGTTGCCGACTACTTTCTCAGCATTGACCTCAGACAGGAGGCCTTCTTGCTGCTCCTCTTCAAAGTCATAGACACTGACGTCCATGTCCTTATCTCCTTCAGCGTAACGCAGGCTACTCTTACCCTGGACAAACCAACAGACAAGTCATTAGTCCTCAACAAGATTCACATGTCAACACATAGTCTCAAATCCCAGTAACAAAGAAAGCTATACAACAAACATATCTAACCTTTTTGAGCTTTCTAATAGCTGTAGATGGGGGTTGATAGTCGGGGTCTTTAGCCCAGCTTGGGTCTTCGTTTTGAGGCTGAATGTGTTCATCCTCCACCTCTTCCAACATCTGGTTCCCCACCTCCTCGTCATCCTGCTCTTCAGTTGGGGCTTCTCCCTCCTCCTGCTCCACTGTCTCAACCTCTCCATTAGCTCCAACCTTCACCACCTGCACAGCATTCATCAATTGGTCAACTGATCACTGTGTACATGTGTGACTATTAAAGGTTGATTGAATTCTAGTCCTCCATTTATATTCAGTTAAGGTAAGCTAATTAACTACTGTAGTGGAGATTTAACATTTCATAAAAACGTTTGTGTAACACAGATGAAATAGGTTTAGATTGATCCAACATGAGCAGGATCCTCTGAAATTTTAAAGTCAGTTATCTATATTCAGTGTGAGAAAAAGTTTTTAGAGAGTACTTGTCCATGGACAAGTGAGTTTTGCAAGTTACTTGTCCGAATACATTTTTCACTTGTCCAGAATGGACAAAAATTGGGGCCACTGGAATCTTCTTCTTCGCCATCGTATTTAACATTTTCCCACGGTTTTTATGACACCGCCAACGTAAGTGAGCGGTAAGATTTTACTGCATCACACATAGGGCAGGGTATCGTTTGGATTTGAACGATTCCGGTTCTGCTTTTCGATTCCGGTTATTTTCGGTTCTCGATTCCAGTTCTTTGAGAGGGTAAAAATAATGACAAACTGGGAGAAAAATATATTTATGAAAACATTAAGTCAAATCTGTATTCCTATTTACAAATCACTTCATACTGTTTAATTTCTTACGGTTATTGAATGAAATTATATAAAAATAATCTCTGCATTGTTTGGTTAGTTCTAAGTGGTGCAGTTTGAGAATGTACAATTGGCCCAGTCTCCTCTGATGTTACACTGCAACCTGCCTGTGAGACAGAGTCCAACCACACATGTCCAACAGATAGGCCTAATAATAATACATTATATTTACAACTCAAAGACGCTTGCACGCTTACACATGTCCTGCAATACACATGCTGCAGCTGCCCAGCTGCTCACTGTCATTATTTTCATTTCAATAATGTACTTTCTATACCCTGCTTCATAAACAATACTGACATCCCTGTGCTCCTCCGAGTCTGGGGATGTGAGGACAGCGCGAGGACACAGACAGGGAGGCTGCTTTACTTCATAAAGGAAATGGCGGTCAATATTAACAACATAGGAGCTAAAACGCTTAATAACCTTCATTACGTGTTAGAGAAAGAACATAAGAAAGTTTGACAAAGATGAGGCTGTTAAACGGGCAGCAGATCGAGAGAGAGAGAGAGAGAGAGAGAGAGAGAGAGAGAGAGAGAGAGAGGCTGAGCTGCACCATGCAGTGATCAGCTGATACGGAGCATGGAGAGAGAGAGAGCTGCGGTCCGCGGGGCCACTGTGCTACACTTCCCGCCCCGCCCCCGTCTAACTACAGAAAGCGGCGAGATGCATTTCCTTAGGAATCGACAAGCAGAACCGAAACTAACATTTCTAAACGAACAATGGTGGACACGTACAATTTGCGAATGAGTTCTGCCTTTTGTAAACTGAATTTATCAATAATTTGTCAATAAATGAGGGCGAAAAACGTCACTTGTCCGCCGGACAAGTCAATTGAAAGATCTACTTGTCCGATATTGTAAATAACACGTCCCGGACGGTGGGACGTGTGCTTTTTCGCACACTGATATTACAATAGTAATTGTATGTAAAGGCAATTCAACCCTTTGTCTAACAATAATGAGGTTTATGAAATGTAATTCAATTTGGTTGAGTCCTTAATAACAATGAGTATGTCCGTGTATGTGTACCTGAAAGCCCTCGGGCAGTGGCAGGGTGTGGCAGATGACGGGGTCGCCGTCCTTTGGCATAGCAGTAGTGTCTACAAAGGTGCCTTGCTGCAGGGCCTCCACAGTGGAGGCAGAAACAGGAACCTGGACCAGCTGGAGCTCGCCCAGACACAGAGCTGCCTGCTCCTCCATGTTCACCACCTGAGAACAGAGAGGAGGTAGGAACACGTGTCCAATAGAAATAACCGGAGGTTGCTATCATGCAAAATTAAAAAGAGCACCTACCTGTAGTGTGATGATTTGAGTCTGGTCCACTGTTGTTACAGTTGCTTGGTGAGCAGCACCCCCTACTGCAGCATCTATCACCTGCAAATCAACCTCATGTTTAGGCTTCTGAAATGTTAGGCCTAGAACACATTCTAAAATCACATTAAGTCTCCTCAGTTCAAAAGATTTCTGATTTGAACTCAGCTACATTTTAACTTTCCTAAGACTGGGCAGCTATGATTTCATATTAAGCACAACATTATAAATATTGAGCTTACCTCAGTCTTCATCTGCAGCAAGGTGGGATCCAGGGAGTCCACAACCATCATTTCAACCCCGGCTCCCCCGTCCACACCAGCCTCCATCAGCTGCTGATGGGCCTGGTTGGCTGCCATCATCCCTTCCCCGTGACCTGAAACAAAACATCATTATGAATAAAACACATAACCATGTTTTCCACAAAAAAGTGAAATTTAAATCCTATACACTCTGCTTACTTCACATATAGACCAATTTCAAGCTAATGAGCAAGCACCTTGTTCCAGGACTCCTCCTTGCCCCTCCAACATGCCGCCGGCCTCTGCAGCCTGCTGGAGGAGGTCAGCCACCATGGCATCCTGGCTGTCAACGGCCTGGATGGAGGGCACCTCCATCACCCCTACAACCTCTGTTGGCCCTCCGTCCATACTGGATAGGACCTGAGAAAAAGCATTGTGAGAATTAAAATGATCTATCAGTGTGTTACATTACCTCTTCAAAAGGCATCAACTGGACACATGTTTGCTTTCGAACAGTGGTGCTTAGTCTGACACCATGGGAGAATTTGGAAATGTTCCTACAATTCCACAAATCGCAGAAGCTCAGTCTGCAGGGACTGGGCTCTGGAACTCGGTTCAAGGCCCTGAATCGACAAAGTAAGGGGGTGACAAATCACATTAAGCCTTACAGAGCTTAGTTCCAGTCTATTGATGCATTTCCATACCATGGTAAGGCCCTTTTTGACATGACTCTCTTCTGGTACCAGATACTATGTTTCCCCCTCAGTTAAAATGGGTGGTTCAGATATTCATCACATAAAACTAAGAAGATTTGCTGAAGACATAGCAATAGAAAGATGATCTACATTGGTAGAAAAAAAGGCAATGTGCGAAGTACTATCAATAACTGTTCTTCACAGATTCGAGTTCATCCATACCATGCAGCGGAAACACAGCATGTTCTCTATGCTGTTTGATTAACGACTCATTACTGACTTCTGAATTGAGATTTGTGTAAAAAAGGTGAGTTTGAGTGTGATATTTTCATAACAATCGATTAAGGTTGTCAGAACACTTTTGCGAAAACAATATATTTTAAATAACTTGATCAAGTAACTGTTTTTTAAGAAGCAAGATTAGAGTAAAATCTAAATATTAAAAGCAAAAAAAAACTAGACCTACAGATCGGCACCTAAAGTTTTTCTGCAAGTCCAGAAAAATCTATAGAGGAACCACCTTAATAAAATTGGAACAAACGTGTTGTTATACAGCCATGTTGTACCTGTTTTATTTTGGGGGAGTAAAATATGTAAGCTTAAATTGGATATAATGCAATTGTTTTTCAGTTGGATTACATTTTCTGAATAACCTGGAGCCGTTTTATTTTGATCTGTTATAAATTGGTCATTCAATAGTTTATGTTTTATTGTTAACATACTATTAGGCCATTATAAATGAGTTGGTATCCGTACGAGCGCTGTCTTCCTTATACAAGTATTGTATTCAAGTTTTAAATGTTGCGATTGTGAAAACCTTACAACCCAGTGTTGTGAAATGGTTGTCTCTTAACACTTCTAGTGTTACCTTGAATTGCATGGATAAATTGATCCGTAACATGATTTCTGTAGCATGGGCTGATACAGTTGATCTCCTTTTGCTTTCCTGATGACGGCCCTGAGCTTTGCTGAATCAAAAGTCTGCTACCTGACTGTCCCTGACAACCTGAGGGGGAGAGAGAAATGTTACACAGTAGAACATATATTATTCTTAACACATAAGGCGCTTTCACAAAGGAGTACTTTTCCCAAGAACTAGGCCGATAGTTCCTGGGATTTTGGTTTCACACCAAAAAGATCTGGAACTAGAACCTAGTTCATGCGAACCTTTTCACCCCCAGCTAGTTCCTGCTAGAGAGGTGGTACTTTCCTGGGGAGGAAAAGGTTCCAATTTCTGATTGGCTGGGCGAATTGCAAACCATGCCCCGTAAAACTCCCAAAAGTTTTGTGAAGCCGCCATTTGATTTGCTCGCATTAGCATTAGCCCCGCACACCAACGGAGAGAGACTAACTTATGGCAACACAAAAGAAGACATGGGAGCGGTGGAGTGATGAGGAGGTGTCGGCGCTTCTGGCGATTTACTCGGAAGACGCTAACCAGCAGCTTCTACTGAAGCCAGTCCCCAACTCCGGGGGACTCCGGGACTTCGGGTGGCAGTATACGCCGTGAAGTTGTTTGCGGCCTGCCAGTAAACCCAAAGCAGAAGAAGAAGTGACGTCAGCGGCTTCATTTGCGTAATCATCCCTCAGGGACTTATTCCGGTGTGAACACTGTCACAACTAGGACAGTTCGGGAATAAGTACTGGAACTAATGGCGCATTTCCACTACAGGGCCTCGCTCGGCCTCGCTCGGTATGGCTAGGCCTCGTTAGGCCTTGTTAGGACTGGCTCACTTTATGCTGCGTTTCCATTACAGTAACTATAGTAATGCAGTGTAGGTGGAGCCGTGACGTAATCTTCAATGAGAACCACAGAAAAACAACATCAGCCCTTAGCTGTTAGCTGTTAGCACTCAGAGCTCACAGCTCCTCATATCTGTTCAGAAACTAGACAAAAGTTAATCAAGTACAAACCACAGACTGTCTGTGTCATGGCGAATACAGTCGCTGGTTTATTTATGTCTGTATAGGCCGTTGTTGTGAGTGTGGACGGTCGGAGCATATACTGTGTTAGCTTAGCCAATCTCCTTTTAGCAAACATAAAAAACGCATTTTAAAAGGTTTTTTGCCTGCCGTCTGTCTGCAGACTTGTCAAAGCATTAATTCATGGTTTTTACTAACCGGTATCAGTATGTTGTTACTTCGGCATCATTTTGAAACGTGTATTACAATTAAATCACGGTCAAATATGTTCATTTAGTTGTAGTTGTAGCCCCCTTGCCAGCGATTCTCTCTCTAGTTTAGCATACTCAGCCCGACTCAGCCTGGTTGTTGGCCCAGAAAGAACCTCGATTTTATGGGGCCAGAAAAACTGGGAAATAGTACCCGCTAGCCGGAACTACGCTAAGTGGAAACGCAACCAAAAACAGGCCGGGCACGGCACGCTTAAAGCGAGCTCCGCGCTGTAGTGGAAATGCGCCATAAGTACGGCAAAGTACGTGGTGTGAAAGCGGCTATAGAGATTCTGAATTTGACAGGCTACACAACTCTCAAAATGTTAAAAGTCCCATGTCATGGCCATTTCTACTGATCATAATTCCATTGTTGAGGTATACTAAAATACATTTATATTGTGCAATTTTCCAAACTCACATTGGTTTCTCATACAGCATCTCTGTATAGTATGTGTTCTCACTCTCTGTCCTAAACGGCTTGTTGGAGCTCCTGCCCCCCCCTCCCTGTGAGCCAGTGGCCGTCTGCGAGACACCGCTGAACTCAGCCTGGGCACACACACACACCCGCAGCCTGGCTAGGAGTTTGTGTGTGTGCCCAGGCTGAGTTCCGCAGTGTCTCGCTGTCTCGCTAACCCCACACCAGTGAGCCAGCTCACAGTGTCCCGCTCCTCGCAGCAGCGAGCCTCGCAACGTCCCACCGAGTGTGTGTGTGAGGAAGTCCGCGGATTGGTCCAAACGTAACGGCTCCGCGGACGTAACGTAACGTCACTATACCCAAGAAGTAAACAATGGAAAAAGAGAAATCCCCAACGAGCTATTTTATCTACCTCTGGAACAAGCTACACTAGTTATAAATATATTTATTCTTCACTTTAAATGGAAGATCCCCATAGGCCCCGCCCACTCGATTGGATCGGCGATCGGTATCGGTCGATACTGATTCCGGCGATTGGCCCCAAAATTGGCAATCGGAGCATCCCTACTTTTTTGCTTTAGTTTTTAAAAGCAGGGCTGAAATGTATTATTAACCTAAATGTGTGTGTATTAGTGCTTCAGTTTAATCAGTGTGACTCTTAATAAACTTTATTCTATTGTAGAAGATTTATATTTTAGCTGAGACAATAAATCAGTGGTGTTATAATTCAGTGATGTATCCTGATGTGGTAAATCATGATACATCAGTATCATGTCGACATTTTTCATATAAAAAATAGTCAGATATCAGTGGGCCAATTTACCCCTAGTGCAGAAATTCACAAAATCAGTTTTTTAAGTTCTTGCATAAAACTAGTCTTTTCCATTTTAAATAATTTAATGATTGTTGTTATAGTTTTGAATTCCTTTCTACTGTGTAGCAGTTTGTAGTTACTTGTGTGGGAATGTTTTGCTCATAGGCCTCTTTGAAAAGAGAAGTAATATAGATGAGACTCTGTGATGAAATCAAATTTAAAATATATATTTTTGAAGATTTCACCTTGTTGGCTTTAGTCGAAAATTCACCCTGATCCAAGAATTGGCATATGTCCAGATTGAAAGATCTAGTAGTTGTTTGAATAAAACAGTTTGGATATTTAGTCAAACAATGATTAAACCATTGACCTTGTCAGCACCAGTATAAGCCTTTACATCGACATGACTCAGATTTTTGGATGAAGGATTAATTAACAACCACAGTACATAATAAAATATAATCTGAGGATTACATGCAAACAACTTGGTAACTGTATTTATTATTGCTGACATGGAGTGTAGCAGCTGCATAGTCATGTATGTGACAAACATCTGTTTGTAGATTTACACTTGTCTTTATGTAGCTAAATGGTATAAACTGGGGGTGCTTTTGTACGACGTTAGGCCATCAATGATTCTTTAACTAATGAAAACAATTTTACAACGACATGGTAATGTTACCGAGCACCCAGACGGGCGGCGGTCGCCTCCATGCACAGCATTTATATAGCGGTATTTTTGTAGCTCTCCAAGCCGAGTCGTAGAGGGAGCTCTACGCTATAATATATATCTGTGGCTATGATGCTCTAGGTGGGCTTAGAATAAGAGACAAGCGGGCGGCGGGTGTAACAACAACTGCCAGCTCCGACCCCAGCGAGATTTACGGGGGGAAAAGAAGATAAATTAAACACTCGACGACGGGAGATGTTTGGGACAACACACATTTGGTATTGAATCGGTGGCCGCTGTTACCACAGTGCTGCTGGAAATGCTTCGTCATTCTGTTTTCCGCGCTGGCCTAAACGTAATAGTCTCCGTGTGTTTACTTCGCTATCAGCATGTCAGTAACGATAGGTGTAGACGCGAAAACAACACGCTTAGTTTAACGAAATACAAAACAAAAATGTTGGCTGTAGTAACTTTGACACTGCGATCCTTTTAAGTTTCCTTCTAGGAGTTACTTAGGGCACAGGGTGGGGAAGGCCTAAAGCTAACTTGTGGCTAACTCTAGTTGCAACATCTTAAATAAATGTATATTTTTACCTTACGCAACACGCTTAAAAGTAACGTCAAATGGGTGTATTGCGACACGGGGGTTTGTGTGTTAACTATAAGATATGTCATTGCTCATTTAATAGTGTGTGTTTGTGTTACTATCAGCGTATAATAATGCTGACATGCTCATGTTAGCTAAGGGCGATAACTTAAACCCGCCAGTTTCCATGTCGTCAAGGCTGCAAAGACGGGAAACAAAGAAGCGAGAAAATGGACGCCTAGGCCTAAACTCTTCAACCAAATCGTCGAAGTATTTTAAAGTTATCTTCGACGATATATTCACAGATAGGCTTATAATGCAGCGGGCTGTGTATATATTTATTTCAACTTCGGTTATTTAAGCGTATTTTGACGGGGTTTTCAATAACGATAGAGGGAGACAAACACTCTCCGACGAGCTGCCCGGACCCAGAGCCCCATCGTGACACCTAGAGGCCGATTAAAGATCCTGCAAACTCCCCCCTTATCAGAAAAGTAGTGATACTTTACCTCTTTTTTGTGTGTTTCTCGACCTCTTTAACTCGACCGAAAGCAGAGAGTATGTGCTACAAAGTTTGCCCGCCTGGTAAGAAATGCAGGTTTCTTCGCAGTTGTTTTAATCCCTCTCCCGCTTTAGCAGAGTAGCCTCTGCCACAAAATGGCAGTTGTGAGCTCAGTGCGCCTGTGCGGCCGCTGGGGGGTGGTGTCGAAGCTGCTGCAGACACCCTGATTGGCCAGGAGGGGCGCCCCGTTGGAATACAATACATTGAAGCTCATTTATCACACTGTTTGGAATAGAGCTTCTCTCAGGACCCTTGGAGATATGAGCTTTACTATAGGAAAATAACCTCTAAATGTCAAAGTACCATAACAAATAAACAATTTGTAAGAGATTGTGTTTATTTTAAATATAATAAAATAAATAATACATTGATTTGTTTAAATCAGAATACTTTATTTATCCCTGGGGAGGTTCGTGACTGTTGCTCCGTTTGTGGATAAAACGAATTATTAATAAAAAAAAGGATAAATAAATATGTATATGTGCAATGAAAATATAAAATCAAATACACAATATAGCATAGGATTTTTAAATGTAATATTTGTTTAAAGTAATACGATAGCAATTAGTATAATTGTAGTCAATGTACTGTAGTAAATGACCCGTCTGTAGGATAATGTCCCATCTATTAGTCTGTGCTCTTACTGACTGTGCAAAAATGACCAGAAAGAGAAAGTCAACAGAAATCTTTATTCACTGCCTTTTGGAAGCTTCAAATTAGTTTGATTGTACAGTCGCATACATCCATGGGTTTTGAATCAAAGCATGAAAGACAGGGCTTCCCTCATAATTGTTCTGATATTGTGCACACCTGAGCTAAGATGTGTTCTCTGTTCTTTAATAAGGACAATACAGCTGATGTCTATCACAGCATCAGTGTTTCTGTCATAGAATAAAATGATGACAAAGTCACGACAGTTCAAGTCATTTCTACAGTTTTGTTTATACTTTATGTAAAGCACCTTTGTGTCTTGACTGTCCTGTATAAACAAACTCCCTGCTTTTTCAAATTAGACAGAAAAAATGCTGAATTATTGGTAAAGTCTCAAGAGATATAAAATATATATATACATATACAGTGCTGGAAAAATGTATATATATATATATATATATATACATATACACAGTGCTGGAAAAATGTTAGTCTATGACCAAATTATTGTTATATGTATGTTGAGCTCAGTATGATTAACACAAACAATGGTACATGAGACAATCTTTGAACATATTTTAATATTTTGTATATTCAACACCAGAATGACTGGAAATATATTTTAGAAAAGAAAAAAAGAAATGTTTCCAATACAGCACAACTAATCAAGGTTGTGGGGAAAATATATTGTGCTGGAGCGGTTTCCCACTGCTTCACACAATCCAATCTATGTCTTGCATCTCTGTTACTATCAAAGCTTGAGGCACTTAAACACTGTGGGATGTATGCAGAGGTATAGCTGCAGATAGCTGCTGTCCTTCACAAAACAATAGTGGTAAAATCATTGAATACAGCGGAAGCCATCAAATATACATACACAAACAGTGAGTTTCCCACTTAAAGAAAAATCCTATATTATGATTCCAGTGACACTGCAGCCTGTCGCACAATTTATGCTGAATAAGAACTAAACATCCAGATTTAAAACACTGTACAAATAGCTGTTTGTCTGATCAACAGCTGAATATATGTCTGAATGTCAGTTCTTTTCAGGGACACAGCAGTACATCAGTAAGTCATTATTGCCTTCAATAAATATGAAAGGATGATGCATAAAGGGATAGGCCTTGTGAAAAATACTTAGAATACCTAAATCAAAGATTCAGATCCGAGTTCATAAATAATGATTTCATCTCAAAATTCTACTTAAACCTTTTCCCCATATTCTGATATAGTCCTATTTATAACATTGAGATAATCTTGAATTTAGTCTTAGAAGTTACATTATTTCTCATGGCTCTATATATATATTTTAAAGATATGGCCCTTAACCTCTGTGAAAATGGTAACATCATTTTAAGAACAGCTACAGAATTGTTTTTCAATCACAGTGTTGCTAGAACATGTAAGTCAGTCTAAGAGAAGTATACAGGGTTGGCACATTTCATATAGGAACCTGGACCCTCCTTCTTATAGACAAAAGCTGTGTCATGTTTTCTGTGGAATTATTACAAATGCTCACATGTTGTAAAAAAACAAATGAAGTACATTTTAAACTTGCAGCAAGACTGAAATTACTACATTTTTACATGTCATGTTGTTAGAACAAGTAGCAGAAAAAATTGTCGACAATGGTTTAAAAGCTTAGACAACAGAAAAAGTAGGCCTATAGTCCAGTTTAACCATGCTAGCAGCTCTGTGAAAATTGCTTCGGCACTTTGAGCTAAATGCTAATGTGAGCATGCTAACGTGTCCTAAGTGACAAATGTAACATGCTGATGTTAACATTTGCCAAAAAGCACTTAACACAATGTACAGCAGATGCTTAAGGAATTGCAGTAGTCCTACAGGTATTTTGTCACAATTATTGGTTTTACAAATTATCCTGGGTTAATGAGGGGCCTGAACCCAATTTCTATGAATTATTTGTTGAGATATTTCTGTCTGGCTAACTGAGCAACATTGCCATCTCCACAGTGCTACTGCTGGCATGGCTAAGAATTACACATCATTTCCTGTCAGTAGAAATGTCTTTTTTTGACTGCTACAACTGCACAATGTCAATTTCAATACAACATGTTTACATCATAGTGTTAGCATAGCATACAGTATGAGACTTGAACACATCCATATGATATCAATAAAAGACCATCAGTCATTAGTGCTCAGGAAATGAAAAGGCAGACTGGCATCATCAGCAGTGTCACTATGAAAAGGATCAACACGATTACAATTAATGGGTCACTGGCCTGGAAACTTTGGCATTTTTACTGACATCTGTCAAACTCAGTGTGGATAAATAAAACCAGTGAACTTGCATATTTGTAACCCCATCTACCAAAAAGACATTCTTGACTTCACACGCTGACACTTTTCCAAAGTTAGTAGTTTTGTACATTTTTTTATGTTTACAGTATCATAATGTAATGTTTTGTAATGTATCAATATCGAGTTAAAGATAGCTGACATTTGCTTGAGTTTGGTAATCCATCACAGGGAGCATCAGCTTTGCGTTTACATTTTGTTACTTTATTAATTTAGCCATTATGTTTGCCATTATGATACTAACTGCATTCACCAAAGTAAAATGACAACATTGTCCCCCAACTATGACTTAGTATCTCATTATTTTCAGAAAATATTTAAGATGATAAGATCCCTTCAAACATTTTAGGAATCGTCTCATAATTGTAGCTCTTATTTAAGAGTTACTAATTCATAATGCTACGATGATGTGTTATAATGGAATCCTGAGTCCAAACTAAAATCACAGATAGTTTTATTATGAAGCCAATAATAACAAAGTACGGTAGGTCTACAATGTTTTTCTTTGGTGAGTGTAATGGGCTCACTTTGGAGAATTGTCAGCAGCAGAAGTGGAAATATTTGAGTATGTCATTGGTAGTAAATGGCATAAACATGCAAAACACTGGTATCGCCTTTCAATCATTTATAATTCCATGACCACATTTTTGAGGATGCCAAATCAACTCAACACAGAAAAATGCAATGTTCATTCTTTGTAAAGAAAATCTTTAGTTTAAGTGTGAAGTTCAACTGTTACAAATGTCGATATAGCTAACCAAGAAAGGTGTATGGTGTCTTTGCCTTCTCAAAAGACAAAGCCCTCCGCAGCAGTCTGACAGTAATGCAAATATTCAGTGACTTCATTTACAGCAGATATGTCAGTGGTAAGTCATTCAATGAATCAATTTATCAAACTGATAATAATATATGTCATTTTAACAGTAAAACACATCTTATAAAACAAAGTATACATTTACAAATAAAGACTGTCAAGAAAAAAAACAATTTACAATCACAGAATATTGAACTCCAGTGGCAAATAATCATATAGTATGTAATTCCATAAAGAATAAGATATGTCATTATTGTAAAGAGTGATGGCACTGAATTGTTTTAACCTATCACTGTGCAGAAGCAGCTTAGCAACAGTCTCAACTCTTTATTTAAAACTACAGTGTGAGCTTCTCTTTCTTTTCAACCTGGTGCTAATATAATGACAGCATTAAACATATACCTCTGCGAGACAGAGAGTAAAAAGCTTTCCTTTGTATCTTTTGAACTGGAAGACGTTTCACAGTGAGTCCAGCAGTAGCAGATCTCCAGTATCTGTCCATGCATCAGAGACATGTCCAGCTGAGCACCACAGTGAGGCCCCTACCTACATTTAGCTCTACTATACATGAGCAAAAAAGCCCCAGAGACAGTTCCATTAAGACTGAAGAACATGCGTCAACAAATGGATCCAATAAAAATCCCATTCATTCTTTTGCTGCCCAGTTGGTGGATCTCCATCACCCCCGCTCTTTGACCTGCAGGACACCCAAGTCAACCTCAGAATGATGCATGTGATGCCCACTGTGATGTGACATGTATGAAGTTCGGATATTGATGTTATAGTTCATCACAGTGTCTCTGCTAGGGCTGCACAATTTAGAAAATATGACAAATTGTGTTTATTTTTGACTGATATTGCAATAGCGATATGATTTGTGATATTGAAGTAAACGATCATTTGAAACCTTATTCACATATGAATGGAAAACATATATAAATTATAATATAGAGATTATTTGTGCGAATCTGTACAAAACAAGGATTTTTTATTAAAGGGGCCCTATTCTGCACATTTTCAGGTTCATATTAGTATTGAGTGCCTCTACTGTGACATGTCTCCATGCTTTAATGTTCAAAAAGCTCTTTATTTTTCTCATACTGCCTGTGCTGCAGCACCTCTTTTCACCCTCTGTCTGAAACCAGAGCCCAGTCTGCTCTGATTGGTTAGCTGGCCGGCTCTGTTGTGATTTGAAATTTGAATAATTGTGCAGCCCAGATCTATGTATCAGTGAAGTGTGGGAAGTTCGAGCTCATCCATTCTCAGGTGCATTGCAGTGCAGCTGCATTACTTAGGTCTCAGTCTTTAAATCAACAAGCTAGTAGAGCATGGCTATAGGAAAGGCAGAGTTATATGAAAATATGTTGCAACTGGGGTAACATTTTCCAAAAACACCTTAAATAAGAATCTTCAGGAAAACAATAGGTTTCCTCGCACTTCGTGCTAGGGACACCGTTGGGGTCCCAGCACTCTCGTGCTCAGGCCCTAACAAGAGACAGCAGTATCCACTAAGAAAAGTTAATGGTAGGAGTAGCAGTGTACTGTAGATTTACTCTATGTATGCCTACTGGTACAAGTCAAAACCACTGAGAGTCGGAGTACAAGACACTCAACATTTTGGGCACTTAGTAGGCTGTGAAAATGGGAATTATCTGAATAAAGTGACTTAAAATAGATCTTTACACTTTTCCTAATCCACTTACAAAATAATGTTTTTGTGTCTGTGCCATGATGAATCAATATCCAGTTATTTGATTTGGATATGAATCTGCTTTACATTTCCTTCCTTCAGTATCCATTTCATCCTTCTCCTCCCTTCATCTGTCTTTCCATTCAAGCCTGCTCACATTTTAAAACCTTCCTCACACTCTTACACGCCAACTTGGTAGTTAGCACAGGTTGATGAACATAAACTGGTGTGTTTGTAGCCTAATAACTTTAAATGTTTGCCAGTGTTAAATAGAGTGGCTATCCTTGATACCATAGTTACCTCTCTGATTTTTAGTGGTAGTATTGGAAAATAAAAAAACCTACTTTATATTCTCATTGAGGCTTTTTGTGTTATTTCAGTTTTTTCCCCCACCCAGTGTGTGTGTGTGAAGTGTTAGAAAGCAGTGCTGGCCATGCTTCCTGGAGCGAAGAGTCTGGGGATGTTGTCCTGAGACGTCTCCACGTGTCTGTGGGCCATCTTCCCCTCCTCGCCTGCTCCACACAATGGATTGAAGAACAAAAAAAAATGGAATGCAACAATGGACCAATGAGTGAATACACTGGACAAAGTGAAATGACAGAAAACAAGCAAGATGTATATTTGTAATTTCTGCTTTAACAATAGAGTGGTGCAGGAATGAGTCCTAAACCTGGAAATTAGTTAGCATTTTAGCACTTTCGGGCTCCCTCGTCTCTAAGTCAACTGTTTTCTTAAAACAGACTGTGGTGAACACAAGTTTAGGAGATTTTTCACATTTTGTTTTACGGCAAAAAATAAGTCATCAAATATCCCACTCCTGTCTTAAAAAGCGGCTAAATTAGACAGGAAAATGTCTAATCAGAACTAACATTAGCCACCCTTTAGCTTAGTGGTGGTGACGTGACTGAAATGTGCTTTATGGCATTAAGTTAGCTATTTACTGTACTTATGACAATTGCATTTACATTTACCCTTCAAAAATCAAAAAGGTGGCATTAATATGTAGAGAGTATCCTGCCGAACAGAATGTGTAGCTGTCATAAACGTGTGTTAGCCACATATTTTATTATTTTCTGTAATATCCCAACTCCAATGTTAAAATCACATTGCTTTAGTGGAGGAAGCGCTAGCTAGCAATGCTAACTTCCAGGGCCGCCAATGAAAATACGTCATCACTGCACCATTCTATTGTCTTATATCACAAATATACGAATGAATGGAATAAACAAACAATAATGGATACAAAAATACAAAATATATGAATACAGGCACATTATTTCTTAATACTATTTTATACATGGATATGAGTTTATCCAGGAATTGCATTGTTTAGCTGTCATTCTATCTAAGTAATATGGTGATGTTTATTACCGAGCACCAGCAGCGCTTGTTTGGCAGCGTCTCGGACATCGTCCTTGTCCGTCCGACAGAGATACACTAACTGGTCGATACTCTCTTTGGCCTGGAATAACAATCGATAAAATACTTTATTTAGCATGGTTAGGAGGACACACTCTAGTACAGATAAGACTTTATGATGTTACATCACTGTGGTGCCATAAAAGTAGAGAAGTGTGTGTACCTTGAGACATGCTAGAGCCTTGCATCCACACACTCTGGTGTCCGACTGCTCGTCTTCCAGCAGCTCCAAACAGCTGACCAGCGCCTGAGGAGGAGAGTGTGTAGTGTTTATATCCGTGTCTTACTGTGTACTAACTGATCTCAGGACGAAGCCATGCTCTACTTTTACATTGCTGTCCATGTTAAGTCTTTTCCTTATTTAAGATTTATGATTCAATATTTGTATTCTGCTTCATAATTACCTAACATGTTATTTAGCTGACTGTTTTATCTATTGTGATTGAAGTGACTTACGTACACTTCAATCACTTCAAATCAGGTACTTTTAAATGTAAAAATACCTAGTAACTATGTGTTGTATAAAGGTAGCGGAGTAAAAAGTAGAATATTGGCCTCAAGGTAAGTACAATTATGTCCAAATGATACTTAAGTATGTTACTTGTGTAAATGTACTTAGTTACATTGCACCACTGTACACACACACACACACACACACACACACACACACACACACACACACACACACACACACACACACACACACACACACACACACACACACACACACACACACACACACACACACACACACACACACACACACACACACACACACACACAAATTACAAGTTAAAGTTCTGAATTAAAATACATGTAAGAGCATTTTAATGTTGAAGTTTGCCACTGTGGGGCCAATTTCAGATAAAATACATGGTTGATAAGTATACAGAACTGCACCATATCATGTACTTTATATGTAAAATATGTATTGTAGTATTAAGTAGCATAGAAAACTCAAGGGGAGAACTCAAGTACAATTATGTCAAAACAATACTTTGACTCCACATTGGAACCACTGTACACACACACACACACACACACACACACACACACACACACACACACACACACACACACACACACACACACACCACACACACACACCACACACACACACACACACAACACACACACACACACACACACACACACACACACACACACACACACACACACACACACCACACACACACACACACACACACACACACACACACCTGCTCCCGCTGCCTGGGCTGAGCAGCCAGGCTCCTCAGCACAGAGCTGGCAGAGGCTGACACTTTTCCTCGCGGGTCTCTCAGTAATTTGGCCACAGCATGAAGTCCCTCTCTCCTCAGGCTGCACTCTGGAGGGCGCCGCAGAGCCTGCACGATCACTTCCTGGTCACATGACGCCAGGCTCTGCACCAACCACACTGTGGGAGGCAGGATATCACTGAGACTGCCACTGTAACTATAATATCTGCATTTATCAAGCGTTTTTTGTGTGTGTGCAGGGGCGGACTGGGACTAAAAATCAGCCCGGGCATCTCGACCGGCCCACTCCACTGTGTGTGTGTGTGTGTGTGTGTGTATGTGTGTGTGTGTGTGTGTGTGAGATACCTTCTTCTGCCACCTCAGTGATGTGTGTGTCCATGTCAGTGATGCAGTTGGCCTCCATGTAACTCCACAGCTGGAACAGCGTCACCATCACTCCGTCTCTGTTGCCTCGCCGTGGTAACCTCTGATCCAGCACTCGCTCAACTAGGCACAAGAACACTGGACACACACACACACACACACACACACACACACACACACACACACACACACACACACACACACACACACACACACACACACACACACACACACACACACACACACACACACACACACACACACACACACACACACACACACACACACACACACACACACAGGTGTTATCTCAGGACGAACCCTGGACAGTGGCAGTACCGTGCAGGTGTAGCTGTACCTGTGTCGGCCATGCTGCTGGCCCTCTCCGGCAGGGTTCTGGAGTAGACTGCAGATAGAGTGAGCAGGAAGCTCTCAGCAGAGACGCTGTACACACTGCCCTGCCCCACACACTGTTGCCATAGTAATTCAGCACCCAGGCACAGGCCCAGCTGTGGTATCACTGTGACGGAAGTAGATGGGACAGAGTTAGTATTTTGTATTTGGAGTGGTTCCTATAGCTTTGAGCATGGACCCTTGACCTTGTGTGAAGAAACCCCCTCAACTGAAAAGGTTCCCTTACTCACCTTTTGTTCTAGCAAACTTTAGATTTGTCTGAACCCATCAGAACTTTTTTCCAGATAGTTCCTTGCACAAATAAGCATCATTTCAAAAATAAACCTTGACATCAGGGGGAGGAGGATTCAGGCAGAGAAGCTTTGTTTGTGTCAGATTTCTAACACAGACTGAGTCCATCAACATGGGATAAACTCATGTTTGCCATTTTATACATTGTTATATCTCTCACAGGCTCCGCCCTCTACTGGACTCTATGGGTACTACCCCTTGATCATATCATGCAAGCATTCATCCACTGAGACTTCCATAAACGTAGCCGGCCCCGGGGCGGGCCTACCTGAATGCGCGCATCTCACCGTATAAAAGGAGGCCTTGCCTCCTGACTGTCATCCTTTTCTCTTCAGCGAGCAGGATTAAACAACCTGAGCAGTAAACGAGAAAGGAAAAGAAGAAAAGCATGGACTCACCACTCCTCGAACACCGGGCCTGTCCGACATGCCCTGGCCTGATCGCGGGGGCTGATCCGCACCGGCCCCACGCCGAAGACGGCCTAAGCCAGTCGCCGGCCTGCAACGCCTGCCGGATGATCCCTCGGCTAAGCCGCCGACATCGTGGGGATCATTTCCGGGTGAAGTTCGGCCCGCCGGAGGAGGCGGAGGATCAGGACCTCAAGGTGGTGGAGATGGGTGAACAGGATGACGAGGTACCATTCGTGTTCGCCATCCCGAGGGGCCGGGTCGCCACGGTCACGGAGGAGGAAGACGACGAGGACGCCTCGTTGTCTGGTACTTTCGGGTCCGGCGGCCAGGAGGGTCCAGCACACAGGTTTGCGCGTCTGGACTTCCCGGCGGTGATGACCCTGGCGGCGGAGCGTGTGGGCCTACCGCTCCCCCCACCGCTGCCACCGAGGCCAGTAAGCCGCCTTCGACTGGGGTTTCACGGCCCGGTGCATCCGGCGCAGCCGGCCTTCGTCTCGCCCCCGGTGCCAGATATTTGGCAGTGTGTGGAGGCGACGTGGCCGCAGCCATTGAGGACGAAGGCCCCGATAGCAGCCATGGCAGGTATCATCAGGGTGCAGGGCCGCTCGGACACGGCGTGTACCGATGTGCCCCCCCTCGACGAGAGCCTGGCGGCCCATCTGCTTCCGCAGGCAAGACTCCGATTAATGCAGTTTACCATAGGGGTAAAGGGGACATTATGGCGGAGCGCGCGCTCACACAGGAGCGCGAAGCGGTCCGTTCAGGGACCTCATAAAAAATCGGCCCTTTCTGTGTCGACCCTCCATGGGCAGAACTTCCCTTCACGGGGAGTTTTGCGGCGGAACAGGTCACCAGGGAGTACCACAGCTTTATAGCTGGGGCCCCGCAGCGCTTGTCCCCTAACACAGTGTTATGGGGAATGAAACTCAGTTGTGTGTTAACAAGGTGGATGGACAGGACGCTGAAACAGGGTTATTCACTCCAGTTTTGCAGCATCCCGCCTCCATTCAAAGGCATACCGGAGGTAAATCTAGCATCCCAGGAGGAGATGGGTTTCCTCTCGGCAGAGATTCAGGCCCTGGTGCAAAAACAGGTGGTGTGTGTCGTGCACCCTCAGCACAGAGAAAGGGGTCTTTATTCCATGTACTTCCTGGTTCTCAAGAAGACAGGGGAATTCAGACCTATTCTAGATCTCCGCAGCCTGAATCGACACATGCCTGCAGAAAATTCCGCATATTAACTATAAAACAATTACTGGGGCTATTGCAGCCGGGTGATTGGTTTACCACCATCGACCTGAAAGACGCGTACTTTCATGTAGAAATTTCTCCAGAGCACAGAAAGTATCTGCGTTTTTGCCTTCCAGGGGATAGCCTACGAGTACAACAGATTACCGGTCGGCTACTCCCTATCCCCACGCACGTTCAGCAAATGTGTGGCCACAGCGCTCCAGCCGCTGCGCGCCCATGGCATGAGAGTTTTCTTTTATCTGGACAACCTCATAGTCATGGCCAGGTCGAGGGAACGGGCAATGTTTTGCACAGCACAATTGATCCTACACCTAACCAAGTTGGGCTTTGCGATCAATTGGAAGAAGAGCACCCCCATACCTCACCAACAGGCGTGGTATTTGGGAGTGGTGCTCGATGCAGGCGCACTGCGCGCCACCCTGTCAGAGAGCAGACGGTGACAGCTTTGACTTTCATGCAGACTCTGGGTCTCATGGCGGCTGCTCACGTTGTGGTCCCGCTCGGGTTACAACAGCACCACAGTGGCATACATCAAGAGGCAGGGCGGAGTCCCTCAGCACTGTTTTCCGAGCAGACTTTTCGCGAGGTAAGCGCGTCTGAGTGTGCTCTGTCAGCCGCGGCCCAGACTTCTCCACGGTCACAACCGAGGTAAAGGAGGGTGCGGTGCAGCGGCTGCTAACCAGAAAGCCGGTCAGGGGCAGTGGGATGGAACGGTGTTGTTGGACGACAGCGCATGTATACATCGGGGCTCCGCCCACTGTACCCATAGATTCCAGTAGAGGGCGCCTGTGAGATATATAACGAGGGGTTACGTATGGTAACCCTTGTTATATAAGCACAGGCGGAGCCCTCTAATCGGGGCACTGTCTGTCCTATGCCGCTCGCTGAAGAGAGGTGTAGGATGACAGTCAGGAGGCGAGGCCTCCTTTTATACGGTGAGATGCGCGCGCATTCAGGTAGGCCCGCCCCGGGGCCGGCTACGTTTATGGAAGTCTCAGTGGATGAATGCTTGCATGATATGATCAAGGGGTAGTACCCATAGAGTCCAGTAGAGGTCTCCGCCTGTGCTTATATAACAAGGGTTACCATACGTAACCCCTCGTTATACTTACTGCTTATTCCTAACTCTTTCCTCCAATTCTTGTAGATAATGTATTTACATTAACATTGTTGCCATCATTCTTCAGCACACGGCACTGTTGTGACAAGATTTAGATAAAATGTGCGTACAATACTCAGATTGGCCGTGTGAAATAGTTGCATTTTGATTATAAAATAAAAATTAAATCCAGATGAAATTGCAAAGTATTATAGGAGTTTATTTTAATATATGATATATTTAGACCATTATGCAGGCCTGGTGGACAAATAATAATAAATAATAATAATACATTTTATTTGGGGGCACCTTTCATAGCACCCAAGGACACCTTACAAGGCATAGGGTAATATAGGGAAAATTAAAACAGTGGATAAAAACAAGACAAACAACAGGAAATGGACTACAAAAGGACACAAAAGGACACAGGGTACAGTTTAAAATGAGAATGCCAGTTTGAACAGGTGGGTTTTGAGTTGGGTTTTGAATGTTGTTATGGAATCAGTCTGTCGGATATGTAGTGGCAGGGAGTTCCAGAGTCTGGGAGCCGAGCAGCTGAAAGCTCGAGCACCCATGGTTTTGAGGCGAGAGCTTGGGATGGTGAGAAGTCCTACGGAGGAAGAGCGGAGGGTGCGGGAGGGGGTGTACTGCTGAAGGAGGTCGGTGATGTAGATGGGGGCAAGGTTGTGGAGAGCTTTATATGTAAGTAGAAGGTTTTTGTATTCAATACGGTATTCAAATATCAGGTCGGGAGATTAGACTGTGAAGTTCCGTAGCTCTCCCTCCCTCCCTCCCTCCACGTCTCCTGCACAGCGGTGCGGACAGTCATCGGCAGTCACTTCAGACAGACAGGTAGCAGCACCTCCCACTTTACTGTCCCATGTTATGCCGGCTTTTCTTGGCTTATTTTGAAGGTGAGTGGTGATGAACAAATTACTAAACTGCCAGTGCCTCGAGTTTACAGCTAATTAGCTAAAAGACAATAACAAATATAGTTAACTAAGGTAGGCTACTAGCTAATGGATAAGTTAGCTCAAGGTTTAGCTAAGGCAATTTATCATGGGCATACAGGGTAATGTACTGTAGGCCTACTTAAGGGGAGACACTTAAAGTGAATACAGTAAAATGTGTATCTAATAACGTCATCACAATCGCCACATGGATATGCAAATTAGGCGTTAACTAGGCCTAATTAAAATACGCTAATTTGCATGCAGTTACCAAGGCATTGCAGGTGAAAAGGATAAAACAAAAAAACACATCACCTCACAACTTCCCCAGATAGTTACTTAAGTCAAGTCAGTATTTTCCCCTGAAATGTTATGTGTAAATGCAGATTAGCTTTAAATCTATAGATGAATTCAGACATGGTAGTAAAACGAACACCATTTATATGTGTTTCTTGGAAGTTTTATTTCCATTAGAGTGAAAGAAAACATGGAAGCAAAATAGACCAAAATAACAAGTACATGAAAAAACGATCTTTTTGCCTGTAATGTCCTTCAACAGTAACTTCATCATTTTTATTGTTGGCTGCTCATTTAATAACTAATAATTTACTAGTTTGTTGTCTGCTCTTGTGCGTAGTGAATACTAAAGAAGACCATTGTCTCTGTGTTAGTGGATTATTTTGTAGAATTCTGTTGAGTGTTAAACAATTGCGTGAGTGTGAGGGTATTAAAATAAATTGGTCAGTAAGTCAGAGATGTGCAACTATATTTAACTTTTTGTTTTAAAACATTTTTTTATAAATGATTATGGAAAGTGCCCTTTTTCTCACTTGAGCACCTGCCCCCCAAAATCTCTGTGCACGTCCCTGGTCGGATGAGTTGGTGCGGGTGATGATCCGGGCAGCATGTTCATGAATTGAACTTGTTGGCTGAAATATGAACCACCTCTGTGAATCTGTAATGCAGATAAGCATTATGGTTGCTCTCAAAGGATTGGCGTTAACTGTAAGACTTTATAAATATATATACTCTTCGGAACGCGTTGCAGGCATCACATTCAAAATGAGTGAATATTTGCAAAAAAAAACATAACGTTTATCAGTTTGAACATTACATAACTTGACTTTGTTGTGCATTCAATTGAATATAGGTTGAAAAGGATTTGCAAGTCATTGTATTCAGTTTTTAGTTATGTTTTACACAACATCACAACTTCTTTGGAATTGGGGTTTGTATTATATATAATATATATTATTAAACGTTATTCTTTTCAAGATTTCACATGCCACATAAAATGTGGTGCCAGGCCGCATTCGTCTCACAGGCCTTGAGTTCCACACATCTGCTCTGAGCTCTTGAGCTGATGAGAGGGATGTCTGCAGGTCATGCTGACACACAGAGAGAACAGGGCCAAATAGATATAAAGACTGCAGCTGACCTTCAGCAGGCTGTCTGAAGCGCCTCGGGTTGTCCTTGGCGATGCGTCGGATGGTTTTGAGGACTTGAGCCTCCCTCAGCAGTCTGTCCAAGGCGTACATCTCTCCACAGCGCAGGGGACCAAACATACCCAGACACTGCAGACATAACGTCACATATAACATGAGAAGATGAATATCATATAGTTTTAATGTAGGTGTTATAGAGTAGGTTTCCGGGGAATGGACAAATCTAATAGTGTAATAGGTTACAAAGTATGAAGGTAGATATGGTGCAAAATGCGAGAGCGGGAAAAACCTGATGTGAGCACTTGCAGAAAAAAGAATCTGAGCTTGTGTGCATACATTTACACTTGTATAAAATATCCACGTATCTGTGAACCAAATTTGAAGCCACAGAAGAAAAAAAAAGTTTTGTAGCTTGTAGAAAAAAAATGAACTTAGTGATGAAATGTTCACTTGCAGAAAAATATATATTTTTTAAATATATTTTCCATTACAACTGCAACTTGGTTATTACAACCTCTCAAATCAGTCATTACAACTTCACGAATCTGCTCTGTGGCAGTATAAATCGACGAATCTGCGGCCTTGACTTTTGCTACACTTCTTGCGATGAATGTGTCGCAAAAGTAATATTCACCTGTAGATGTGGGGGGAGGGGAGGGAGGGGGGTTGGAGCGAAGGGGCGGAGCTATCAGAACGAGGCTCTCGGGTCAGTCACACACAAATGACTACTGTTGCCCCTTTCACACCAACGCAGCTCCCGTTCTAGCTCCGTGCTTCGCTCACAACAACAACAATGGGGGACTGCGTCAGGTCGATGATCGTGTTACTTTTAGTCATACGAAGCCAGATTAAATTAAATAACTACTTCTCCAACCTTGTACTTTTCTCCAGAGTGCCGTGGTTTATTAATGTGTTACAGCGGCATTTACCGACCGCTGCAGTGCTGCTCGTCCACTGGAGTTTATTCTCCCGTTAACTCACAGCAGCGGCCGCTGTAAAGTAGGCCTATTGACTGTCTGACTGTCACACAAGCAGCTGATAAATATCCCCAATTCCCCATAAGTGAATGTGTTTCAGTATGAATTGAAGCTGTTTGGCATCACAACGCTGTTATGAAAGTTTCTCTGGTATAAAATGGGTGATGTTAGCATAGCAACCGAAGCTAAACTGACTATATTATTACTATATTGTACCAAGAAGTCAGTTAAGTCGCTTCAGCTGATTCAAAATGCTGCAGCACGTGTACTAACCAGAGTTAGGAAAAGGGACCACATTACTCCTGTTCTGGCTGCCTTACACTGGCTCCCTATAGAACATAGGATAGAATTTAAAATTCTTCTTCTCGCCTACAAAGCCCTTAATGGGCAGGCGCCATCTTACCTTAAAGAACTCATTATACCCTACTGTCCTACTAGGGCATTGCGTTCCAAGAATGCAGGGTTGTTGGTTGTTCCTAGAGTCTCTAAAAGTACAATGGGAGCCAGAGCCTTTTCCTATCAAGCTCCAAATTTGTGGAATCAGCTTCCAGTTTGTGTTCGGGCGGCAGACACCCTATCCGTTTTTAAGAGTGCGCTTAAGACCTTCCTTTTTGATAAAGCTTATAGTTAGGGCTGATTAGATTCAGCCCCTAGTGTAGCTGCTATAGGCTTAGTTTGTCGGGGGACACTTTACTTTACTTCTTCCTTCTCTCTGTCTGTACCTGTGTACTCTCATGTTCCGAATAACCCAGCTTCCCCAAATTTCTTTTTGGTGTCTATCTACGCCGGGACCCTGAGTCGCGGCTGATCCTGTTGCTGTGGTCCTGGATCATAAGTCCTGGATGGATATCCTCGTGGATTCATCTTCTTATTATAGACACATGCATTTCCAAACATTTGGACTACCTATGTTGTAAATGTATTATCTTCTCAATTTACACACGGCATCTATTGCACGTCTGTCCGTCCTGGGAGAGGGATCCCTCCTCTGTTGCTCTCCCTGAGGTTTCTCCCATTTTTTTTTCCCCTTTAAACTGTGGGGTTTTTCCTTTTTCTGGAAGTTTTTCCTTGTACGATGTGAGGGTCTAAGGACAGAGGGTGTCGTATTGTCTACTGATATTCTGTACAAACTGTGAAGTCCACTGAGACAAATGTAACATTTGTGATATTGGGCTATATAAATAAACATTGATTGATTGATTGATTGATTGACTATATTGACTAGGCTACTTGTAGCTTGTTGCTATAACTTGTGGCATAGGCCTAAGCCGTTTTCTACAGGCACATTTTACCGGCGTATTTTTCATTATGATTCTACTTGTGATAGTCGGACATGACAACCTGTGCAGCCCATGTATTGATTCCATCTGATAGCTGCTATAATACAAAACAAAACATCTGCCCCCTCCAAAATGATCAATAACAGCTAGAACGGGAGCTGCGTTGGTGTGAAAGGGGCAACAGTAGTCACTTGTGTGACTGACCCGAGAGCCTCCTCGTTCTGATAGCCCCCCCCCCTTCGCTCCAACCCCCCCCCCCCCACATCTACAGGTGAAAATTACTTTTGCGACACATTCATCGCAAGAAGTGTAGCAAAAGTCAAGGCCGCAGATTTGTCGGTTTATACTGCCACAGAGCAGATTCGTGAAGTTGTAATGACTGATTTGAGAGGTTGTAATAACCAAGTTGCAGTTGTAATGGAAAATATATTTAAAAAATATATATTTTTCTGCAAGTGAACATTTCATCACTAAGTTCATTTTTTTTCTACAAGCTACAAAACATTTTTTTTCTTCTGTGGCTTCAAATTTGGTTCACAGATACGTGGATATTTTATACAAGTGTAAATGTATGCACACAAGCTCAGATTTTTTTTCTGCAAGTGCTCACATCAGGTTTTTCAAGCTCTCGCATTTTGCACCATATCTACCTTCATACAAAGACACTTTACTTCCTTTTGAAAAAGTTATGCCATACACTATTAATTCTTCAAATTATCATGCTACATAACCAGAGGTACTATGTATCTATAATTTGTATTATTATAAACCTTGTGTGAACTTTTATCTGAACTGTCCTGTATTTCAATTTCTTTCCATAGCAGGTATCTCTGCTAAGCTGGAACCTTGACGGACAAAATTAAAGGAACATATGTCACACCAGCATGTGAGGCAGCCAGAGACCTCCCTCTGGCTGAGACATGACAAACGGCAGTGTAGCAGCTCTCTTACCAGCAGCTGGGTGCTGCACTTGTTGAGGTGGACCACCAGGGCGCAGTCTAACGTGGTGCAGCCTGTGGTGAGGGGGGAGGGGGGGCTGTCCCAGCCTCTGTCCTGCAGAGACCTGAACACACAGGAGGAATTTTTAATAAGATCCACGGTGTTGAGGGAGGCTTCCATCAACTCTGCTGGGGTCAGGGATCAACTGGACGGAGCCTCTGAAGGCTCAATGAGATGGCAAGCAGTGTGTGACTGCTTGTCATCAAGCCAAGAAAATACATCATCATAGAGTCATATATTTAGTTGGTTTTGTTCTTTTGAGGAAGGCTTTTCCAGCTCTGCGCTATAGTGATGGTACCACACAGCTCCACTAGATGGCAGCAAGACACTTTATTTACAATGAGATTATTCTGTACCAGGAGAGATTTTACTGTCCCCTACCCACATCCACTCCATTACAGTGAACTTCGTCTGTAGTCACACTCACAGCTGAACGAAGCTCCCTTCTTTCAGATGGAGGGTGTAAAAACAGCAGCAAGCTTTGGGACGAACTCCCCTCTCTCCTGCAGAAACAGGAAATGCCGTAACTTTTCGTAACAACGGTTCTAAATCAGCATGTCTTGTATCAATAAATTATAACTAGAATACAATTCTCCAAATCTTTAATGATGTCTCTTTTTTTGTTTTAAAGTCTGATGTTTATGTTTGTGTTTGATGACGGACACACACAGCGTTGGTCAGCTTTAGTAGCAGGTAAAGGACCGATGCAAGCTCTCTGTTGGAGGGCTTGATAACCCACTCTCCCTCCACACTTGTTGGTCTGGAACGGCACTCAATGGAGTGGAAGTGTGTAGGGGTGGGGTGTAGGGGGCGGTTTGGAACTGGGCCTGGATGTGGATTTACTATTAACAAACACACATAGACAAAAACAGTTTGTGAGCTCTGACCTGCCACTTCTGCTCCTCTTCTCTCCTCTCTCCTCCTCCCCCTCCTCCTCCTCCTCACAGTCAGACGTGTTGAGGAAGTCAAAGCTGCACAGAGCTGTTTCCACGGTGAGGCTGACCACGCTGGGGGAGCGGCTGTGCCTCCCGCCCTGCACACACACACACACACACACACACACACACACACACACACACACACACACACACACACACACACACACACACACACACACACACACACACACACACACACACACCACACACACACACACACACACACACACACACACACACACACACACACACACACACACAAGATTTCATTTAGCTCAACCATGAAATTCAGAACAGCGAGAAACCTGAAATAACTTTTGCTTCAAATAAGCCAAACCATTTTATGTACTGAGTTTTAATGGCCGATGTGCAGTTGAAACAGTTCAGTCTTAAGATGTGAAGACTTTCTGCTGTTCTAGAAAAAATGTCTTTAGATGCCCACAATAGTTAAAGCTGAGCATGCACACACTCACACCCTAGGAAAATGTGGATCCAGCTTAAATTCCATTAACAACATTTGCCAAGTTAATTAGTTAGCCACATCTTACAGTGAAAATATAAAACTGTCATATCTCTTGTCTGACTTGGTTGGATAAACTGTGTTAAGGCAGGTCAGTTGTTCAGTTCCCAGCCCAGCAGTCGACATGTGTCCTTGGGCAAGAGACTTTACCGTAAATTGATAAAAGCATCAGTGAAATAACGGTGAATTTCAACTTTATAACCAACTTAAACATTTCACTTTTTGAAAGTCACTTTACACAGGGGTGGTGAATTATTTTAGGAGACTTTAACATCAACTGGAATGACAAACAAAATAGAAAGAGCTTAAAACGGATCATGGATAATCACAACTTAATACAACTAATGGATCAACCGACTAGAATAACCAAAACCTCCAAGACTATGATAGATTTATTATTTACAAACAAAGCTGACAGAATAGTTAAAACCTACAACTTACTGACCATAATCTTATTCTTTTTACCAGGAAACTCAGAAAAAAAAGGTTCATGGCCTTGGCCACACCTAAAACCCCTGCCTTGGGTTCTCGCTTCATCCCCAAAAACCTGCAACAACGTTTTATGGATGCAGTGAAAATGATTGATTGGGGGGACACTCTCTCCTCTGAAGATATTGGTGAAAACAGTAATCTGTTTATATCTAAAATTAATGATACAATGTCTTCCTTATAAAGGAGAGGGTGCCTTGGGGATAGGAAGGAACATCATCTTCCCTGGCTGAATCTACAATGCAGGAATCTAATGAAATCTAGAGACCAACTACTAAAGCAGAGCTTGAAATCCAGACTATCCACTGATAGACAGAAATTCACTCATGCTCGTAACAAGGTAACACAAACAATAAGACAACATTTTTCCTCAATATAATTGAAGGTGCGAAAGGTAACGGTAAAAAAGTTTGGCAAATCTTAAATAAACTATTAGGTAAACATACCAAACAGGAAAATAATGCTCTAGAATAAAAAATCAATGACGCCCTGATAAAAGACCCTGCAGTGTTGGTCAGCTCTCTCAATGAGTATTTCTTAAATAGTGCTTGGGACATTACAAAGCTCTTCCCGCCATCTGGGGTTTCACCCAGCCCGACTGTGGATACACACCCAGTTTTTGACCTGGAGGAAATCACAGAGGCTGAGGTAAAAAATATAATCTTAGAGTTAAGAGGTTCTAAGGCTAGGGATGCAGATGATTTAGACACCAACTTTATAAAGACACATCGACGGTCTAATAAAACCAATTACTATGCTAGTGAATCAATCTATCAGCACAAGGGAAGTTCAATCGTCCTGGAAGGTGGCCACGGTGACACCGATTTTAAATCTGGGGATAAGGCAATGATGTCCAATTATAGACCTATCAGCATCCTCCCCTGTGTCTCTAATGGCGCATTTCCACTACAGCGCGGAGCGCGGTTTAAACGTGCCGTGCCCGGCCCGTTTTTGGTTGCGTTTCCACTAGGCGTAGTACCGGCTAGCGGGTACTATTTCACAGTTTTTCTGGCCCCATAAAATCGAGGTTCTTAGCGGGCCAACCAGGCTGAGTCGGGCTGAGTATGCTAAACTAGAGAGAGAATCGCTGGCAAGGGGGCTACAACTACAACAAAATGAACATATTTGACCGTGATTTAATTGTAATACATGTTTCAAAATGATGCCGAAGTAACAACATACTGATACCGGTTAGTAAAAACCATGAATTAATGCTTTGACAAGTCTGCAGACAAGACGGCAGGCGAAAAACCTTTTAAAATGCGTGTTTTCTAAATGGAGATTGGCTAAGCTAACGCAGTATATGCTCCGACCGTCCACACTCACAACAACGGCCTACAGACATAAATAAACCAGCGACTGTATTTGCCATGACACAGACAGTCTGTGGTTTGTACTTGTTTAACTTTTGTCTAGTTTCTGAACAGATATGAGGAGCTGTGAGCTCTGAGTGCTAACAGCTAACGGCTGATGTTGGTTTTGTGGTTCGCATTGAGATGACGTCACGGCTCCGCCTACACTGCGTTACTATAGTAGACTGCCCCAGCTACTAAACTGTAATGGAAACATAGCATAAAGTGAGCCTGGCCTAACAAGGCCTAACAAGGCCTAACTATACCGTACTAAGCCGAGCGAGGCCCTTCAATGGAAATGCGCCATATGATAGCTGAGAAATGGGTGTCAAAACTAATCACCAAACATTTAGATAAAGGTTTCGCTCCACTCCACCCAATGCAGTTTGGTTTTCGTGCTCACCACTCCACTGAGACAGCTAACTGTGTCTTTGTGGAAAAGGTTAAATGTATGTTGGACACGAGCCCATATGTAGGTGCTGTCTTCCTTGATCTCAGGAAGGCATTTGACACTGTTGACCACAAAGTGCTCCTCACAAAGCTGACTTATTTCAATTTTTCGGCAGTTTCAATACATTTGTTCAAGTCTTACTTATCGAACAGAAAACAGTGTGTTTTGTCAACGGTGCCAAATCGCCCTACCTTGTCAACCCTGTTGGGGTTCCACAAGGTTCCATTCTTGGACCGTTACTTTTTTCACTGTACATTAATGACTTGCCTAATGTATGTCCTGAGTTGAATGTGCAAATGTATGCCGATGATGCGGTCATCTTTATACACGGGGAAAAGACTGAAATAATCTCATCCTGTCTCTCAAATGCTTTGGACAAGGTTCAACACTGGCTGAACATTTGCTTACAGTTAAACGTAAAAAAAAACAGTATGCATGATGTTCAGTAAACGACCAGTCAAAATCGAAGGATCCAACGTATTTTTAAACGGAGCAGAAATAGAACTAGTCTCCCACTTCAAGTATCTTGGAGTCATAATGGACTCGAACTTGACTTTTAAGAAACATATTAAGAAAGTATCCAATACCATTCAATTCAACTTGCAACATTTTAAACAAATCAGACCCCTTCTTAACTGTCAATGCTGCAAAGTCATACCTCCACTGCATGATTCTATCCCACATTGAATACTGTTTGACAAACTGGTCGTTTGCTTGTGCCACAAACCTGAAACCCATAGACCAGCTGTACAAGAGAGCTATCAAGGTGTTTGACAGAAAGCCTTATTCATACCACCACTGTACCATCCTTGAAAAACACAATTTCTTGAGTTTTGACAATTTTAAGTCTTTTAAAAGTATGTGCTTTTTTTATAAATGTTTACATGGACTGCCCCCCCCCCTCCCTTAGGGGAATTCATCCACAAAAGGACTCTGCACTAGGTCAGAAACCAGAGGACACTGTGAAGTCCACCGTAGACGGACCACTTTTGGACAAAATGTACTTTACATTAAAGGCAGCTCATTGTGGAATAGCCTCCCAACTGAGATACGGGATTGTCCCACTCTCAATAGTTTTAAAGGTCAACTCAAAGAATGGTTGAGCAACAAACAGACGTGCAATCACCGCTAAATGCACTTTAATACAGGGGTATCTTCTCTTGCACTTTATATGTCGTATGATATGATATTGTACTGCCATGTGGTTTGTTTGTAGCCTTTATTTAACCAGGTGAAAGCCCCTTGAGATCAAAAGATCTCTTTTTCAAGGGTGACCTGCAGAAAATGGTGGTAAATACTTGTGTGTGCTGCTCTTCCTCTTTTTGCATATCATGTATTTGTTTTGTGCTATGTTTATAAATGTCATGTTCTTAAATGTTTTATGTGAGGGACTGCGGATGTAAATGAGCTCAAAGCTAAAATCCGGCATTTTTACACTTGACGCATTTTTTTGTTTTAAGTGTTCATTAATGTGCATTGTCCCTGTCAAATAAACGATTAAATGAAATGAAATATTATACCTAATAATATATAATAAAAACATTCTTCTACCAGCATTATTGATGCTTTCTTTCTTCTATTAAGATCCCTATTAGCACAAGCATTAGCAGTAGGTATCTTCCTGGGATCCACAGACACACAGTCAAACACAACCACTATAACCACATAAACCCAACCAATATAAACAAAATTATCTAGTTTAAATAACTTAGGAGGTATGCAAGAGAAACAAAAATTACCATCCTTTCATTATTAAGCTGTATCATTATTAAGCCAAATACAACATTAACAAACGAGTACAAACAATTCTTGGAAAATCAATAGATATATTTTCAAAAAAAGTCCTACAGTCCAAGAAAATGTGATTTAAAAAAAATAATAGATTAAAAAATTTAAAATAAAAGCATGTCTGTGCTTATAGGTGCCTTCAAAAATGTAAACCTGTTATTAATAAATTAATAAAGACTGTTTATTAGAATTCTACAGAACATAAATCCAGACAATTTTCCTTGGGCAAGATACTTTAGTCACTTTGAATAAAAGCATCAGCGCAATATCTGAGATAAGCGAAAACCTGTTGATTATATTAATGGCAATATTTAAAAGTTTCTAACCAACCTACTCATTTTGAATGTTATTTTAAACAAAGATGGTGATATTATACCCAATAATATATACAAAAAAACATTTTCTTTGAGCCTTCATTGATCTTACTTTTATGATAAATATTATAATGGTCTCTTCAGAGTAAGGAGCATTTGTTTTTGCAATTAAAGTAAAGTTTTTAGCTACCCTCCCCCCTGTGGAAGCATCTCTAAGCTCCGCCCCACCTTGAGTGTGACCTGCAGCAGCTTCAGCTCCTGCTCCAGCAGCTGCAGCTCGGGGAACTGTCCTCTGTAATCATCCAGGGAGGAGACCACGGCTGTCAGGGCGTCCTCCAGCCCGCTGTCCACCGGACCCCGCTCCCCCTGGATGGAGACTCTGCCCTCGGGGTCTCCTCCTCCACCGACACCCACCGCGCCACGTACGTCACGTCCCCGCTCTCTGGGCGTATGTCTGGCTGTGTGTGTGTTTCTGAGTCCACTGGTTCAGAGGAGTGTGTGTCCTGTTGGTCTGTGGCATTGTCAGCCGTTGTGTTCTCGTCTGTGGGGGGGGTTCTGCTCTGCACCTCCATCTCTATGTCAGTGATGGAGATCCCGGAGGTGGGAGACACCCCCCCTCCGGACTGGACCGCCCTGTCCGTCAGCACGATGCCGTCGGCGCTGCTCTCACTGATGTGGCTCAGGGAGCGGAAGTAGCTGCGGGGGGGGTGGCTGTTGGTCACCCCCCCATCATCTGTTGCTATCGGAGACCGCTTCCCTGAATCCTCTTTCTCACTGTCAGCTTTTGTCGTCACATTGACTGACTCCTCTTCCCTGTAAATCAGATCATATCTCAGTTTGTTTTAGTTCAGATAAAACACATATCATTCTTAATTCTTTATTCTATTAGGTTCTCCATTAGCACTAGCATTATCAATAGGTATCTTCCTGGGGTCCACACACACACACACACACACACACACACACACACACACACACACACACACACACACACACACACACACACACACACACACACACACACACACACACACACACACACACACACACACACACACACACACACACAACACACACACACACACACACACACACACACACACACACACACACACACACACACACAGTCAAACAGACACACTATAACCACATAAACACAACAAACGTAAAACAAACTTATCTCATATAACTAAGTAAGGAAGTACAGAAGACAAACAAAAGTATCATCCTTTCATCATCAAGCCGTACCATTATTAAGCCAAAAACTACATTAACAAACAGAAACATACAATTCTAGGAAAAATGTTCACAAAAAATAAATCATGGGATTCATGGTCCTTTGTCTCAAGTCCTTTTCTGAAAAAAATCCTTAAATTGTGTAAATATCTAAGCCGCTTTTTTAGACATATTCACTTCCAAGAAAATGTTTTTCAAAAATAATAAAAAGTAAAAAAGAATACTACATCAAATAATAATAATAATAATAAAATAAGTAAACCTATTCGACTGAAAATCTTAATTGTACAGAACCAGAGTGCCGCTGTACCTGCTGCTCGGTTCTGGTCGTGCAGACGTGTGGGGGTCCTCACTGACGGGGCTGATTTTGTGGGTGGAGTTTGGAGTTGAAGAGGAGTCTCTTGGGCAGAATGAGATGTCTGGTTGAGGGGAGGAAGTCCCGCCTACAGCTGGCTGGATGTCTGGTGTCACCACCACCGTCTGGAGAGAGACAGGGACACCATGAGTCACTGACAGTCAATCTAACACAATAACAACAAAGTCTGTAGCTTCACTTGTTAGCTAGTGTGATAAACACCTTTGTTATTGTAAAGCCCTTTGGAACTCTTTGAATGCTGTTGTTCAAGGTTCAAGGTTCAAGGTTCTTTATTTGTCATACGAACATAGCTACAGAGTAGTTATGCCGATGAAAATCTTGTGTCACAAGTAAAGTAAATAGTAATAAAAAAAGAAAAATAGTTTTTAAAAAGTGAAACAGTCAAATAGTGCAATAAGAGTCTATATGCACGTTATTGAAATAGGATATATAGGTAAATAAATAAATAATTTTAAAAGAATTTTTAAGTAGCAGCCAGATGAATATTAGGGATGTTGTTTTAACTGTTCAGGTGTTTAACAGATTTATTGCCTGTGGGATGAAACTGTCCCTGAGTCTGGTGGTTTTAGTCCGGATGCTGCGGTAACGCCTGCCAGACGGCAGCAGACAGAACAGTTTGTGGCTGGGGTGATGGTGGTCTTTTATAATCCGGAGGGATTTCTTCCTGAGGCGCTGGGAGTAAAGGTCCTCCATGGATGGCAGCTCCGTCCTGGTGATGTTCTGTGCAGTTTTCACCACCCTCTGTAAAGCCTTACGATTGAGGGTGGTGCAGCTGCCGTACCAGGCCGTGATGCAGCCAGTCAGGATACTCTCTATGGTGCACCTGTAGAAGTTGCAGAGTGTCCTGGAGTCCATGTTGAACCTCCTCAGCCTGCGGAGGAAGAAGAGCCGCTGTCAAGCTTTTTTGGTGGTGGTGTGAAGAATCCTTGTCAGGGCCTCAGTGATGTGGACCCCGAGAAACCTGAAGCTGCTGACTCTCTCCACCGTAGTCCCATTGATGGCGATGGGGGCGTGTCCCTCTCTCTGCTGCTTCCTGTAATCCACAATCAGCTCCTTGGGTTTGCTGACGGTGAGATGGAGGTTGTTATCCTGGCACCAAGATGTCAGGTTTTCGTCGTGTCGTCAGCAAACTTCACGATGGTGTTGGAGCTGTTTGTGGCCACGCAGTCGTGTGTGAACAGGGAGTAGAGGAGAGGGCTGAGCACACAGCCTTGGATATATTAGATTCTATTGGTTTCCGTCAGAGTGTAAATAAACCAACCCACTGTTATAATCACACTCTCGACCTTGTTCTGACTTATGGTATTGAAATTGAGCAACTATTAGTCGAACCACATAATCCTGCTTTATCCGACCATTTATTGGTAACTTTTGAAGTACTGTTACTAGACTACAAAGCATTAGTCAAAAGCTCCTGCAGCAGAAACCTATCTGTTAGTGCTATAGCCACATTTAAGGAAGAGATTCCATCAATACTTAACTCGATAGCATGTCTGCATGTAAAGGAGGAAACTTATACAAAATGTACACCACCCCAAATTGATCATGTTGTTGATATTGCTAAAGATGCCCTGCGAATAAAATTAGACTCTGTTGCTCCTATGAAAAAGAAGAAAATAAAACAATATAGACTAGCTCCATGGCATAATGCCGAAACCCGCAAAATAAAGCAAAAGTCGAGACATCTTGAAAGGATATGGCGTTCCACTAAACTTGAAGAATCTCGTTTAATTTGGCATATTACTCTCAATGAATATAAGAAAGCACTGCGTAAAGCGAGAGCAGCTTACTACTCTTCATTAATAGATGAGAATAAGAATAATGCAAGATTTCTTTTCAGCACTGTAGCCAGGCTGACTGAGAGCCACAGCTCTACTGAGCCTTCTATTCCCATAGGACTCAGTAGTAATGATTTTATGTGCTTTTTTAATGATAAAAATGTTACTGTTAGAAACAAAATGAATGACCTCTTGCCTTTGACCAGTATAGTGTTATCAACAGCTCCCGGAAACGTAATTTCTAATATTACACTAGATAGTAAATTAGAATGCTTTTCAACCATAAACCTCGAACAATTTAATTCAATGATTCTTTCTTCTAAACCATCAACGTGTATCTTAGACCCAATTCCAACTAAGCTGTTAAAGGAAGTTTTTCCATTAATTAGCACTTCTTTATTAAATATTATGAATATGTCTTTATTATCAGGCTATGTTCCACAATCATTTAAAGTAGCAGTGATAAAACCTCTTCTTAAAAAGCACAACCTCGATCGAGAGGTTTTAGCCAACTATAGACCTATTTCTAATCTTCCGTTCCTCTCAGAAATTCTTGAAAAAGCAGTCGCAAAACAGTTGTGTGATTACTTAAAAAACAATGATTTATTTGAAGATTTTCAGTCTGGCTTTAGAACACATCATAGCACAGAGACAGCTCTGGTTAAAGTTACAAATGACCTACTACTAGCCTCAGACAAAGGACTTGTCTCTATTCTTGTCTTGCTCGATCTCAGTGCTGCATTTGATACTATCGACCATGATATCCTATTGCGAAGACTAGAGCACTTAGTTGGCATAAAGGGAACTGCTTTAGGCTGGTTTAGGTCCTATCTATCTGAACGCTCTCAGTTTGTGTGTGTCAACGATGACTCTTCCATGCAAACCAAATTGAGCCATGGAGTGCTTGGACCTATTTTGTTCACACTATATATGCTTCCGTTAGGCAATATTATAAGGAATCATTCTGTAAATGTCCAGTGTTATGCGGATGATACTCAACTATATTTATCCATCAAACTATATTTATCCATCATCTAAATAAAATTCAAGACTGCCTCAAGGACTTAAAAACGTGGATGACCTTACATTTTTTTATGTTAAACACGGCTAAAACTGAAGTTATTGTACTCGGCCCAAAGAATCTACGAAACAAACTATCTAAAGATATACTAACTATGGATGGCATTAATTTGGCCTCCAGTGAGACTGTAAGGAATCTTGGTGTTATATTTGATCAGGATTTATCTTTTAACGCCCACATAAAATCAATCTCAAGGACCGCCTTCTTTCATCTACGTAACATTGCAAAAATCAGGCATATCTTGCCTCAAAACGATGCAGA
Organism: Dissostichus eleginoides; assembly: GCA_031216635.1. NCBI lineage: Eukaryota > Metazoa > Chordata > Actinopteri > Perciformes > Nototheniidae > Dissostichus > Dissostichus eleginoides. The sequence continues at coordinate 113,793 of JASDAP010000485.1, read as the reverse complement.
GAAACTAGTCCATGCATTTGTTACTTCAAGGCTGGATTATTGTAACTCTTTATTATCAGGGTGTACCAAAAAGTCAGTTAAATCGCTTCAGCTGATTCAAAATGCTGCAGCACGTGTACTAACTAGAGTTCGGAAAAGGGACCACATTACTCCAGTTTTGGCTGCCTTACACTGGCTCCCTACACAGGATAGAATTTAAAATTCTTCTTCTCGCCTACAAAGCCCTTAATGGGCAGGCGCCATCTTACCTTAAATAACTCATTATACCCTAATGTCCAACTAGGGCATTGCGTTCCAAGAATGCACGGTTGTTGGTTGTTCCTAGAGTCTCTAAAAGTACAATGGGAGCCAGAGCCTTTTCTTATCAAGTTCCACTTTTGTGGAATCAGCTTACAGTTTGTGTTCTGGCGGCAGACAGCCTATCCGTTTTTAAGAACCTTAAGACCTTCCTTTTTGATAAAGCTTATAGTCGATAAAATAATCTAATAAGAGTGCATTGACGTAGACACGTTGTGCCTCTTCACCTATACATTTTAGTTCTTACTCTTTTTCCTTACTGATGGTATGTAATTTGGTTGTGTGTGTAGAGTAGACGGTGGAAGCAGGGAGAGGCATATACTTGCCTTGATCCCTGTCGAGTCGACGCACAACTGTTGATTGGTGTCAGTGCCAAAAACAAAACAAAACTGTGGGGGTTTTCTCTAGAAGTTTTTCCTTGTACGATGTGAGGGTCTAAGGACAGAGGGTGTCGTATTGTCATACTGATATTCTAAACAAACTGTGAAGTCCACTGAGACAAATGTAACATTTGTGATATAGGGCTATATAAATAAACATTGATTGATTGATTGATTGATTGAGTGATTGATTGATTAATTGATTGATTGATTGAGGGACTCCGGTGTAGAGGATCAGGGTGGATGTGATGTTTCCCAACCGCACTGCCTGGGGTCTGCCCGTCAGGAAGTTCAGGATCCAGTCACAGAGGGCGCTGTTGAGCCTGAGGTCTCTGAGCTTGACGGCCAGCTTGGAGGGCACAATGATGTTGAATGCTGAACTGTAATCAATGAACAGCATTCTCACATATGTGTTCCTCTGGTCCAGGTGTGAGAGGGGAGTGTGGATGGTGAGGGCTATGGCGTCGTCTGTGGACCTGTTTGCTCTGTAGGCAAACTGCAGGGGGTCCAGAGAGTCAGGGAGGGAGGAGGTGATGAAGGTTTTGACTAACCGTTCAAAGCACTTCATTATGATGGAGGTGAGTGCTACTGGGCGGTAGTCATTGAGGCTGGTGGTTTTTGTCTTTTTGGGGACAGGAACGATGGTGGAGTGTTTAAAACATGTGGGGACTACAGACTGCAGCAGGGACCTGTTGAAGATGTCTGTGAACACCTCTGCCAGCTGAACTGCACACACCCTGAGAACACGGCCAGGGATGCCATCAGGTCCAGGAGGCTTGTGTGGGTTAACCCTTTTAAAGGATTTGCACACATCTGCCCTGTTTAAAACAAAAGGGCAGGGCTCCTGATCCTTCTCTGCCTCCACAGCCTGGCTGCTCTCAAATCGTGCAAAAAAACTGTTCAGCTCATCTGGGAGAGATGCGCACGCAGACACTCCCGCAGCACGCCCCGCTGCTCCTTTGTAGTCTGTCATTGTTCTTAGTCCCGCCCATATGTTCCTGGTGTTACAGCCTTTGAAGTCAGATTCCACCTTGTCTTTGTATTGTCTCTTTACATTGCTGATTGCTCTCCGGAGTTCATACCTAGAATTCCTGTAATCGTCCAAATCTCCAGCTCTGTGCGCGCTTTCAGTTTGCCACGCACCTCGCCGTTTATCCAGGGCTTTTGATTTGGGAATGTTCGTACAGAAACCTTCGGTACCACGTCATCGATGCATTTCCCAATGTAGCAGATGACCGTGTCCGTGTGTGTGTTGATGTTGTTGTCCTCAAACACACTCCAATCCGTAGATGCAAAGCAATCCTGCAGTGCTGAATCTGATTCTTCACTCCATCGCTGTACTGTCCTAATCTGTCCCAAGATTCTAATCTTGTTATCGGTCTGTCCCGTTTTAGTTTCTGCCTGTAAACAGGCAGCAGCAGCAGTGAGATGTGGTCTGATTTGCTGAAGGGAGGGCGAGGGAGAGCCTTATATCCATGTCGAAAAGGGGAATAAACATGGTCCAGTATGTTTCCCACGCCGTCGGGCAGCTGATGTGTTTAAAGTATCTCGTAGAAATTAAGTTAGTATTATTATGCCGTTCAACAGCGTGTGGATGTGATGTCGCGCCCGCAAGACACACAAGATGTATGGGAACAAATAACACCATAAATATAAATCGATTTTTTTGTGAATAGTCCCAATTGTTTTGATACATAAATGAGTAAACACATATTGAATGCAGTAGGTTTACAATAATTTCAAAAAAGGGCAGAGAAAAGACGTTATCAGAGTCACTCGATGCGTGTGGCCCTGTGTCTCATGTTTATTTTGCCCCAGTCATGAGTCCAGACAGGAGGGATTCCCCGATCATTCCTGACAGTTTCTCATAAAGGGTGTCACCCCTTTCCAAAACTCCCTACCAACACTCTGCCTGTATAAGGCTGTGTATATTTTGGCATCCACTGTTCCATTCACCAGAGAAGATTATTGACTTGTATCCCATCCCCATCAAGTACTTTGATTTCCCGCACATGTACTTTCTTTTTGAGCCACTCAAGGCGTTTCCTACAATTGTAGGCAGTATAAACAAATATTAATAGGGAGGGTTTCACTTACTATATATAGGCTACAGTGGGCATAACGGGAATCTTGCAAAGTTGATTGTGATTTATTAAGGGAAAAAGGCGTAGGCTGGTGTGTGCACTGTTTCATAAATCAGAATATTAATTTATTAATACTTGTGTAATGTTGAGGGAGGTTGTTAAAAATCACAAAACTCTCCTCCATACCTGCATCACCACCTCCACTGTCAATCAAATAAAGACCACACCCCTACCCTAGCTAATAAATCTCCGCCCTTCAGGACGGTCACTCCCTTCTTTCCCTCTCAATACTGCAAGCAGAACAAAGCAAGTGAGTTTGCGTATGAACTTTTCACTTCTGTACATTATCCAATTGACATTTTTAATGTAGATGTTAACAGATTAAATTGTATTTGTTATGCTAGATCCATATTGATTTATCCCATGTTGTGAGGAAAAGGTAGACACCTAATATTGTTAATGCATTAATGTTAAGTAATATTTAAGACAAATGTTCCTAAAGTGATTTTAAAGTACATCTGTTCTATAGCTTACAGGCAGCAAGTCGAGAGACAGGATTGAACTGTGAATTAAAACGCTGGTGCCCATGCATATAAAAAGGAAGGAAACATTTATTAGTAAGTGATGGAAGGCTGAGATTGTATTGCACAGAATTGCATATGAAAATATCTTTAAGGTGTACAGCAACAAACAAAGCATTGTGTGAGGCCTGCATCCTTTTTATGCTGTTTGACATGCAAAGCCTTTCTTGTTTACATTTTCTGTTAGTAGACTAATGGCGCGTTTCCACTACAGCGCGGAGCCCGGTTTAAGAGGGCTGTGACGTCAGCGGCCCGACTTTGGTTGCGTTTCCACTTGGCCTAGTACCGGCCGGCGGGTCCTAATTCACAGTTTTTCTGGCCTCATAAAATCGTGGTTCTAGGGCCAGGAACAACCAGGCTGAGTTGTGACGTCAAAACTCTCGACTGCTGATTGGTCAGAGAGAATCGTCACAATCGGCGCGCGAGATAATCCCTGGCGTCACATATATATATAGCGAAGCTTGCAGCATTTTTATAAACAGCATTTTTGTCAACAGAGGAGCTAAAATGGCAAAGAAAAGCACGCCGTGGTTGGTCGAGGAAGTGACGACGTTCCTACATTACATTGCAGATGATAAGATCCAGCGGGAGCTCGACGGGACAACTCGCAATATTAAAGTATTTCAGGAGGTCTCTACACAGATGTCCACAAGCGGCTACTCGAGGACTGTCGTGCAGTGTAGGGAAAAACTCAAAAAGATGAAGAGTGAATATCGCTTGGTCAAAGATAATAACAACACGAGTGGTGCCAGTAGGAAAAACTGGAAGTGGTTTGAGCTAATGGACACCATTTACGGCCATAGACCGGCTAGCGTTGGGAGGGATGGAGGCCTGGACTCTGCAACGGCGTTACTGGAGTCTCTGCATGGTACGTTTTTTCTAACGCTCTGTTATTTGCTTGAAAGCGTTGTGTCCCTATCTGTTCTAAAGCTCACTTCTAACAAATAAGTCTATTTTATCCTTACATTTATGTTCGCATTGAAGATGGCGTCACGGCAGTTTTAAGCAGCGTGACTCCGCCCACCAAAAAGCCGATCGCTCCGCCTACACTGCGTTACTATAGTTACTGCCCCAGTTCCTAAACTGTAATGGAAACGCGCCATCAAGTGAGCTGGTCCTAACAAGGCCTAACGAGGCCGAGCGAGGCCGAGTGAGGCCGAGCGAGGCCGGGCTCCGCGCTGTAGTGGAAACGCGCCATTAGTGGTTATTAAACCCTCAGAGCAACTAAAACAAACAGAGTAAACATTGTAAACAGTGTAACTGTCATGATTTGAGTTTTGTGTGTTAAGTTTTGGGTTTATTTTGAAATTCTGTTCTCCCTGTGTCTGGTCTTCCTTCCTGTGTTTGCCCTCCTGTGTCTGATTGTGCCTCATTGTGTTCACCTGTTGCCCTTGTGTTTCTGCCTCCCTTGCCCAGTTGTGTCTTGTCCTGTGATTACCCTTCTGTGTATTTAGTCTCGTCTTCCCCTGTGCTCCATGTCGGTTCGTTGTATTTCCTCACTCTCCATGTTAGTCACTTACCTCATGCTACCTGTTTTTTGATTCACGGTTTTTGTCTTGTTTTTTCATGCCAACAGCTTTGTTTAAATAAAGCTCGCTTTTGTTTTGAAACCCGCTTCCCTTTTTAACTGCATTTGGGTCCTACCTTTTCCCGAATCGTAACAGAACGAACCGACCAGTAATGGACTCAGCAGTTTCTTTTCGTTGGCTCTCCAGGCGGAACGTCTCGGGTACTCTCTAGAGTACATTTTTTACACCTGGTTGGAAGCCTCATCTAGACGGGGTAAGGAGGCTGCTTTGAAGGAGGCACGCCAGGAGGTTGCTCGCAAGCCCTGGCTCAGGAGCTTGCTGCCTGAGTGGCTAAACACTTTCACAAGCAGCCCTGAAAGCTTGTCTCAAGCCTCTAACCCTTTCCTGGGCTCTGGCCTGGCCTTGGGAGGTCCGCGGATCTTCCGGAAGTTTTCTGGAAGATGCAAGGCCAGGATTCCAGTACCGGCCCCAGCAGCCTTGTTTCCGGCTCCAGTACCGGCCCCAGCAGCCATGGTTCCGGCTCCAGCAGCCATGGTTCCGGCTCCAGTACCGGCTCCAGCAGCCATGGTCCTGGCTCCAGTTTCGGCTTCAATACTGGCTCTCCGGCCGATGCCAGCTCCCCGTGTCCTGTTGGCTCTCCGGCCGACGCCAACCCCCCGTGTCCTGTCGGCGTACCGGCCGACTCAAGTCCCTTCTTCATCGGGGGTCCCGTCGACTCAAGCCCTCTCAATTCCCCTCTGAAGTCCCTTCTCGAGTCCCCTCTCGAGTCACCTCTCGAGTCCCTTCTCGAGTACCCTCTCAAGTCCCTTCTCAAGTACCCTCTCGAGTCCCCTCTCGAGTCCCTTTCCAAGTCCCTTTCCAAGTCCCTTCTCAAGTCACCTCTCGAGTCTTCTCTCGAGTTCCCTCTCGAGTCCCCTCTCGAGTCCCCTCTCAAGTCCCCTCTCAAGTCACCTCTCAAGTTCCCTCTCGAGTCCCCTCTCAAGTCCCCTTTCAAGTCACCTCTCGAGTTCTCTCTCAAGTCCCCTCTCGAGTACCCTCTCAAGTCACTTCTTGAGTTCCCTCTCAAGTCCCCTCTCAAGTCCTCTCTCAAGTCCCTTCTCGAGTCCCCTCTCGAGTCTCCTCTCGAGACCCTTCTCTAATCCCAACCCCATGTCCTGTCCTGTTGGGGGTCCCGCCGACACCTGTCTCGTCGGGGGTCCTGCCAACTCCATGTCCTGTGCCGTTGGGGGTCCCGCCGACACCTGTTTCGTCGGGGATCCTGCCATCCATGTGTGGGGGGGGTTGGGGGATTCCCCCCCTGTGTCGTTGGGGGTTCCGCTGAGGGTCCTGCCAACTCCATGTCCTGTTTCGTTGGGGTTCCACCGGATTTCCTGCCAACACCTGATCCTGTCCTGTTGGGGGTCCCGCCGACACCTGCTCCGCCGGGTTTCCTGTCAACACCATGTCCTGTCATGTTGGAGGTCCCGTCGACACCAGCTCTTGCTCCGTCCGGGGTCCCACTGACACCAGCCCATGTCCCGTCCAGGGGTCCTGCCCGGACAACACTGGTTCCTATTCCGCCAGATGTCCAGTCGGCCACGAACCCGGTCCGTCCTTGTGCCCGGCTCCCTGACTATGCCCGCCGCGGCCTTAGCCGCTTCTCTGCCTCTGCCTTGCCACCGGGCCGTCCGCCCGAGACCCCTTCCTGGTCCTCTGCCTTGCCCCCGGGCCGTCCGCCCGAGACCACCTCCTGTTCCTCTGCCTTGCCCCCGGGTCGTCCGCCCGAGACCCCTTCCTGGTCCTCTGCCGTGCCTCCGGGCTGTCAGCCCAAACCCGTCCTCCGGACCCCCTCCACCCACCCTTTTGGAAATGTTGGACTTTGTGTAGGGACGTCTTGAATCCGTCCCTTGAGGGGGGGGTTATGTCATGATTTGAGTTTTGTGTGTTAAGTTTTGGGTTTATTTTGAAATTCTGTTCTCCCTGTGTCTGGTCTTCCTTCCTGTGTTTGCCCTCCTGTGTCTGATTGTGCCTCATTGTGTTCACCTGTTGCCCTTGTGTTTCTGCCTCCCTTGCCCAGCTGTGTCTTGTCCTGTGATTACCCTTCTGTGTATTTAGTCTTGTCTTCCCCTGTGCTCCATGTCGGTTCGTTGTATTTTCTCACTCTCCATGTTAGTCACTTACCTCATGCTACCTGTTTTTTGATTCACGGTTTTTGTCTTGTTTTTTCATGCCAACAGCTTTGTTTAAATAAAGCTCGCATTTGTTTTGAAACCCGCTTCCCTTTTTAACTGCATTTGGGTCCTACCTTTTCCCGTAACAGTGTGCTCTGTACTGTGACAATTAAATATATCCTAATCCCTGTGGAACATGCCAACAAACGCCATCATTTCATTGGCTAAGCTGCCTTAGGACAGACTCAGCTCAAAGTGTGTTGATGGCAACAAAGGATGCAGCCCGACAGGAAGTGCTGCTCAGAGCCTAGCATGACTGTTTGCACTTACAGGAAAGGGTTTCTATCTTTGTTTAGAGTGAAAGAATGGTATAATAGACGCCAGAGGTGGGAAGTAACTACGTTCACAAGCTACCTTGCAGTATACAAAGTCATTAAAACTAGCTTTGATAACACTTTAATGATCAATAATTATAAAACATATCATATATATATTATTCTGAAATGGACCAATCTGCACAATGACTAATTTTACTTTTGCTACTTTAACTATATTTGGATGTTAATACTTTAGTACTTTTATTTTAAACATTTTGATAGCAGAAATGTACTTGTAACAGAGTATTCCTAAACTCTGGTACTTCGACTTTTACTGAAGTACAAGATCTGAGTACTTCTCCCACCTCTGCTCATAGTAAAGTGTAAAAAGGATTCAGTGTAACATAAACTGTTAAATTACAGTGTGAGTATTTCTACCACCTCTGATAGACGCCTAAATGAGGTGTAGTTTAGGTTGACCAGCCAACAGGAGTTAGTAACATATTCAAAGTGTTCCTTCCACTCTCGATCTAGCTAACCAATCCTTAGGAAAGATAGTGATGAAGTAGATTGAATTATAATAAAGATACAAACACGGGTACACGTTTTGTGTTACCTTATGATGCGTAGAGTTGCGTAGCCCCCCCACAGACAGCCGAGGACTGGAGGAGTCATCAGAAGACTCAGAGGAGTTGGACCATGCTGTTCCGTTCTCCATGTCCTCATGACGCCGCAGCATGTTCTGGAAGAGAGCAGCAGTTTAAGAGGGAAGGCTGATGGGATACTGAGAAGGAGCAGATATATCCACATATTCCCTTACTCAGTAGGTAAGTTAGTGGACACATTCTGATTTTAGTGTCTGTCAAAGAATTCATTTCAAAATACTGCTTCTAGTTTATAAAGCATTTAATGGTTTAGGGCCAAAATACATTTCTGATATCCTGATACATTATGAACCATCCAGATCTCTCAGGTCTTCAGGGACTGGTCTGCTTTCTGACCCCAGTCAGAGCTAAACATGGAGAAGTTCAGTTATTATGCTCCAAATATCTGGAACAAACTCCCAGAAATCTGCCGGTCCGCTGCAACTCTTACTACTTTTAAATCCAGGCTGAAGACTTTTCTTTTTGCCGCTGCTTTTAATTGAACTATCATATCCAACACTGCACTGTAACTTTTATTCTTTAATTTTTTATGTTTGTTTTGTATGTTGATTATCTTTGCTTTTTAATGACTGTTTTTAAATGCCATTTTATAATGTGTTACCGCAGCACTATTTCTTGAGGCTCTTAATGTCTTTAATTTTTGAAAAGCATTTTGAATTGCCTTGTGTTGAAAGGTGCTATATAACTAAACTTGCCTTGCCTTATCTTAGACGTTTGAGGAGGTTTGTCGTTGTTGAGATTAATATGCATAAACCAACAGCTGTTTATCCCCCCGCAGCGTCTGTGTCTCCAGACACAGCCCTGACTCCTGCTCTGTGCCTAAAACACATACATGAGATGATCCCAAAAAGAAAAGTGGATAAACTTATTTTTCCAGAACTACTCTTTCGTGCCCTTAACATGTATTTTCATGGTGATACCTTTTTATCACAAACTAGTTAACACCTATCAAGCTGTTTCCCACTGTGCCTTGTTGATAACCCAGCCTTGCATAGAGAGAGCCAAGACTCACTAATACAGAAACATGATTCTGGTTTGGACTGACTGGCGCTGTGGCTCAGGAGGTAGAATGTGGTCCTCCAATCAGAAGGTCGGAGGTTGGATCGCCTCGCCCCTGCTGTCAGCATGTCCATGTGTCCTTTAGCAAGATATGTAACCCTAAATTGCTCCCGATTGGCCAACGGTGTGAGTGTGTGAATGTTAGGCTCCCTGAGCAGGTGGCCCCTTGTAAGGCAGCCTCTGTGTGTGAAAGTAAAAAGGTGATTGCTGACTTTATTAAATGCACTTTGAGAAGTGGCTAAGAAGTGCTATATAAATGCAGTCCATTTACCATTTGTATTTCAGAGAAATCCATTAACCTGGAAACCTCAATTGTTTTCCATTATTAAAAATCCTGGAGACTACTTGACGAAAAAGCCTCTCTTCCACCCTGGATCGAGGCCATGAGCTTCAGCAGACTGATTCACTGATCACAGAACAGACTGCTTCACACATCTCACACACTGTCTGCCCCCCCTGATCATTCTCACTGAGTATCACTCTGGGTTCTTCCACTTTGCTGATCAGTCACACTTCACATGCTGTAAACAGCGATCAACTGATGTGTTGGTTTAATTGGAGGGTGTTTCAGATTAAACAATCTGGCAAATACACACTCATTAATTATCTTCAGTTCAGTTTCCACTCTGCTTTGTCCCGTCTACTCTGCTCCACTGACCACATTTTGTAGAAAACTGAGTACCCTGAACAAGAACAACCAACAGAGAACTGATATGCAAACAAGCTGAGTGGACACACTCCCAAGTGTGTGTGAGTTTCAGAAAGTGTAAATCACACCGAACTGAATATAAACAGAGCAATGTGCTAAATGAATGGACCTGTTTTAAAGCTGCTCTATTGGGAATGTAAGGATTCTTTTTCAGTCATGAGTATTGAGTATAAAGTAATATTTAGCAGACTACATTGTTGTAATGGATGGCAGAAGTGTAAAATTCAAACCAAATGCAGAAACAGAAATTCAACAACGTATGAAACAATAAGTGTGACCCGCACCAATCCAGAAAAACTACGACATTTTCCACATGGTGTTGTGCTGTTCATCAGTCATAATTATCCTATTAGCATAGTGTTGTCACAAGGCCTCAGCGTTCTTCAAACTAAATGCACGTTGGATTGTTTAACGCAAACACATTTCACAATGATCAAATACATTGTTTTTTTTTATTGTGACAATCCTGTTATCTCACTGCTGGTGTTTCTCAGATCTCAGCAGTAACTAGGTGAGTACAGTTTATCATCAACATTATCTATCCTTCACAACTACTGCCAAAAGATGTTTCTCTATATTCTTTGCAGTCTTGCAGGTTTTACAGTGTCATAACTCACAATAACTTTCAGAACACTGTCATCCTGCTAAACTGCCTTCAGGACATCCGCAAGTGGAACATTTCCTGCAGCTTAATGCTGATAGGACAGAAATAATGATTACATGGCAAGATGATAGTTCAGTCACCAAAATAACAAACAGTCTTGGTTCTCTGTCCAAAACCCAGTATTGAAGTCATATTTTCTAAACTGTAATCCATAATTTCATCCCCACCTCCAGCCGGTCCAACACTCTGCTGTTAGGATTTTAACTCAGACTAGGAAATATGACGACATCACAGAGATTCTGGCTTCCTCAGACTGGCAACCTGTTGCTTTTAGAACCCATTTCATTTCAAACCTTTATTTAATCAGGTGAATCCCATTGAGATCATCGATCTCTTTTTCAAGGGAGACCTGCAGCAAGCAGCTGCAAATTTTAGGATTTTTTTATTAGTTACAAAGCCCTGAGAGGCCTCTCCCCGAGTTATTTGTCAGACCTCTTACTGTTCTATGTCCCTTCTGCAACCTAAGATACTCAGATGTGTCACTACTGGTCGTTCCAAGTTCCTATATATAGGTACTATATAAATAAATATATAGCTTTTTGGAGTTTACCCTTTCCTGTAGTGTGTTATATAGGTTTTAGTGCATGTAAATGGTCTGCAAAGGCTAAAATCCCTGTGTTCCCTCCAGAGGGAGTTTTTCTCCCACACTCTTCCCCCCCCCCCCCTGCCTGAAACGCCTCCATTGGACTCCTTTGTTTAATTCAAGAACATAGTGACATCACTATGTAACACATGTGCTTCTATTGGCTAGCGCTCCAACACATTGTACCTGATAAGCTCGAGGCAGGACATCTCTAAGCGGTTGACCAATCAAAACAGAGCCGGCCAGCTAACCAATCAGAGCAGACTGGGCTCTGGTTTCAGACAGAGGGTGAAAAGAGGTGCTGCAGCACAGGCAGTATGAGAAAAAAATAAAGAGCTTTTTGAACATTAAAGCATGGAGACATGTCACAGTAGAGGCACTACATACTGATATGAAGCTGAAGATGAGTAGAATCTGAACTTGTTAAATATACAGAATTATAGGCTCACGATTCTTAAAGGGAGGCAATGCTCATGACACACATTTTTAAATAATTATCATACGATAAAACAGACCAGTCTCTGCCAGTCTTTATTTATTTTTTTTAATCTGATGTCGTTATCAGTGATTTTAAGCTGATTAATTACCGAAATAACATCAACCCTGTGGGCGGCGCCATTTTGACGAGTCACATGACTTATTTTACCGGACGTGACGTGAACTATGCGTTTGGACAAAATGACTCTAGTTACTCTCCATTGTTCTCACAATTCCATTGAAATATGCCTCATTGTATTTTGTTGCAAATAGGATATATTTTTTATCGTAATGAACAGGTGTTCCTATCACAAATTATATTTCAAGATAAGCTAAGTTTCATTTTGACTTTTTAACAGCCAGTCTCAGTTCTGTCAAAATACTCACAGCTAGCTGAGTGCTTCTAGGGCATTTTGATTGTTTTCACCTGTTCATTGAGAAAAATGTCCACTTCATGTATATATTTATTCAGATTTTTTTGGCTGTATATATCTCTTTAGTGATTTATGTTGCCTGATACACGTCCTCGTGTTTTGGTTAATACATTTAATTTCATAGTCAATGTCAACATCATGCCACCATAATAATTAATCTGTGGTAGCAATATATGTATATTATTTACACTGTGAAATATCGGTATATCTAAGGAAATATGTATGAAATTATTACTTTTTAATGATGAATTAAACAAATAAGATGTTTGGCCTGAAATGAACGCTTTTCTTATTTAATATTCACGATTGATTTATCATCATCATCATCATCATCAGGCCTTTTCTTTTGGCATTGTATTTTTGACATGCTTGACAATCGGCACTACAATTTAAAAATATTGTGCATATGTTAATTTTAATTGTAAAGTATATAATGCTAAGAAGAAAGGGCTGTACCCGTTAAATGTACCCACCTTTCATTTATTGGTTCAACCAAAGAGGTGCGTTTCACATCCTTCATGGCAACCAGTGCTGTTCTCAATACAGCTTCTTCTAACACCACAGTGCTGAATTCCCTGTGTAAACATATGCAATCCAAGTCGTCGGTGACCAGTTTATTTCAAGCTCTTCAAGCTCATGACAACATATGTTCATCAGAGGATTGTCCATGGCTACACACCGACTGCAAGTACACCATTCATGTACAGGTCTCCCTACTCGCCCCCCGAAATCAATTGCACGAGTAAAGGGATCGTCTCCAGCAAGATCACCGCGCTGTTCATCCTCATCGTCACTGGATTCCTGACGGTTCTGGCCACTTGGCTCGAACCTATATGGCTGAATTCCCCCATCCAATCTCTCCACATTGCTCAAAACTTCTTCCTCGGCTGACGAGTCCGAACTCAAATACTCCGCCATGTTTTCGTCGAACAAGCTGTTCGTGTGTTTACAAAGTGAACGCATAGATGACGTCACGACCTAGTTTTTTGGATCATGTGACTACTGAAAATGGCCAAAATGGCAGCTGCCTGACGGAATATACAGGTTTTGATAAAAAAGAGCTATAAAATCATTATTTACCGGGGAATATCGCTGATTTCTTCAGGGTATGGTTTAAACATAATGTTTCACTAAATACTGAAGTTTTTATTAATTATCTAATGAGTGGACCCTTCCTTTAAAGGTTCCTCATTACGAGTTCATACCAGGGGGAGCTAATGTATGGTCTAGTTGTGTTGGGAGGTTCTAAATGACCTATAGGCATCTGGAGTCGTATGACTGCAGACCTTCAGTTCGACCAAACCCTACAGCTGCAGGTTCCTAGTTCCTCTAACTCCTGCTCTCAAATGGAAGCTGACACTCAGTGAAATCAGCTGTTTGGAAACTGTGCAAACATACCGCATGGCTCCACGAACCTACATTCAACACATGGAGACTACTGTTACAGGTTTCTAAGGTTCTACACCACTGTCTCTAGTCACTACACCAGTGGCTCCTACATGGTTGGGGGGTTCCAATCATCAGGACTTACTGCACTTGGTCCTGTAGGTGAGATGTCATTACAGGGACAGCTGTGGCTAAGAGTGTCTCTGAAGATGTCCATCAGCGGCCAGTGCTGCCGCCGGCTCAGACTGCGGGGCAGAGACTGTGGGTCCACAGCAGGAGGACAGAGGGCAGCAGCAGTTACACTTTCATTCTAAACCATGAGATTTCAACTGTTCCCTTTTCAGCCAATTCCAGAAATGTAATGAATCTAAATCCTTTTTTGATATGGAAGGTTTTGCTTGGATTTTCAAATAAGTTTCCTAAGACGATCCAAGATGGCTGCCTCTTTGTTGTGTTACCCTCGGTTGTGTCTTGTTTTGTTTGTTAATTCAAGGTTTAAGGGTTAATTGTTGTATGGTTATTGTACCTACTTATTTGTATATTTCTTGTAAACTTTTTTTCTTTGCAATTTAAATTATAATTTAAATTAAAATGTTTTTAATGGTTCTATTTTTGCTCTTCTTTATTTAACAATGAGTTACTGTAGTTAAATTCCTCTCACTGTGTTTATACATGCAAACCTACTTAACCTACAATAAAACTAATTCTGATTCAAAATGTATATGAAATCTACAAACACTCGGCTAAAAGGCCAGAAACATACTAAATGAAGAGTCTATGATCATCCCTCAGTTGTCTGCACCTCTTGCATTTAGGTGTTTCATTCAATGACTAAATACAAAAACAGTGAATATCACACAAAATACCAGCAACTTTAAGCTTATACTCCAGAGTCACTATCTAATAAGCATAGTTAAAATGTTACTGTGGAAAGAAGAAGGTTCAGAGAGAGGCCACCAGAATAGAGAAGGGCTTACATAGAAGGCTTGTTCTCGTAGAGAGGGCGTGTCCGGCGGGCTCTGGTTGAAGATGGTGGAGAGTCTCTTACTGATGGTGGGAGCTTTGGTGACGGTGCTGGCCACTGACCCCATGTCATCTTTATCAAATGGACTGAAAGAGCGGGAAAAAATAAGTGAGGAAGGGGAATCACAACATAACATTTAATATTATATTAAAGCAATGGAGTGGTGCAGCGAGGATGTATTTTTGTTGGCCAACATGGACGTTAGCATGGCATGACGAAAAAACAATGGGATTTTTCCATTGGATTTTTGTTTTTTGCAGAAAATAAGATCTGTGGCAAAAACATGTTTGGGATACTTACAAGTTTTGTTCAGCAGGATTATCTCCATATATTAACACATTTTTATATCAGTTGAAACCTAAATGCTATTGCCCTAAGTAAAAGGCTAAGGTAAGGCTATGAGCTAACTACATCACTGTTGCATAAGTTCATGTAACCACCGCTGCTGCTAAAGGCAGCTCATGTTTGACATGATGACATTTAGCATTTAGCAGTCGCATTTAGCCCCTTGTTTGTTTATTTTTATGAGACAAATAAGCCTCTAAGGGTGTTGTTACCATACGCCTTTTGTCAGACATTTGACCAAAACGTATTGAAAAAAATGTGTGGGCTACAAGGCTAAACTGCTATGTCATGTCCGAGTTGTATGACTCAATTATGCATCACTATGTTTATTTAATAAATAACTCTTGGACAAAAAGTAGAGTACTCGTTAAGCTCATTATAATATTCAGTTTACAGCAGCATGTTTAAGAAAACTCACTTCCAGGTGACTTCCAGGCTCAGCTTAATAGTCCCAAGATCATTAATATCCACGGCAACCGTCTGGGGGAGTGCAGCAAACAGGTCCTTCGTCTCGCAGGAAACACTTCCTACAACCACGTGATTGGCTAAGCTCTTCAGCTCTGTCACCTAGGAGACCACAGACATATAGCCATGTCAATCATACACTGTTGGCGTCAGAGAAATTAAAGCAAGACAGAAAGTGAAAGATAGGACTGACTCACCGGTAAAAAAATAACACAACGTCACTAACAGGACCGGGAACAGACCAGAAGTCCCACATTAAACAATTTGACTTGACTGACCTTCACAGAGAGGAAGTCGCTGACGAGCGGCAGGAACACCATGTCCTCACTGTCCCACACCTGTCTGCCGTTCAGCTCGATTCTGCCGCGGAGCTTCCACCGCTGCCGACCGTACCTCATAAAGATCTGAGAACACACACACACACACACACACACACACACACACACACACACACACACACACACACACACACACACACACACACACACACACACACACACACACACACACACACACACACACACACACACACACACACACACACACACACACACACACACACACACACACACACACACACACACACACCAGTCTTACTTCAGCTTGGCACATGAGCCATGTGTATACTTTGTGCTCACAGTCCTCAGAATGTTTTTACTTTTGAGGATGTTTTAATTGATTGATTTCATATTTTCATAGAGCATTCACTATGAATGTACATACATTAGGTGGTAGATAACACAAAGAGAGAGATACTCCCTCAAACTGACAAAACGACAACATTTACATTTTACAAAATAAAATCAAAGCGTCCACAGGTTACACACAGCGAGGCCAGACAACCAGGCAGGGACATGAAGACATGTATTTTAAAAATAGTGTGTTCCCAATATTTAAACTATATTACATTTTATATTCTCAAAATGAATCATACGCACGCACTCTGTTTTCCTCTTTGTCCTGTCACTTATAATTAGACAGCCAAGACAGACAGACTAACCTCATACTGGTCTCCAGCACATAACCTAGCGAATCCAGCCAGCCCTGAAAGACAGACAGAAAGAGATGCAAATCCTTTAGGAAGTTTGAACTAAATGTAAGTATTTAGAAGCTGCTGAATTAGTTCGCCCTATGGCAGCCATGCCTCTTCAGTTATCGTAGAACAACTGTTAAAGAAATCATACATTTTTCAGCTGTAGTGTCCAATAGGTTCCTCTTTATGTATTTTAATATTGTTACAGAAAAGACAAAATAACAGATTGATGATCTGAGCGTTTGTTCACTTTTCAATTGTACAGAGTAGCTGCAACTCAACTATAACAGCGAAATTATTACGTGTAACCATAATCTTTTTCCCGAAAATGTGAGTCCAAAGATGCTGCATGCCAAATGTGGAGATTAAACGGCTTGTCAATAATTCATGAAAAAATAGTTCTACAAAACTTTTTTTTTTTATTACGCCAGCCTCTCATCACCAGTGTGTTGTGGAGTGTGAACTCTTTCTCCAGAGTTGAGTGATATTTGTTGAGGCACGGGTAAGTCAAGGTAAACAGTAGTTCAAGAAGAAGATGGATAAAGGAGGGAAGAAAACACGGAGGATGAGATTAAGGTGGGAAGAAAGCACAGATAGTTTCATTCTCACCTTTCATCTTAATGTGGAACTCCCCCAGATGGTTCTCCAAGTCGTTCTCCAACATGCACATGTTCTACGGAGAGAAAATATTTATTTTACCAAACAGAAATGAATTACAGAGCTGTAGTTTATAAATTATCCACATTAGTTAAGCTTTTTTTATACTTTAATGTATTCCTTTACTACTTGCTCATGCAATAGAGTGGTGCAGTGATTATTTTATTTAACGCAGAAGTTAGCATGGCAGTGGCTCCCTCAACGAAATAAAATGGGTCTTTTCAATTCAATTTGAAATAGTTTAGAAAATAAGATTTTTTTCAGCAGGATAATAACACCTATTTTATTTTTGTTTAAGCGTGAATACAATCTCCAGAAGTAAAAAGCTAACGTTAGGCTATAAACAAACTGCGTTTGACTTCATGTCACCACTGCTAAGCTAAAGGCAGCTAACGTCGCTAAAGTATGCTGAATTAGTCACTTGTGGGCAACCGCCGTTTTTATGACACATAGAAGTTTCAGACATGTTGGGTATTTAGCAGAGGTGGGAGTAAGTCATACATGTGCAAGTCATTAGCAAGTCTCAAGTCTTAACATACAAGTCTCAAGCAAGTCCCAAGTCACTGTGGTGAGAGTCAAGCAAGTCAAGTCAAGTCATTGTTCAGGTCAAGCAAGTCAAGTCAAGTCATTGTTCAGGTCAAGCAAGTCACAAGTCAAGTCATATGAAATTCTGATGAATAACCCCAGTTTTTAAATCAGTTAAAATATTGTGGTTATGAAAAGTTTTGTTTTATTTTCAACATAAACAGCAATGGAGAGTGGGGCGCTGAAATTATAACCCTATAAGTTCTAAAAGGGCTCTAAAGTGAATATTTTACATCAACATGTTAAGCCTCCTGCCCTGGCTCCCCTTCAGCCGGGTCACAGCATTTCTCCATGGTCTGTCTCCGGTGCTCCCATATGACACTGTCTCATTGTTTTCCTTACCGTGTCTGTGCACAAATAAATATTGCATCAAAGCCAATACAACGGAATAGTGTATGCACACACACACACAGAGAGCTCAGCAGAGCACAAACACACACACATCATGCGCCTTAGTGACCGGAAATCTCCTTCATAAAACGAGTAATAGGGGGATTAATCGGGCAGTTCGATGTGTGTAGAGGTGTGTGTGGTTAAAACGAAGCAGCCTGCGGTCGCTCTTCAGCTGTTCTAATGAAAGTAAACCCAGTGAAGGCGTTGCGAAAGGCACAGCTCTTTACGCACTGGTGCTGCACTTCTCAGAGGCGGAGTTACACGTCCCGCTGCCTTCTGGTGCTGCTCTTCTCAGAGGCGGAGTTACACATCCCGCTGCCTCTGGTGCTGCTCTTCTCAGAGGCGGAGTTACACGTCCCGCTGCCTCCTGGTGCTGTAGCGATTTCATGAAGTGAATGAGAGACGGTGTTCGAAAATGTACTTTCTCGTGCGAATGAGATACAGTCTCTTTTTTTTTTTTCATTGCCCTTTAGGGGCTCCGTACAATACAAAAACAAATGCAAATATTTAATTTTAAAAAGTAAAGTCCTTTCGAGTCATTTGTCTCAAGTCAAGTCTCAAGTCATGAATACCAAGTCAAAGTCAAGTCAAGTCTCAAGTCATGAATACCAAGTCAAAGTCAAGTCAAGTCTTTTGTCAATGTTAGTCAAGCAAGTCTCAAGTCCAAATATATGCGACTCGAGTCTGACTCGAGTCAAGTCATGTGACTCGAGTCCCCCACCTCTGGTATTTAGTGACACATTTCATTTTTCTAGAACAAAACATCAACATCTCTTCAGTTTGTGTTAACCACAGACCTCATTTCAGGCATCTAACCAAAAACATGTTTAAAAAAAAAGGATGACTTCAAACAACAAAACCGAAAGTGGTTAAATGCTTTTTCAGAGTTTTAGGACTCATTCCTGCACCACTCCATGGCCCTGTTCTTCCTCAATACATTTACAATTGTTCTTCATCCTATCTTATTCCACTTTTTCATTCCATCTCCCCACTCCTCCGTCCTCTTCATCTTACCTCTGTGTACTCTTTGTATCCTTTATTGGCTTCTGCTAAACTCTCCTTGGCCTCCTTGCTGCTCACAGAGGTGGTGTAAGCCTTCACCATCTTGTTCGCTCCGTCTCTGAGTCTCCTCTGCAGGCAGTACGCTTCGTAGAGCTCCTCGATCTGCGGAGAGGAAACACAGTTCATCTCCAATTTGAGGAAAATGTTACCCCCCTTCTTGAACGTACTAAGAAAGATTTTCAGAGATGGGGCAATCTCCCATTATCGCTAATTGGACGCATTAATGTAGTGAAATGAACACCTTACCTTCATTCTTATATTTGTTTCAATGTATTCCAACTTGTATACCAAAAAAGTATTTTAATACTCTGGACCAGCGGTTTTCAAAGTGTGAGGCGTGCCTCCCAGGGGGGGCGCCAGAGAGCTTCAGGGGAGGCGCAGCGTGAGAAAAAAATAACGAGAAACAGTGAAATCTAGCTCGTTAACTTCAGCTAACTTTATGCGAGCGGCAACATGGATCGATTTTTAGTGAAGTTGCCTAAAGTGAGAGAGGAGACAGCGTCTGGCAGAAAACGTCACTTGCATACTTTTGGCTGTCTGTGGAGACTGAGTTCCCCCACCTCGCCAAAAAGGCTGTAAAAGTGCTCATTCCCTTCACATCCGCTTACCTGTGTGAGTGCGGGTTTTCCGCATTGACTTTGATCAAAGCAAGTACCGGTCAAGCAGGGGCGGATCTACCAGGGGTGGCATGGGGTGGCAACTGCCACCCTAAAAATAGCCTTGCCACCCCAGCTGCCACCCCAGTTGGCAGCTTTGTTTTGAAATAAAAGTTGTGGCTCATCGGACATTTATGAGAGAAAATCCCTAATGTCCGAGTGCAAGTGAATGCAGCACAAGACGCGAGCCTTGTAACCCCTCCCCCGGCCCTGGCGCGAGCGTGGAAATGTGATTGACGGCGATTTCATTTGAACGGGACGGCGGCGGCGCAAAACGAGAAGCATTCGGACCCAAGCAGACGGAAGGAACGAGGTATTTGCGGTCTACAATGACAGAGAAGAGACTGTCAAGTTTGGCTGTACTCAGCATTGAATCAAAACGCACTAAAGCTTTAGATCTTAATACGTTTGTGAGGCGTTTTGCTGAACAAGATGGTAATCGCCGCATTCAGCTGTTATAGGCATGCCAACTTGATGCTCTGCTCACGGATGACTCGATGAGCATAAACTGTTAAGATGATGACCTTACGAGTGTAAATATATTTTTTTCTTTGTGGGGGTCTGCCCCCAAAAAACAGTTTTAAGTCCTGAGAAAGTCAAATGAGATGGTGTTTAAAACTACACTGCACAGCCAAAAAAAAGTAACCACTTTCATTTAACTAGGCCAGTAGGTGGTAAGGGCATTCCACTGGATAATAATACCCCTGCATTATAGCAACAACAACAACAATAATAATAATAATAATAGCAATAATAATTGGGAGGGGGGGCGCGGCTGTTCTTATGTTCTCTGAGGGGAGGCTCACCTTCCCACACTTTGAAAACCACTGCTCTGGACAAATATATTTCTGCATTTATTTGGAATAAAAAAAAACCTAGGATTCGTAAAGATTTCCTTCAAAGAACAAAACAATCAGGAGGGCTAGCCCTAACCGATTTCCAATTATATTATTGGGTGGCGAATGTACGGAATATGCTCTATTGGCTAAGTGCTCCTTCTACAGAGACACCAGCTTGGATTCTTATTGAATCGGCCTACTGCGGTAAAACTTAATTGCCGGCTTTGCTTGGATCAGCTCTTCCATTGGAATTGTATACCTAGAACAGTAATCAGTTAGTATATAATTCTCTTAGAATTTGGGTACAGTGTAGGAAACGGTTTGGATTACATATGATGTCTATACGATCACCGATTTATTATAACCATATGTTCCCAGCCTCTGTGATGGATTCTGCTTTTAAGATCTGGAATAATGGGGGAATACGTAGTTTTGAAGATCTGTATATAAACAAGGTATTTGCCTCATTTAGTCAGTTGACAGAAACATTTTGTATTCCACCCGGCCATCTTTTCAGATATTTCCAAATTCGAAATTTCACACGTAGCAAATATCCGCAGTTTCCAAATAAACCAGCAGAAACAACCTTAGATAGGATTTTTGAAATAAATGTGCAGAATAGAGGAGTAATTAGGGTGTTGTATAATGTACTTTCCTCCCTGCATTCTCCCTCTCTTTCGACAATCAGATCTCAGTGGGAAGATGATCTAGCATTTGAAATAACAGATGATAATTGGCAATCCATCCTTCAAAGAGTTCACTCTTCCTCAATTTGTGCCAGACATGGCCTTCTCCAATTCAAGGTATTACACCACCTTCATTTATCAAAGGAAAAGCTATCCAAGATGTATCCAGGGGTAGATCCCTTATGCAACAGATGTAAGTCAGTAACAGGGTCCCTAATTCATACTTTCTGAACATGTCCAAATCTTCATAATTATTGGACATCTATATTTGATACGTTTTCTAAGATTTTTAAAGTAAAATGTACCCCTTCTCCTCTTACTGCAATTTTTGGAGTCGTCCCGGACGACATTGTCCTTTCCAGACCTTATTCAAACGCTGTTGCTTTTGCTTCCCTAATTGCTAGGCGACTTATACTTATGAGGTGGAAGCAGGAGGCGTCTCCCACTCATGTCCATTGGGTGACAGAACTTATGAAGCTTCTACACATGGAGAAAATAAAGTGTACTTTGGGTGGCTCCACTTTTAAATTATATAGGACATGGCAACCATTTTTAACGTACATGGAAAGTTTGAAACTGCCTACTCTTCCCTAACTGATTCTTTATTTTATTTTTTACATTTAATAAAAAACTGAATTAGAACACAGATTTTCTATAGTCATTCATGACTAACATGTATTTTTTGGGGGGGTTAACAAAAAATGGACAACCTGCACTTTTTTTTTTGTCACTGAAACTGAAACTGTTTAAGAAAAAGGAAAATAAAGTTTATAAAAATAAAAATAAAACGCCATATGTTCCAAACCAGATCAAGTATTATTTCTGAAACAGTATGGAGCTCAAATGCTTTTTCTCTTGCAGGTTTACCACAAGGTGAGTACCTTTTTATATCCTGCTTTTTTACACATACTCTCTCCAGTACAGCGTTAGCTCTGAGTGTTAGCGATTATTGCTAATGTAAACAAAGACCAGATTATTTCCAAAACACGTAGCGCATTGTTTCTGATAGCAACGTTTCTGATAGGGCCATGGGCGTAAAGCCAGCACACATTTCCGATATGACGTCATATTGGCAGCAAATCTGGATCAGCTCCGTTGTACCCCCGTTTTTAGAGATTTGGGTACGGAGGAAAAGAGAGAGGGTTTTGTTTTCTGACACTTTGTGAGTTCCCTGACACACCGGGGACACATATTTATGTATAACAGACATCAAAAAGTGCATTTTGCATGATAGGAGACCTTTAATGCAAATTAATCACATTTCCATGTTTTTGTCGATATTTTAAGTGTCGGAAAATTGTCAGACTTCATGCCAACAATACAGAAATCATGTTATAATAAAGTTAAAACCGTCTAATTTCTCTTTCCAGTGTGTCATGCCTGTCTTTATGAAAACACCACACATGTTTTTGTCGCATCCCCTCCAAAAATAGGGGATTTTAAGCGTACTACTTTAATTCAATAATTTATCCAACATACATGTGTATTTTAACCACTACACCCAACACTCATTGCACACTGCAATATAAAACACAATATATTTCATTTCGACCTCTGCAGGATGCTTAATGTTGACTGAAAACTGACCAATACAATTGTTGCTAGTCAGAACTCTACTTAAGCTGCCACATGCACTGGCTATTTATGTTTGGTTTCAGAACAGAAAGGTAGGACATCTCCAACACTTGATATCTAAATATGACCATTTAGTCAGTCAGTGTCCACAAATATCAACCAGTATCTTCAGCAAAAGCTCTTTAGTCCAGGACTGATGCTATGTACTATAATGTTTTTACTGTTTAACCTGCCTCTGCAGATAAAGTAACCCAACAACAGATACAGAGTCATCCCACAACACAATCAAATGTCAGGGTGCATTAATGTGAAGATAGAAACACCTTCTAAATGTAACCAGACTGTAGAAAACAATAGTTTTTTTGGAACATTCCACATCACCCCCATTATCATATTATCAATGGACTCATCCAAACGGCACCTGGTCGGTACGGCAGGAACATTCCTATCAATCCGCAGTAAAGCGACTACAGACTGGCATGTTTTGTGTGTTGTGGATATACAGTATGTACCAGCATTTTTTAATTTCATATACCGCTGATAAACAACAACGTTTTGCAGTTATATGGATCAGACTGTGGACTGCCATACTTTAATATGAGTCAACTACACCTTCTAACAGAGGACAGGAACATCTAGATGCAAACTGTGTATTCACATACACAGTGTCCCCTATACAGTTGTGTAACTTTTTCAAAATGTTCTTGAAAGTTTATTTTTCTTTAACATTAACTGCTGTGGCGAGGTATTAACTGAGATCATGGTGGTCTTACCTTGCTGAGGTGGAACTCCAGTCGTCTGATGTACCGTTCTGTCACCTTCACTTGCTGTCAGAGGGAGGCACAGAGTCATTTTTATATCCAATTGGTCAACAAACCACTTTTTCCGCAATGAAAAGTCTAAATAAAGGCTTAGGTCAGTCCTACAAAAAAAAGGCATATGCATACTAACATTTCCACAGCACACGCAACGCAATCACACATATTTGATTTAAAGCCTGGAAGGAAGGGGCTTTGAGCAGTTTTAAAGATTTTTATTGTGCAACATAATGAATGTGCAGCGTGCTAAAAAATCCCGGAGACGTAAAAGTGACTGTAAATAATTTGTGTAGAGAAGCGAAAGTGAGATGGATCTGTTGTACTGATGGAATTAATACTGTGGACATTTAAATTACACTGAATTATGAATGCAGAAGGGAAACACGGAGAAAGTATTGAGTCTGCATTAATAGCGTCTCACTTAAATATGGTCATAACTAAGAGAGTAGCTCACCTTGTCCAGCTCATACAGGAAACCCTGAAAGAGAGAAACATTTGTTATTAAGTCGCAGCAAAATATGATGTACACTCTTTATGTTAAGTAATATTTTGCTATTTCAGAACATTTTCATTTTTACAACCGGAGTTACCTTCAAGATGTAAATGTTTTGTTGTGCCAGAAGCTAATTTTGATATTTTTCTCAACTTTAAAAAGAGACCTTTTCAAAACCTCTGCTTGCAATAAGCCACAAAACTCAAGTGCTTCTGTCCACATAAAACATAAGAAAATGGTCATAGAATTAAACCGGTAAAGGAGCGTTTTCCTTTTCACCGGTAGTACGAGCCAACAGAACGTACCAGTCTGGAGTTCCTCTTTGATTCTTTCATCTGTCGGCTGAGGCTGTCCGAGTCCATCTGATGGACCTGTAGGTAAGAGCTGAGGGAGAAACACTGGTTTAACATATACACATCACATCACTAATGAATTCTCATAAAAAAATATTTGTAAAGCTTGTTTTAGGTCAGAACATAAAAGCACACATTCACTATCAGGGTTTAAGCTTTTAAGAGTTTTGTAGAATTGAACCCAAATTGCTGAAAAAACGTTAACGTAGATAAGGATACATAAACACATGTTATTACATGACTTAGATGAATATTGATTCTGATTGGTCAATTTGCACATTCAGTAGCCTGCTCGTCTTGGACAGCAAACCGCTGCTAATGAAGCTCTTATCAAGGGAGTATGTGTTATCAAATAAATCCGCAGAAAGTAGTCTGGTTATCAGCTCTGTCCACAAAAACAGACCTTAGCTTTCAGTTTCTTTTCAGAAAACACCCCAAATACTTTGTGGAGATCATAAAACTTTGGATTCAAGCCATTAAGAAAAAAGAAAAAGAAAACAGCGCAAGAGAAGAAAAGAGGTTAAAATGTAAAAAAAGTAGCAATAAGCAGGATCATGTGCAGCAAGTGTTTGTGTGTGTGTGTACTCACTGAAGGCCTTTTTTCAGCGCCTCATAGACCTGATCAAGTCTCTCTGGTTGGGGGACTTTGGGTGGAGGGTTGGACTTGGTGGACATGGTGAACATCCTGCTGGCTCTGCTGGGCTTCCTGCTGACGCCTGGAGTGCTGAACACTGAGAGGCTCCTGCAAATCAGAAACACCAACATCAGACATATGACATTCTCAGCATCACATCACATCACACTGACACCATCAGAACGCTGATCCTGTGCCACAACACATATTAAAGTTGTTCTATGTGTTGCTGGAGTTCTGAGCTCTTCAGACCTTTTCCCTTCTTCTGCACCTTGGAAGTAGCTGAAGTAGCATGTAAAAGGACGTTCTGCCCCTAGTGCAAATTGTTCATGTCTTAATGATATATTTTTCAAATGATTCTGTTTTGATAAGCAGCTTTGTTTTGTTAAGACATTTAATATAATATGGTAGTGTATCACCTTTTGTCATTAGATCAACTAATGCCTTTGTTATTACACTCAATTGATCTTAATAAAAAAGTGACATTTTTAACACTGGGACCAGTTTTTATTAATTAAACACTGAAGAAGTATTTTAAAGCTACACCTCCTACGATAGAAATAACCCTATGTTGGTAAATCATTATGTAAAGGAGAACGTTTCACGATATATACATTATAAAGTTAAATGATACATTTTTGAACCGAGAAACATGTTTGAGTGTGTGTACCTGTAAGGCTTGTCGTTGGTGTTGACTCCAGTGAAGCTCTGGCTCCTAGTGATGGATCTGGAGGTGAGGCGTCTGGCGGGGCGAACAGAGAGCGACATGGTGGAGAGAGCTCGGGACGGACCCCCTGAACAGAGCAGAGAAGAAGAGCCATCAACACACTGCTGACACACAGCATGACAACCTGACCGGCAATAATATTCTGTCATCCAAGGCACACAGTCATAGAGCAACTAGGGAAAACTGAGTCAAATGGAAACTGAAACGAAAACAAACTTGACCAGGAGAGTATTGTTGCTGCCAGTAGCCCCGCTGGCTAGCCCCTGTCAGAGAAGAGCTCTTTGAAACCCTATTAGACCTTAACCTCTCTAACACGATCAGGTCACATGAGTTTCAGGAGTCCCTGATAATTTTTCATCATATCATATCAATAATTTGAAGTAAAAAAGTGTATAATCCTCAACCAGGAACTCTAGCATTAAACAGTGCAAGGTGATAGATTCCATGTCTCTCTTGGGTCTACCATGTCAAATGAAACCTGGATTCTAAGGTGCTACCCGAAAACCTTTCTTTGGAGGGACAAGATATTGTATACTAAGGCTGCTAGGGAGGCGTGTGGTGCAGTGGGTTGAGCGTTGGTGTTCAGATCAGGGGGTCACAGGTTCAAACCCCACTGCAGTCAGCATGTCGTTGTGTCCCTGGGCAAGACACTTCACCCCAAATTGCTCCTGTGGGGATTGCCCACAGTATTGAGTATGTAAGTCGCTTTGGATAAAAGCGGCTAACAAGTGACATGACATGACATGTAATGTAATGTAATGCTCCACCACTTCACAACAAGAAACAGCTAACCCACTAGAGCAACAGGATGAAATTGTATCTGAATACTTCAAACTGCTTTTATCCGTTGATTATTCTAACGTCAATGCTTTTAACTACAGTAATGCCTGCCCAGTGTCTACAGACAAATACTTCCCCCAAAAGTCTAGGGCCGGCCCTGCATGGACTATTGTTCCCCGCAACGCTCATCGTAACCTTCAATGGACAAACCAAACTTTATCGGGACTGTAGTGAAGCTGAGCATTTCTATAAAACAGTGATAAGCCTGGTTTCAGTTCCAACCAGAAATGAAGGTGGGAAATGACTGATTGACATGACCTGATAGATGGTATGATTATGCATATTAGGAGAAGAAATGAATTGTATTATGAAAATGGAAATTGTTGCAGTTTTGGTGATTTCCATATTTTTTTTATTTTCTTGTAGGCCAATATTCACTGGTCTAAGTTATCTACTCATTTATTTGAAGTTATTTACTTCATCAACTGCGAGTATGAAATTATGTTTATTAGATTTTGAATAGAGACCAATTTTAACTGGTCTCTATTGTTGTTCATTCCTCCTAAAATGTAATTTTAATTTTGATTTATTAATTAGATCTTGTGTTGCGATACATTACCATGAATCTATTTCATACTATTATCTAAAAATGTTTGGGAGCTACCGGGAGGCTCGTCTAATTGAGCGAGTGAGTATGCACATTAATAGCAATCTATGTGCAGATAAATGTTGGGTTATGTATGTGATGGTGTGTGTGGTTGAAATTGTGTTACATGTATGTTTTAGTTCAGCTCTCAATTTGAAAGGAAGTGAAAAAGAGATAACTTTTAAATTGCCATCTTAATGTCGAAAAAAGCTACCAAGTAAAGGGTTCAAATTGGCTCATATAAATATTTGTAGCCTAAGAAATAAAGTGTCTGAGATAGAGGAAATATTATCATGTGGTATTCATTTGTTAGCAATATCTGAAACTCACTTAGATGACACATTTAATGACGCTGCAGTGGACATTGATGGATATAGTTTATTTAGAAAGGGCAGGAATGCATATGGAGGTGGGGTGGCAGTATACATTCAAAAGCAAATACCAGCTAAAGTGAGATATGATTTGATGTCTGCTGATATTGAAGTACTTTGGTTGCAAATTAATTTACCACTTGAAACCTTTGTTGGTAGGATGTTGTTACAGACCTCCAAATGCACTGGAATATGTTGCACTGTGGCCTTAAAAACAAGCTGCAGACAATAACTAATACAGGTAACTTGGTACAAATGGTGACTAAACCACTAAACTAGGATATGCATAAAGAAAGATGGGTCAAAAAGTGCACCCATCTATATTGATCATATATTTACCAATTTTAGCCATGTATGTTCACAGGCAATATCAATTCCAGTAGGGTGTACTGATCATAATTTAATAATTATCGTGAGAAAGACAAAGGTGCCAAAAGCTGGACCGAAAGTTATTGTGAGGAGATCAATGAAATATTTTTGTGAAGTATCATTTATACAGGATGTTCAAAAGATATGTTGGAAACATGTATTTGAGAACGTCGACCCAGATGATGCTCTTGATGTTTTTAATTTGTTATTTATGCAGGTGATTGATAAACATGCACCACTTAGAAAGCAGACAGTAAGGAACTTTAGAGCACCCTGGTTAGATGAGGAATTAAGGGATCTAATGAAACAAAGAGATGATGCAAAAAATGTAGCTCTCATATCAAGTTATGAGTCGGATGGGCAAATGTATAGAAGGTTAAGGAATTATGTTACAGCAGTAAATAAAAAGAAAAAACAATTGTATTATGGAAATAAAATTAAAGATATAAAGGATGACAAGAAAAAACTGTGGAGTTTAGTAAATGGCATGATGGGCCGTAAGCCAAAATCCACCTCAGCATATCTTGAGGTGGAAGGGAAATTCTTGACTAAACCAGTACAAATTGCTAATTATTTGAATGATTTTTTTCTTGATAAAGTGAATAATTTGAGGAGAAATATGAATCAAACTATAAACAGTAACTCCACATTTCTAATACATTATTTAATTATGAAAAATAAGAAGTGTACATTTAAAATAGAAAAAGTGACAATTACAGATGCTGAATGTCTACTCGGTAAATGTAATGATAAACCACCAGGTGTGGATAATTTAGTTGGTACATTTCTTAGATATGTTGCTAATTTTGTTGCAGAGCCTATCTGTCATATTATAAATTTGAGTATTGATAAATGTATTTGCCCACAGGCATGGAAAATAGCAAAAATGATTCCACTTGCAAAAAATCCAGCTGGACCATTTTCTGGTACAAATAGCCACCCAATAAGTTTGTTACTAGCATTAGCAAAGATAATGGAGACAATAATTTTCAATCAAATACAAAAATACTTTGAAGCTAATAACTTTAACACTGTGTATCAACATGCTTACAGACCTGGCCATTCGACATGCACCGCTTTAACACAAATGACAGATGACTGGAAGGGCGAACTAGATAATAGGAAGTTAGTGGGTGCAGTACTACTTGATTGTAGTTCTGCTTTTGATGTCATTGACCATTCTTTGTTGTTACACAAGCTGGAACAATATGGTTTTAATTTTGATACGCTGAGGTGGTTAGAAAGTTACCTGACAAATCGAAGTCAAACTGTTTTTTTTAATGGAAGTCTGTCAAAGATGAAGACAGTCACTTGTGGAGTACCTCAGGGTAGTTGTTTGGCAGCACTTTTATTTTCTATTTTTACAAATGACCTACCATTAGTGTTAGAAAAAGCCAAAATTGTAATGTATGCAGATGATTCAACAATATATTATGCAGCATGGACTATAAGAGAGTTGACAAATGTTATGAATAAAGATCTACTACTGATATCAGAGTGGGTCAAAAATAATAAGTTGGTACTTAATGCTGGAAAAACAAAATCTTTATTAAAGGTCCCATGTCATGCTTTTACGGTTATTACCCGTCCCCTTGTGTGTTATGAAGGTTTTTATGCATGTGAACGGTCTGCAGAGTCAAAAACCCTCAAAGTACACCCTGTAGGGAGTAAAACTAACACAGAAAAGACCTCCCCAAAACGCCTCGTTGGAGATTTATCAGTTTCCAATGTTTTCTTCCTGGGTATCGTGACGTAGGGATACCCAGTATCCACGCCCAGAGCTATGGCCACACCCTCTGCCAGCCGAACATATATACTGTTGGAAGCTCAGGTTCAGTTCAAAACTGTATCCAGTCATGCCAACGAGGGTCTGTTTCCTGTCTTGTGAGCGGAAATCTTCAATGTATGCCTTACCGAGGGCAGAACCACGACGAAGTCAGTGGTTGAAATTTCTTGTTAACACTGTTCCTTCAGATGTTCGAGCCGGTATTGTACTGTGTGCGCGGCATTTCACGGACCAAAGCTTCGCAAACATTGCAGCGATTCATGCCGGATATGCACAGCGTAGGACACTGAAGGACGATGCTGTTCCTACTTTGTTGGACCAGCGGGAGATTCGGGTACACAACCTGTAAGTATGCATTGTTGTTTGTGTATTTATGATGTTTAAAACAAACAAGGTATATCTACCACGACTGTGTAAATGGGTAAACGTTTTTCGGGCTGATAAGCCATTGACACAGTGCTAACTGGGCTAACTAAGTTGCTAGCGTTTCCATATATCAACTCCAATGTCAGCAGATGGCCTTACATGTATCTCATAGCAGGAGAATGTCTGCATTCACACACGAAATACTCATAGACAGTATACTCCGGGTGATTTACCGTACGGTCAGTCGCAAAACTTAATTACATTATAGCTGGCGTTCCTAGCGTGTATGCTACCGAGCTAAAAAAGAAGGCTACCAAGAGCTAGGGATGCTAGGGAAAACATTGTTTTTATGCCAGCTACAATGAATGACCGAACGTAGCAGACTACCCCTATAAGATTGCAATTGTAAACATGTTCTTGCTAGCCTAATATGAACCACTATCTGTTGTTAATAGTAGGTTGGCATATTACACTGAACAACTAGCAAACGTAGGTTAGCATATTAATCTAGCTGGCAAGCTAACGAACCTAAAACAACTACGTTTCTCTAATATTTTGTGATTTGCATTTGATTTCGTCCTGCCAGATCAGGAAACTCCTGGGGTATCTGGCGGACAACACATGACGGGATGACCACTCTGATGCCTCGTCCTAAAAAGCCCCAGCACCAGCTTACAAAGCTGCGATAGGCAAGATGCCGAAAACGCCTATAACGGGAGGAATGGATGATATACAGTGTATATATGTATATTTACACATGTTCATTTTGTACATTTCTAAAAATAAAGTTGGATGGAAATACTTAGTAGCCTTTCTTCCCTGAATTATTTGCTCCTATAACATATCATTGTTGATGTTCCGCTCAGAGCCGAAAAAAGCACTGTGTTAGACATGGGCGGAGCCTCTCTGGTGGTTGACTAATCAGAACAGAGTGGCCGAGCTGACCAATCGGAGCACACTGGGCTCACAGGGAGGTGGGGGCAGGAGCTCCAACAAGCCGTTTAGGACAGAGAGTGAATACACATGCTATACAGAGATGCTGTATGAGAAACCAATGTGAGTTTGGAAAATTGCACAGTATAAATCTATTTTAGTATAGCTCAACAATGGAATTATGATCAGTAGAAATGGCCATGACATGGGCCCTTTAATAGGATCAAATCATCAGTTAAAAGGTGAACCAAAATTGCAACTACATTTAAACCATATTCAAGTTGAACAGGTCAAGGAGACAAAATTGCTAGGTATAACCCTGGATCATAAATTATCTTGGTCTAAACAAATTGATAATGTTGTATGTAAAATGGGAAGGGGTGTGTCACTTGTAAAAAGAATTGTAAAATGTTTGCCCATGGATATCAGTAGACAAGTTCTGGATGCTTTGGTTCTGTCACAGCTTGATTATTGTTTGGTTATATGGTCTAGTGCTGCAGAACAAGACTTAAACAAACTACAAGTAGCACAAAATAAGGCAGCACGATGTGCACTGCAGTGCTCCTACAGAACCAGAGTACCTGAAATGCTGGAGACACTGAAATGGTTAAGTGTCAGACAGAGGTCAACTTATATTTTGTTACATTTTGTCAGAAATATTACAGTGACTCACTCACCACATATATTATCATAAAGGTTTATAGCGCAGTATGCTCAACATAACTATCAAACACGACATACAATAGAAGGAAGGTTTGTATTACCCAAATCTAAATCAAATATGGGACAGAAAACAGTCAAGTACAGAGCCATGGTCAGCTGGAACTCTTTACCCGTCCATATCATTCAGGAACCTTCTCAAGTACATTTCAAAAGGTTGCAAAAAAATCATTTAAGTATTATAAAGTACATTTGAATTGTGCCTGTGGCTATGTATGCATTTTTATTATGTACACTTATTTGTATTTACTTTTTGTTTGGCCTTAGGATGGCGATAATTGGATGACCATTTTATTTTTCAATTCATACAGCACTGTAAATTGCATGAAATTATGAGCTGTTTTGTTTTGTTTTAATTTTGTTGTATGTATGTTTATGTATGTTTTGTGTGTGTGAGGACCCCAGGAAGAATAGTCAATGCTCATGCTAGTGCTAATGGGGATCCTAATAAAGACAATAAAGACAACAACAATAGAGCTGCAGTATGATAGCAGCAGAGATAATTATGATCTGTGTAGCTCACATTATACAGAGGGGGTCACAGCGGCTCAACATGACAGTGGCTTTGTTGATGCTTTAGCTAAGTGTCAGAACATTTTTGGACACCATGCCAATAGTTCAGAAATCCTCATATAATAAAGGAAAAAAACGTTGGATTTCTCTAACCAGTTGTCATGCATTTCTTAATTACAACAGCACACGTGTATTTGTTATATCTCCCCAAAATACAAGTAAATACTAGTCCTTTAAAGCATCTGATAAATCATGATTGAAATATTATTTCTTTCAATTGCCAGCACTATTTATAATATACTAATTAAAAAAATGTATAGCTGATGCAGCAAATGTCTTTATTTTGAAAAGCATGAAGAGCTTCTGATGTCACTCACAACCCATCATTCAGAAGAGAGATGTTATATTGTTTGGCATTCAAAATTAAAATGTTTTTTCACTAGTATTAATGTCACATCAAAAAGACTAATCCAATGAAGCTGCTGTGGTCTTAACCCAACCTCTGAAGTCTGTGTCCTGAAGCAGGGAGCTGTTATTGTGGCTGAAGTCAGCGGTAAATATGTGTCAGTTTAAGCAGTGTTTTCCTACTGTGGCCTGTCCAGTGTCCTGCATCCTGTTTCTTCAAACAGCTGAAAGGCCTTCACAAGACGCCTTCCAGAACCCCTCCCACAGAACAGGAAATGTCACAATCCTACAGGAAGTCAGAAGCCACTGCCTCTCCTGACAGGAAATTTAACAAAGGGAGATAGTCCTGAGGGCCGCAGTCATCTGGCTCAAGAGAAAAGGTCAATTCTGCTGGAGTGGAACTAAATCACAGGGGATGGAAACAATACTGACTTAACTGATGCTGTTCAACTTTTATATTATCCTTTTAAGTCAAATACAAAGGGTTAACATGTGCTTTTACTTTACTCTTAACTGGGATTAAGAATTCCCTTGAAAAGAGTAACAGCAGAGGAAGAATGTGGGTGTGTGTGTGTGTGTGTGTGTGTGTGTATGTGTGTGTGTGTGTGTGTGTTGTGGGAGTCTGTGTCCAACCATTTGTTGACTTAACCTAGTTTAAGTGCTCAGAGTGAGAACATAGGAGAGAGCGATAAGAGAAAAGCACATTTCAGAGAGAGAAACTGAGCCTTACAGTGGTGCAGAGAGGACAAATAAAGCAAGTGGAAAAGTTGGGTCATGCTGGGTACGTCACATCAAGGCACCTTCCTCTTTATCTTCCTGTTTGAACATCATGTTATGCACCATCTCTATCAGAAAGTCTAGATAATGAATTTGGTTTTGGTGCACTGTTCCTGCTCACTAAGAAGTCTCCACAAAACCTTTTATCTTAGTTCAATGGGTTATAGTCAGGCAGCTCATTGTTGAATAGCCTCCCAACTGAGATACTGGATTGTCCCACACTCAATAGCTTCAAAGGTCAACTCAAAGAATGGTTGAGAAACAAACATCCGTGCAATCACCGCTAAATGCACTTTAATACAGGGGTATCTCCTCTTGCACTTTATGTAGCTCTTGTATCTTCTCTTGCACTTTATATGTCGTTGCTGCTATATTGTATTACCATGTCATAAATACTTGTGTATGCTGCTCTTGCTCTTTTGCACCTTTTGCATATCATGTATTTTGTTTTTGCTATGTTTGTAAAATGTAAACTTCTTAAATGTTTTATGTGAGGGACTGCAAATGGAAATTAGCTCAAAGCTAAATCTGGCACTGTTACGCTTGACACATTTTAATGTTTTAAGTGTTCAATTAGTTGTCAGTCTTTTACCAATGCCACCATAAAGTGGGCAACAAAGAAACAACATCCTAGAGTCGCCGGTTCAAGTCCCTATTGGACCATTATACTGGTAGCTGGAGAGGTGGCAGTTCACCTCCTGGACACTGCCAAGGTGTCCTTGAGCAAGGCACAAATCCCTAACTGCTCCAGACAGCCTCTTTGCTCTGACACCTCTTAATTAAAAGAATGCATGTGTTTATGCATGTGTCTATTCAGGCCTGTATTCAAACCTATGGTGTGTTGGTCCTGTGCGTATGTATTTGTACAGTATATATAATAACAGAGAAATACTGAATTTCCCCTAGTGGGATTACAAAGGTGGCTTCTTCTACTTCATCTAATAATTAATGAAACAGGGTGACATTCTCATCTTTTTCTTAGCAAGTTTAGTTCAGACAGTACTATCATCATTCTGCAACTACAAGTGATCTATCGCCATGGCAACGGCAGTTGATGACACCCCATAATACGCCTAGTGTTGAGGGCTGCATCGTTATCAAACCTGTGAAGTTTTGGGCCGTTTGGAGCATGTTCAATGGAGTTATGAGAAGACCGTGTTTCATGGCGAGGGATCCGTCGCCATGGCAACGGCATTTGATGACACCCTATAATACGCCTAGATGTGTTGAGGGCTGCATCGTTATCAAACCTGTGAAGTTGTTGGCTGTTTGGAGCATGTTCAATGGAGTTACGACAACATCGTGTTTTATGGCGAGGGATGCGTTGCCATGGAAACGGCATATGATGACACCCCATAATTGACATAGAGCTGTTCAGGGCCGGACCATTAACTGTCATCTGAAGTCTGGTGCCGTTTGGACGATTTTCCATTGAGTTGGGACAACATCGTGTTTTATGCCGAGGGATGCGTTGCCATGGAAACGGCATATGATGACACCCCATAATGGACATAAAGCTGTTGAGGGCCGGACCATTAGCCATCATCTGAAGTCTGGTGCCGTTTGGACGATTTTCCATTTAGTTACGACAACATCGTGTTTTATGGCGAGGGATTCGAGGTAACGCCACATTATGTAACATCAGATTTGATGTAGAGCTGTTCAGGGCGGCAGTGTTAACCGTCATGTGAAGTTTGGTGGCGTTCTGAGCATGTCAGTTGGAGTTATGACATCATCGTGTTCCATGGCGAGGGATCGCCTAGCATCGAGCGAACGCGAACTTTGGCGCCAAATCACGGCTATGCCGTGCGAAAGAACAAAAGTTCCGTGATATAGTTTTGTCGCCCGTGTCTGGACACGCTACCCGACAAATTTGGAGTCGTTCGGATAAAGTCCCTAGGAGGAGATAGTTAAAGAGCAACTTGCAGGTTTTTTTTTTTTACTAGATTTATGCTTAACCTTGCCTGAATATTACAATTAAAAAAGTTAATGCAGGATTTGATATGTTTTTAGGGCAGGAATTCAGAGG
This sequence comes from Dissostichus eleginoides, assembly GCA_031216635.1. NCBI lineage: Eukaryota > Metazoa > Chordata > Actinopteri > Perciformes > Nototheniidae > Dissostichus > Dissostichus eleginoides. The sequence continues at coordinate 78,438 of JASDAP010000485.1, read as the reverse complement.
GGAAAGGAGCCGTTTTGAGCTCTGCTACTAAAAACTGCTTTTTTTTTTACGTCAAACGCGTCATATTACGTCACATGGGGGAGCAACTTTCTCGGACTCCTTCTCTGCCCAATCCGCGGTAGTAGTTTGTAGTTGGTTTGAGCGGTTGTGATTTAGTGAGCTGGTATTTTTCGGTAATTAGTGCGAATGCTGTTTACAGCAGTCGCACTAATCTTTATTCTTATTTCAACCAATACTTTGCCGTCGATTAACTTCAGCATACTTTCAGCTACAGAAACCATTCAAATATCAAACTATTCAGCCTTTTCAGCAATCGATGGGAAACTTTCAACTTTTTCAAAATATTTCATACTTTTTGAAATATTCAGCTTTTTAAACTCTTTTTTTAACATGGAAATCAATGGGAGGAACTTTCAAATCCTCTTTTACCTACACCTTGCGCCAAATGCTTCTCCTTCCACATACTTTCAGCTACAGACTTCATTCCAACTTTAAAATGATCACAAGACCTTCAGCTATAAAAACCTTCAGATTTTTCATATCTTTTACACTTTTTGAGATATTTAACTTAGTTTGGAGCTTGGTAAAGAGGCTTTCTTCAGATTTTAACATGAGTACACACTCATTGGGCAGCTCGTTAAGGCTTAGAGTGCGTGATGTCACAGCTAGAGTGGAGGAGAGCTTGAAATTCGCCTTACATTTTCTTTTTAAAAATGCCATAATTCCCAAACCCTACACTCCTGGGACATCATTGTATGCTCAAATTGTAGGAAAACCGTCTCTTACGTTTAAAAAATTAAACAAAAACATTAAACAAAATGCCTCTTGAGGGCATGAAGTGACAAAAACTTTCAACATGTCTCCATTAAGGCCAATTGTAAATGCAGCGTCATCTTTCATCACAGCACCAGCTGCACACCTTTAGTTAATCTGCCAAAAATGCCACATTATTGACCCGAAAGTACACAAAAAGCACACTTGAGACGCTCGTCAGGATCCTGAGACCTTTTTTACTTTCTTTTCTCTTCTTAATACACATTCATTCACTACTACTTACATCTGATATGTAACTCATTCAGCCTACTTTCAGCTACAGAAACCATTCAACTATTACATTATTCAGCTATTTCAGGACATTGAGGCTATACATGTTGTTGTTTATACCTTTTGTAAACCTTTTCTTTAAGCTTCTCCACTATTTTTCCAACTCTTCCAGTTTAACATTTCACTTTCAAGTTTTCAACAAAGTCATTGCAATGCATTTGAGCTGTAACCATTTTGATTCAAATCATTTCACTTTTCTGCATTTCTCCGCTAAGTTCAGCAACACACTTACTTGGTTTTTGTAGCTAAAAGCAGCTACAGAGACCATTCAACTAATAACATATTCAGCTTTTTCTGCATTTGCAGCTAAATTCAGCAACAAATGTTCACAGTTTACAGCATTCGCACGCATTTTCTGCAGGAAATGCTTTTTCTAGTTTTACATTGCATTTCACAATTTGTAATCATGGTGAGCTTGAGTTTGTGCAGGTTGCACAAACTCCAGCCTGTCAGGACATCGAGTCCACAGTTTCCCTAACAGGAAAAGGACCGGAGCTAGCTTTCGTTCCTGGGTGCGTTGTGCATGCACCTCCCTGCAGCACATACTCTCCACAGCTGAGGCCTATCAAACAAAACGTTTATCAGGAAACCGTATTACATCTCTCTCTCTCCCCCATTCGTTCCTCTCTCTCTCCCCCCTTCACTCCTCTCTCTCTCCCCTCCGGTACACAGCACCATAAGACGTAGTGTGGAGTTGCATTAGGTAACGTGAGATACGGCTGATACTTGCGCATTAGTTTCTGTTATGGATCAGTATCAACAGTCCTGCCAGAAACGTTACTATATTATTAATACTACTTTAGTTATAGCCTGATCAGTGTTTCCCACAGAATTTGATTCTATTTGTGGGGGCCACAAATAAATCAATGTATGGGAAACACTGGCCTGATATATGATAGCTAACTTTACAATGTTGTGATGTGACCGACATTAGCTAAAAATAACTGTAGCTAACGCCGGTCACTCACCAAGACAGCTGCCCTGTTCTCCACTGATTCTCCTCACACCACAGCTCAATTTCTCTCCGATGGCCGTTATTTCTTCTAATCCTTGGCTGCTCCTGGTCTCTTGGCCGCCTAGCAGGCTGATAATTATAAGGTTGTGGTCCGTCATATGCATACGAATATACATTTTCAACCTTTTCTGTGTCAAAACTAGCATTGTGAACCATGTTTATTAATACGTTAGACCGGCCGCTCTCCCTCATGTGACGTCACACACGGGTGGTCTTTTTTTATGCGGAAGTAAAAATGCCTTACAAAAACGACGCCAGATGTCATTGTAGTGTTTTCCTACACATGTATTCACTGGGGTCTCTAACCTGCAAGTACGCAAAGTACGGAAGATAAATCGCGTTTTTCAAACGCCAAATTCAAAATGGCCAACTTCCTGTACATTTTTGTATACCCCTCCAAGAGGCTTTTTGGTTCGTCTCCGCACCCTAGATATGCGTAGCGAGTTTCGTTCGTTTATGTGAAAGTTAAAGTGTGGGGAGTTTACGTTAAAACCGGAAGTGGGCGTGGCCTACGACATTTTTGACGTAAAGTTCCGGAACCCATTACACCTCGACATTTTCACCAGTCCTGACGCACGTGCAAAATTTGGTGAGTTTTCACAAATGTTGTGGGGGGCAAATTAACGAAGAGGGCAAATAAAAATCATAATAATAATAAATAATCGGACCAATATCAATAATGTGCGCGCCCATGTCACTAGGTTCGCGTAGGCTACGTACTGTCATGATTTAGGCCACTTTTTCAGTGCTTTTGCCCGTCGCTTTCCCTGTTTTGTGTGGGTTTTGCATGGTTATCGCTCGCTTCGCGAGAAATTAAACTGTACAGATGAATGAAATCTGCACAAAGCCTTCATTTGGGCTCCCCATTAATGTGTCATCATAAACTTCTCCCCTTCTGTTCAGAGTCAAAACTACAGACATCATACGAATAGTGCTCAATTTAGAATCCTGCTCTCTTTCCTGTAATATTTCATATCCATAAACCATCATCAATTAAGCAATAGGATGAAGAATTGAATGTCAGACAACATTGTCCCAGTGTAACTATCTAACTCTTGATGTAAGGCTTGGCTCATTGGTTTGTGGTACACCTGATCTAGAAGAGTGATGATTTATAATTCTAGGCTGATCAGAAAGTAAGCATCGCGAGGGTTCCCTTGACAAAAAGCTTTGGGATTTTTCAATTGGATTTTGAAATATTGCATAAAATAAGACACATTTTGTTCAGCAGTATAATCTCCACATATTAACACCAAGATGTTAAGATGTTGACTTTTTAAACATAGAAGCTTAAGACATTGTCAAGTGGTTCAGCTTCAGCTGTGTTAACCTCAGATCTTATTTTTTAGGCATTGAAACACAGAAATGTAATTTCCAAGTTTTAGGACTCATTCCCAGATCACTCTATACCAGTGGTTTTCAAAGTGTGGGAAGGTGAGCCTCCCCTCAGAGAACATAAGAACAGCCGCGCCGACCCTCCCAATTATTATTGCTATTATTATTATTAGGGCCTGAGCACGAGTGTGCGAAGACCTATTGTTATTGTCAGGATTATATTCATGTAGCAGAATTTTGCACAGCCGCCAGGATCGGTGAAAAATGTGGCATTCTGGAGTCAATTGGTTCAAATTGTCCATTGGCTAGCGCCACCTATGGCCAGGGGTGCACATAACTGGTACGCAGGTACGCATGCGCTGCAACAATCTGAAATGCGTACCGTCACTTGTGTCACAAAGCGCATTTGCGTACCGACGTTCTTGTGAAGCTTTTCCAGAAGGCGGTTAGATCACCGGACGACAGAGTCGGTCTCCGTGTGCACAAACAGGGCTGCTGTTAACGTCGGTCTGTACAACAGAATTGTGCCAAAACTACGCCAACCGGCTGCGGAGGGAGACTCCCCCCCTTCACTGGAGAACTGCGCTAAAACAGCTGATCACAACGTTCACGCTCTGTGGTCACGAAGTACTCCACTAGTCCCCCCCCCCCGTCGACTTTCCTGAAGTACTCCACTAGCACCATTAGCATAATGTTAAAAACAGTGAAATATTAACTTAAATTTCTATTTTTTGTTTTTCAACACCAAACTTAGTATACAGCATCGGTGGAGGGTCAGACACATTACAGTAGGAAATGAGCATGTTCAGTCGATAAATATGGCCGCCATTAATCAAAACGTATTCGCAAAAAGGCGGGGCTTAGAAATAAATGCTCATAACATGTACCCAAATATCACAGATTTTGGTGGATAGGTTCAGTCTGTCTTGGGGAATAGGCACACCAAAGCATTTTCATTTTGAAATCACATCAGTGTACCATCGGTTATAGCTCCTCCAGAGAGCCTCCTCTCTCCTCTCTCCTCTACATCAGTGTACCCTCGGTTATAGCTCCTCCAAAGAGACTACTCTCTCCTCTACATCAGTGTATCCTCGTTTACGGCTCCTCCAGACAGCCTCCTCGATAATCGATCCTCGATGAGCCTTTAGAGAAATTTGTTTTCCTTCGAGTTGGCGCGCCGACATCCATTTCCGGGTCGCTGCCGGAGGACCGAGGAGTCTAGGACGCGAACATTTGATAAATGAGAAACGGCTAATTTCAGAGGACTCGTGTGCATCGACTTGACGCCCAGACGACCGGCGACCCTCCCCGACACGTGCAAAGACGCGAAGGCCCGCCCACAACTGCGCACGACTGTGATCGCAGTTTTAATTATTATTATTGTTGTTGCTATAATGCAGGGGTATTCAATTGCATTTCAAAGAGGTCCAGTAAGAGAAAATGTAATTAAATGCTCTGTTTTCGCTGTCTACCTTTCTCTTCTTTGAGCACGCCATTTGAAATTCCTCCGACTGTTTCTCTCTTCTTGTCTCGACTCTGTGTGTGTGTTTGAATCTATCGTGCTGACTCACTGACTGCACCGATTTGATTGGCTGAGTAGCGTCACCTCCTTAAAACATTAAACAACAACTTTTTTAAACCTTTTTATCTTTATGTTTTAAACATTTTTTTTAACATTTTTTACATTTTCAACATCGTGGATAAATCCTTATATGCTCCCGGCAACACACTGAACATCAACTTTGCCTCCCTATTACACTCACCCCTACTTTAGTGGGAACATTGAGTCTGCATCTTTGATGCGCACAGGCGGATGATGCGGGGATGCAATGTAGACAGGAATAAACGCAGATCATCCTCTGGCTGCAGCCTTGACCGGTACTTGCTTTTGATCAAAGTAAGTATTATTACAATTAAAATAAAGGGCGGTGCCGGCCATCAACGGCCCGCTGACGACCGGCCGTTCTGTGATTTTCCAGAACACACAGATGGCCAGTCCGCCCCTGCCAGGACCGGTCCATGAAAATCCTCGCTTCAAATAAACGTGGTCATCCGTTTTCTGCCAGACGCTGTCTCGTCTCTCACTTTAGGTAACTTCACTAAAAATCGATCCATGTTGCCACTCGCATAAAGTTAGCTTAAGTTAACTAGCTAGATTTCACTGTTTCTCGTTATTTTTCTCACGCCTCACACTTTGAAAACCGCTGCTCTATACCTTTCTTAATTGCTTCCAACCAAACAAGTAAAAAACACCATGACCTGTACGGACAATATAAAGGTTTCAACAAAGTACCACCACTGTGGCTTTGTTCTTCTACTGCAGCCCACCTTTGTGCTGTACCATTGTTTTACTGTAAATGAAGGAAACATTTTAGTACATTACAGTACTGGTTGCTCTTCAACACGTGCTGGAGAACACACGGAACCAAGTATCCACACAGAGCATTCTGAAAGCTTGGTTTGGTTACGTTTGGAAGGTCACTTTAGTTAGGTAAGCCATTGAAAACCAAACAATAACTTTCCAATTAGCTAATACAGTCATATTCCAATATAAATCGGAGTTAAGTTTATTGTCATAATGCTGTATTTGTAATAGACAATCCCCCTTGCCCCCTCTATTACCCCTTTCTGGAATAGCATAGTAAACAATTAACTAAATTGTCCAGCAGAGGCGGCAAAATTATATTTGGTCATCTAGGACAAAATAAACACAAAAACATGTACAACCACAAACACACACATAGAAAACACACAAACTCAACGTTACAGTAAAACAATGGCAAATGAGGCTCCTTTCATGTTTACTTTATTTATTTCTAACCCTGATCCTAACCCATGAACAATTCCTCCAAAGTTGAGGTGTGTATTTGTACTATCATTCAGTACATAAACCCTAATGTAAAGCACCAACCTTGGCAGGGCTCCATGTCAGAGTTCCAGTTCAGACAGGGCAGTGGTAGTCGGCACATTCTCCCCCCCCCCCCCCGTCCTGTCCTGTCTGCTATCTCCAGCCTTGTTATTAGACTTTCATTAACTTTCTGTCAGCATCCAATCTAGTTTAATATTCTGTCAGAATTGTCTCAGTGTGTGTCCCACTCTGCTGTATTCTGTGTTCCCTACCTGATGCAAACAGTGGTCCACTCCTGCCCAATGATAACAACAGATTCCAGTCACACCATCTCCTCTGTTATTTATGTTCTCATACACACTGTGGACTGTGGCTCTGTGCCACACACTCTGCCTTCCACACGCTTTTGTGGTGACAGTGTGGGACACCACACCTATTGTTTGATGCTCTCTGGCCTCTCTCTCCCAGAGCGTTCTGGAAAACCACAGCCTGGCCCAAGCACACACACACACACAAACACACTTAAAAATAGGAAGAGTACTGCAGCATGTTGCCCAAATCATATGCTGATAAAAAATATCACACTAGGAGGTGCATATAAAGTAGATAACGATAAATGAAATAAAGCTATGGGTGTAGACTAGGACATCCCTACTGACTACAGTATATGGTATTCCTATTAGAATCTTCCTAGTCCATGTCAAACATGCAAACAGAATGGTGTTTTTCCATCTGTGTGGAACAACTCCATGATGAAACCTGCCCCTGATCTGTCATATAAGTCTACATTATAGAGGTAGCTGGATCAGCACACTTTATTAACTGCATTGAGGTCAATATTATTATTATAGAGTTTAACGGAATGTTGATGAATGAAAATAATGGGTTAGGAAAAGCATGGTATGTATTGATTATATTTATGGAATATCCTCTTTGGTGAGAACATGATTAGTAAAGACACGTTTGCTTATTTGGTTGATTTACATTTTAGTTTTGATGATTGAATCAATAGAGATCTGTTGGAGTTAATGTGTGCTGGTATTTGTAGTAAATGTAACAGTGTCTTAAAAGCCTTGCCAATAAATAGGTACATTTCCAGATAATGCTTGCTTTTGAGAATGACAAAACACATTCATAGTTCATAGTATAGTTTGCATTTTAGAATGCAATGTAGCAAATATATATTGTAGTTTTGATCAGTGCTTTAAGAATGGGGATATAGAAATACAACCTTACAGAAACTGTCTTGGAGTTTTCTTATGATTGTATGTCTACATGTATCCATATCCAAAGAGTTTTTTTAAAGACACCTACATGACTGGATTTGTTGCTAGATTGCTCAAATGTTTTCAGTAAAAACACAACTGATGTGGCATGATATACACTTCAACAATTATATTTATAATCACATTTCTGAGGGTTAACTTAACTGAAAATATAACTTATCTTATGAATAATACCTACAAATAAAAAAGTGAAATAATATAGAGTGGTATTTAAAACAACAGATAAACAAATGCAGCTTTTAAAAAATGTATCTACCGCAATTTGTTTGCATATCTGTCATCACATACTAATTCAAGTACAATATATTTCTCTGTCATTAGCGATCGTATCTGAGAAGATACCAGCTGTTCGATGAAATTGGTCAGCTTTAACATTTATGCTACAACAACATGTTTTCAATCACAAAGTACTCAGAGTTCCATGGCAATGGAAGCCTGTCCGGTTAAAATGAAAAACAACACCAGCATCGGTTAATGTTGTTGGTAACGCAGTGTGGTGGATTATGGGTGAAGGGTCTACCAGCTATAATGATTAAACAGTCTGTTTAAAGTTGAACTGCTCCTGCCTAAATCTATCACAGGTCTATGAGATGTACACTTTAGGCTGATTATTTGGGCAGAGGCAGTAAAAAGATCACGTATCTCATAATTCATTGTACAATATACCATCAATAATGACCTCAGCTCATAAATAATGCTGCAGTTCAATATATCTAACAACTGCAGTAATAAAAGTGCTGAACATCACTGTGTAACTATTTAACTCATATTTATTCTTAGAACCCATACTCAGCAATTCTGGGCACAGTTGCTCTAATTGCTCAGACAGGATAAATTATATTGGATGTATGAGAATTAGCTTTGAAGTCTCAAATTATTCACATCATTCATCGAGCATGTTTCGTATAATACTTTAGTCAATTATGGTGTGTATAGTCTAGCAGTGATAATAATACTTTGCTTTCCATGCTTTTTAATATAATTCTGGCTCATTTTAACCAAAAGATATCACCCTACATCAGTCTTATGTTTTACAAGTATTAAAGGTCTCCTATCATGCTATTTTTAGGCATATATTATGGGTCTCAGATATATAAAAAACATGTATATGATGTGTTTTGCTCAAAATACCAAACAGATCATGCATTTTAGACATCCCTCACATCCCTCTGTTTTAGCCCTTTTACTAAAGTGCTGATTCGGGGTGGAAGAGGAGGTGGAGCTAATGCCTGCTCAGAATTACACGGCAGATTCAGCTAAATGCTGCCGTGACTAAATGCCATCATGTTCCAAACCACATCAAGGATTATTTCTGAAACAGTATGGTGCTCAAATGCTTTTTCTCTTGCAGGTTTACCACAAGGTGAGTTCCTTTTTTAATTCCTGCTGTTTTACACATGCTCTGTCCAGTACTGTGTTAGCTCTGAGTGTTAGCATGCTTGCTAATGTATACAAAGACCATATTACGTCCAAAACAGTTGGGAATTGCTTCTGATAGCACCTTTCTGATAGTGCCGTGGTTCCGCATTTCTGATATTTCGTCATATCGGACGCTAATCTGGATCAGCTCTGTTGAACCCCCGTTTTTAGAGATTTGGGTACGGAGGAAAAGAGAGAGGGTTTTATTTTCTGACGCTGCGTGAGTTCCCTGACACACCGGGGACACATATTTATGTATAAAAGACATCAAAAAGTGCATTTTGCATAATAGGTCCCCTTTAAGGTTTTAATTTAATTCTTCATTGTCTCTGACATAAAAACATCACATTCATAGTTACATCTGTCTGGTGGCAGTGGAGGAGCATGCAACGCTGTCATTCTGTGTTGCATTGAAAAATGATTCAGGTTTAAAAAAACAGTGATTCAGGTCCACTTGGGGGATTATCAACGGATTATTTGAGTCATCAACATTTAGGGGACTGCCCATAAACTCCAAAAGACTTCTATGGCATTAAATCAATGTTAGTTGTGAAACAAAAGGATTTACTACATTCTTGGATTGTGCGAAAAGGGAGTGCACCGGAGTTGAGGCAAATTGTTGTAGTGACCAAATGGTGGTACTACATTTTAGCCTCAGTGTCTTTTTTCAATTGATTCCAATGAGAAAAGAGCGCCTGCTGCCGCCTCCAGAAAAAGCACTGCACTAGCTTCTTTTTCTGAGCGCTTCGTCTTTTTTGTGCAGCAGCTCCGAGAGCTTTGTGCTCTCTAAAAATTTTAACTTTTCAGAAAAGCAACATTGACCTGCCAGTGCCTTTTCTAGCCCTTACTTAAATAATTAGAGCCTAAAAAAGTTCTTCATTCATTTGACTAAGCTGAGAACGTCTGTAATGGCTGCTTAAGGAAAACGCAAATTCACATGCTCTATGGGCCCAGTGGATACGGAAGATCGCTAGAATATCCCTGGAAAATCCCAGGATTTTTGTTATGGAGAATAAGGCCATTTTGGCTTCATGCGTCATTGGGGAACTTTCATGAGAATGAACGGACTGCCTCCAACGCTGTATCCAGTTCTCTTTATACATCCTCCTGAGATGTAGCCACTGACAACTTAAGTTCACAAGGTGAACAAAGAGTCAGCATTCCTCTTGGGATCATTAATGCTTCATTTAATATTTATAATTTCCTCCCTTTAATACACCACTATTTCATACAGCTCGTGTTCACCCCCCCCCCCCCTTCCACATTATGTACATACAGTTAGGTTTCATAACTCCAGGCCCTTTCCTCCCTCATATTACTGTCTTTAGGAAAAGGAAACCCAGCAGGGAGTAGCATCCTGCGGGAGGGCAGGGTCAGGAACAGACTGGGGCGGTTAATGGATACACTGAGTCACAGGAATATCCCACAGTTTCCCTCTACATCGCTCACTTCCAGGAAAAGGATACTAGTATCTGAAAATAAAATGATGAAGCTGAATCATAACGAAACTTTGACAACAATTTTAATAAGTGTATATACAGAGAATTGATAAGTGATTAATATTCCCAAACCCTTATGGGATAGTTTAGCATTTTGGGGAATTAACTTAGTTATTTTTCTTTCCAAGAGTGAGTTCAGAAGATTTGTTATCAATCTCATGTCTGTGTTCTATAGGGGAAGAATGTTGATTCTACAGAATAAAGTGTGTTTACAGCTGTTGCAAAATGCTACTGCATATGTTAAAAAATAGCTTGAAGCTTGTTCAAGTTCCGGCTGCACAAACGGTGATAAACTGTTTCAAGTGGGAGTGGGGAGTTAGAAAGATGTTACTTTACGAGACCTATGTACCAAGTTATTAACACCTTGCATCTTTAAACTTGGAAATTTAAATAGAGGTTTTTGAATGAAATCCTCTTTAATCGTCAGACACATGTAGAAAACACCACTTGTGCAGTATTTAGCAGTTTGGGGGTCTGGTGTCTTACTGGTGTGAACTGGCACCTGTCAAAAGACCAGTTTACTCTCCATACCTGGTCCGGTCTGGGACTTGAACCAGCGACCCCCCGGTTCCCAAGTCTAGTCTATCTAAATTCTAAACAATATGAAGTGAATAAAAGTTACATAAACAATTTATTGATGAACCCAGCGTAAACAAAGCCTCAGGAATCCTGCTGTAAGAGTCACTATCAACATGCAGATAGATAACAGCATATTTCAGTACAATAATGTTCTGTATATCACATGTCTGGTCCCATTCCTTATAAAACCTATTTTCTGCCGAAATGAGTTATGTTCTAGTTCCGTGCTGGAGCTTATTTGATTCACAGTTTTTCCACCAACCAGTGCCCAAGAGGAGCTATGTCATGCCTTAACAGGTTACATCACTGCTTTTCTCAGCAACGCCAATGCGGTCTAGCAACTTTTTGCCACTTCATCTTGATGCTACTAATTCTGCTACGACTTTCTACTGTTGCGATAAACTGTTGTTGCTCCAGTGTTGGTTCTCTAGTGGTACCAGTTTTTGTGGCAAAATCCAACAACGCTAACTAACTACACAACCAAATGCCACTAACATGGTTATATAATGTAGCTGTCACACTGACTTAAACCCAACAACTCTAACAGTCGTGGTAGGAAAAGGATATGGGGGTGAGGGTGCATTAGCGGGGGGGGGGGGGGGGGCTAGTGGAGGTTGTGCGCATTTGCACTTCAGATGAGGTTCCCTCCACAAATGAGGCCCCACCCGCGAGGTGAGGCCCCCCGCACTCTGCGTGATCTGCGTGTAGGGAGGGGCGGCCCTGTATAATAACGTCATATCAAAGGCAGTCATTTGGTCAACACCCAGCAACGTCTTGTGAGAGCAGCGCATTCATCGGTGTTCGTTTTAATGCTGCCAGTTTGTTGACGGCCTGTGTGTTGATGGGACTTCTCATGCTCCCTACATTTTTCCCCTGCCTTTCGCCAGTTGTTAAACCCTGCTTACACAAAACTCCCATCCCTGATCTTGTCTGCACTGACGAGCTTCTTTTCTATAGCAGAGCAACAGAAGAAGCACACCTCATTATCACTTTCTCTTATATAGTGAAGCTTTTTATAGACTGCTTACACTAAAATGCTAACTCAAAAATAGTAACTCAAAATAAAACTTTTTTATTGATTTGTTTAGTGAACTTTTTGGCGTTGCAGTTACAACTCTCCGCCAACAGATGGGGGTACTGCAGCCCCCTCAGCATCCCCCCTTCCCTCGTCCATGGCGACTCCTCACTGTAAACACAAGCTCTATTTGCTCCTGTTAAACTGAAATGGAGGGAGTAGGGCTATTTATTCCAATGTTTTGAAACCACTCTATATGTTTCAAGGGTATGACACTATGCAGAGAAGTAAAGCTACAAAATCCATACTCAAGAAAAGGAAACAACCAATGCAAAAAGCTGATGTGGATATAAAATATTCACATAGCTGCCAACATGTCTTGCTGAGTTATAACATATTCTACTTATATTCAATGTTGTAATTTGAAATGCCAAATATACAACTATAAGTGAGTATTTTCCCAAAGTGTGTATTATTACGTAACGATGATAAGGAAGAACCACGGAAAATATTTTTCATTTTGGCAGTTCCTTAAAATGGAACATGCTGATGATTTGACATGCTCTGCAATATGAATTATCAATTTTTCAATGCTCTTTTCTATTGTTTTTGATTTATGCATACATGTTCCACCTGCCAGGAAACTAATACTGTAGTTTATATTCATTTGAGCACAGAGTAAAACAAAACAAACAACAACACATGATGAGAGCATTGTCTTTTGTCATGAATATTAGTAATGCAAGTTGCAAAAGTTTTATAATCCCAACATTTAAATCAAGAAAAGCCGGATGGATCCACACTTAATCCAACTACATTGTTTGCCTTAAAATCCTCTCATTGTGGAATCCAACAATCAAGCAAAACGATCGCTTAAATGGTCAGCTAAAATAATGGCAACCATGTGATTATGTAATAATTGTGACAGAACTATATTCTCATGATGAGGAATTGTCAACAATAACCATATTTCCCCCAGATCCTGATCTCTGGATTGTACTAACTACAAATACATTTTACGAAATAAAACGTTACAATTACAAATCCATATTTCATAAACATTTAGACGTAGCTTAAAACGCTCTTTAAGTAGCATAATTAGATCACATAAAATCTGAAGCCGATATAAATAAAGCAAAAGTTTGGCAGTTAAGTTTATTGTGTCACTGACCACTTCAACTTTATTCTAGAATCTATGTTTAGTGTGTAATGCTGCGCTGACTTCCTGTTTACATTGACATACAGATGTTTCCTGGCAAACCATTTAAGCTGATTCAGTAAATAACTAGTTTCAAATCAGCTGCTGGTTACTAAGAAAGTAGGAAGGACACACCAACTTAGTGATACATTTACAGCCCAGACCTTAAGAGCCAGGCTATGACAGAGACCGCCTTCATTACTAATTTCCTCTTTCTCCATTCTTTATAAAGAATCCTGCTGAGTTTAGCTGATTTTGTCAATAAACTCAACACTTCCTCCTTCCTCCATTTGTACTTGCTGTCATGGTTACTTCATCATAATACTCATTTCTACAGCATGAATCCCATTGGGAGAACATTGTTTTAACCATGGCCTTTGCCTTCTGTCTTGACCATTGTCATTCATACAGTCACAGTGTTAATAATTGAACATAAAACGGGATAACTCATGGGGCGAACGGGGAGGGGTCACAAAATGTGTCGTACATTTTATTTTTAGCATTAAAATGTGTCATTGATGAGACAAGGTAGGCATTATGTAACAAAAGCTGTATAGAAACTTATATACAACATTGTTGTCTTCTTTTGTGTGTGACTAAAGTGAACTTTAAAATTAAAAGCAACACAAAAAAACTATAAAAGACTATATTAATTTATTGCAAAAAAATTAAGACAAGTTACATCAATGTAATTGTTTCCTTTGTCGATACTGGCTGTTAAGTTATTGTAATGCAAGTATGGATACATTTTCAAAACAAACATTTAGCGTCAGCAGTCTGCATAAGACAGATCTAATGTGGATTTCTCAATGATTGTTTTACAAAGAATGTAATTTTTGAAAAAAACAGACTAGAGCCTCATATTAGCTCCAGCTGAACTTTATTGTATATGGATATTAATTTTGTTTATTGCACCAACACCAAACCTCTTGATCCCTTCACAGTCAGTTTGGACAACAGGAAAAACAACTAAGAACTGTATGTCACATGACTTTGACAAACATATTAGGTTCAAAATAAGTGACAGAAGTTTTTGTTGTTAGGGTATTTGATGTGAATTCTCCATCCATCAACTCCGTAATAAGTGACAAACCTGTTAACCAGCGACAGACAAACAGAGAGTTAATGATTAGAGTTAAGCTGGTCTGACTGAGCTGCACCGCTTCATACCTCCATATCCACTGTACATGGTGCCGTGGTGGTGGTCGTAGTCAAGTGTTTCTAGCGAGGGGTCCACCCAGTTCCAGAAACAAACTCCCAGTCCTTACTCCAAGTGGACTCCTAGTTGGTAAACTTTCCTTTTGCTTTTAGCCACTCACTATTCTGTTCACTTTTCTTTCTTTCCCGATCTATTTCCCTTTTTCTCTTTCCCCATATCCACTGTCACAGTTGGTAATCCTTCGTCCACTCACCTACTGATCCTCTCTCTCTCTGACACAATGATAAGAGGAGGGGGGAGGAGGAGGAAAAGGAAAAAGCAAGGCGGTCCTCCCATTTCTTCCCCACTGACATCACCGGTTTTTCCTGCCCCTCCTCCCTGCTGGACATATTGTTTCGGACCACACACACAACATCCTCCCGCCAGACTACAACATCCATCTGTACTAACATTGAGCGGCATCACTGCATGTGCACTGCACTGAACTCATTTGTGCTGCTTTAAATAGTTTGGAGGAATTAATGACACATTATTTATGAGGAAAAACCTCGGGGGAATGGAAAACTTAGTGTGCTAATTTTGTGCTGACACAGATAAAGTAAAGTGATGACTAATTAAGAGGGTGTTGTTCTGGGTAATAGTGAACAAAATAAGGTTTTACAGTGGTGAATCTGGCTCAACAAAAGCACAATGCAACCTTCATCAAGAAAACCACAGTGCACGCCAATTAAACGCATTGAACTTAACCATTTTGTAATGTAGAGTCAAGATATAGTCAGGGATGTTCTTTAGATTCCGCTACTCTCCGATGCACTTCGATCATTTTATGCAACTAATTGTTGGTGTTGCTTTAAAGGTTGCACTCGGTTCCCTCCATACCATGTTTGGCACAATGCTAATATCTGCCAAGAAATTCCCTCAAGACGTTCCTGAGATATCACTTGCACAAGAATGGGACAAATGTGAGGCCACAGTGAACTTGACCTGTGATCTTCTTCCAACCCTTTTCTACTTGAGTCCAAATGGACGTTTGTGCCAAGTAAGAAGAAATTCCCTCCAGTTCCTGAAATATCGAATTTACAAGAATGGTCAATCTGCCTCTAAAAGGCTAATCATGTGCGTCCTTCTTTTAGATAACATTCTACCTACGGCTGTGCCTCTCCTTAAAGGTCCCATGTCATGCTTTTCCGGTTATTAACCATCACCTTGTGTGTTATGTAGCTTTTTATGCATGTAAACAGTCTGCGGAGTCACAAACCCACAAAGTACACCCTGTAGCGAGTAAAACTCTAACACAGAAAATACCTGTCTATGCTGCCCCAGAACGCCTCGTTGGAGATTTGTCTTTTTCCATTGTTTTCTTCTTATGGTATAGTAAGTACAGTGACGTATTGGGTATAGTGACGTAACGTGACGGACTTCCTCTCACACACACACACACACACATTCAATCTTTTCTCAGCTGCAGCTCCGCGGATTTCTCAGCCTGAACTCAGCCTGAACTCAGCCTGAGACGGCGAGACGCGGTGGGGCTCGGCCTGGGCTCGTTCTGAGCACACAGTCACAGCCAGGCTGCAGGTGTGTGTGCTCGGGCTGGGTTCAGGCTTGGTTTTGCTGTGTCTCGCTGTCTCGCTTATCCCCCGCAGCAAGCCAGCTCACACTGTCCGCTCCAGCAGCGAGCCCCGCAACGTCCCGCCAACACCCAGACCCCACGCAGCATTCTCATCTGTTTGTCATTGCTGGTGTCATTTTCTGGTTGCTAACGCCATTGTAACACATAATCACTGATGTTCCGCTGTAACGGCGGTGGACTCATCAGAACAGAGTGGGCGAGCTGACCAATCAGAGCACACTGGGCTCATAGGGAGGGGGGGGCAGGAGCTCCAACATGCCGTTTAGGACAGAGAGTGAATACACATAATATACAGAGATGCTGTATGAGAAACCAATGTGAGTTTGGAAAATTGCACAATATAAATCTATTTTAGTATACCTCAACAATGGAATTATGATCAGTAGAAATGGCCATGACATGGGACCTTTAAGAGATGGGATACCACAATAGAGAGGCGAAGTCCCTCCCTTTCCGGTGGACCTCATGGGACCTAATTTCAGAAAAATATGTATTGAAGTCAATGGCGAGAGAAAAGTTATCTTTCGATCCCGGTTGAATTGTGCCATGAATTACACATATGATGTTTGTCAATCTTAAAAAATAATTTCCATGTCAAAAAAGTCACAGTTTGTCGTAAAACTGTTGAAATATAGGACTATGAAAAATACGCAACTAGAAAGACTACAAATCCCAGAGTCGCGTAAGTGATGTCATAATTGTTTTCCTCCACTAAATATAAGAGATAGCTAAGATAAGATAAGATGCCTGTGTGCTTTGTACCAGGTTGTAATCATACCAGCAATGGGTCTTGCTCGTTCTTTCGCTTCCCGTCTGATCAGTGGCGGCTCCAGAGTATTTTTGTTGGGTAATCTATGGTAGGGCTAACCCATACAGTGGTGGGGCTCAAGTCAGTATTTGCAATGTAATTACATACACGCTATATCGCCCCCATTGACAGTGAAACGCCAGGCGTGAGGTTTAGATTATGTGTCAATCAAAATTGAACTGTATGAAATAAAACGGCACATTTGTCTTGTAGTAAATAAAAAGGGCAACCTGGAGCCAATCCTGCAATTTCCCCACAGGTGAAAGAGTTGATATCCTGAAAACCCAACCCCTGCAGGGGGGTCTGGGGGGATTCTCCCCCAGGAGATTTTTTGAAATACTAACATAAAATACACATTCTGGTAGGCTACTCTCTTGAGAAGAACAATAAATAAATCTATTACTACACATTTAAAAAAATGAATGCCATTTTAGTTTTTTGTTCTGAAAGCTGAACCTGCTCCGCGGGGTCCCGCTGGCATGGCACTTGGTCTATATGCAGCATCCAGGAAAACACAGCGGGAAATCCACCTCACACTGTCCGCTCCGGGGGCCTCGCGGGGCGGACTCGTGAGCTCCGTAATGTCCTGCTAATGTACCGGACTGTAAAATATGAGGCATGTAATGCTTAAGTTACATAAAAGCAGACGCCCTACTATTTAAACTTGTTATTTACATTTATTTACAATTTCATGTTCACCAAGCTTCGTTACAAGTATCTACTGATATTTAGTTTGTGTGCTGTTATACAGTTTAACCTGTAGATGGTGCTCTACACTTACATTGGCTAGAGGTCTGACGTTCTGGTTTGGGATAAGAGCGAAGAAGTCAAGGGATTGCCAGAACATTCCATACGCTAACGTGTGTGACTTCTTGTCATTGTTCTCAGGTGGGTAAACTGTCTAGAAATGCATAAATAATCAGTAAATGTTATAAAATGTTAACGGATCAACTCAGTAACAGTTGGGAAAACTTGACACGGTTAATGAGCAATTAAATGCAATTTGAGGTATTTATGATAAGAATTGTCAACTCCGGTTAGCATGTTAGCATGTAGCTTAACTCGCGATGCTAGCGCGAGTTAGCCGTTAGCTTGGTATTCTTTCATATTGTAGCTGGTTAGCGATACACGGTCGTGACGCAATGATATAATGCCTTTCGTTGTAATTTAATGTGTGCTTCAGAGAAATGTTGGTAGATGAATAGAAGAGTTATCCAATGTTAATAGAGAAGTTTATTACCACATTAATTCATTACAGAAGTGGCCTAGCCATGCTAGTAGTGTGTTGTATTCATGTAAAATGCTATTGTGGTTAACTAAGCACCTTGCTAAGGCTCATTGTAAATGTTTGATAAGTTATGAAGAACACTTATTGTGTTCTTGTTAATATGTGTAGCTTTATAAGGAATGAGTTTAGTTAACATGTGAATGACACACTAAGAGTATGTGTAGTAACATGTAAGGTATATATGCACAATATACAGATAATTCATTTATTGTGTAAAGAAAAGGGAATATTACACATGTATTTAAGTTGATTTATTTCAATTCAGATTTTATTGGTTTTAATTAATTCTATATGTGCTTTTTGGCACTTAAGTAATATGTTTGAGCTTATGTGCTTGAGAAACATAAAGAACTATGTTATTTTGAGAGATATAAATATATTTTAAGATTTTGAATAAACCAGAACATTCCATACACTAACGTGTGTGACTTCTTGTCATTGTTCTCAGCCGTCTCAGATCCCAATCCTGAGACCGGTAACACTAACATGGCACTTATGGCGCATTTCCACTAAGGCGCGGAGCACGGTTTAAGCGTGCCATGCCGTGCGCGGCCCGTTTTTGGTTGCGTTTCCACTTGGCGTAGTACCGGCTAGCGGGTACTATTTCACAGTTTTTCTGGCCCCATAAAATCGAGGTTCTTAGCGGGCCAACAACCAGAATGAGTCGGGCTGAGTATGCTAAACTAGAGAGAGAATCGCTGGCAAGGGGGCTACAACTACAACTAAATGAACATATTTGACCGTGATTTAATTGTAATACATGTTTCAAAATGATGCCGAAGTAACAACATACTGATACCGGTTAGTAAAAACCATGAATTAATGCTTTGACAAGTCTGCAGACAGACGGCAGGCGAAAAACCTTTTAAAATGCGTGTTTTTCTAAATGGAGATCGGCTAAACTAACGCAGTATATGCTCCGACCGTCCACACTCACAACAACGGCCTATACAGACATAAATAAACCAGCGACTGTATTCGCCATGACACAGACAGTCTGTGGTTTGTACTTGTTTAACTTTTCTCTAGTTTCTGAACAGATATGAATGAGGAGCTGTGAGCTCTGAGTGCTAACAGCTAACGGCTGATGTTGTTTTTTTGTGGTTCACATTGAAGATGACGTCACGGCTCCGCCTACAATGCGTTACTATAGTTACTGCCCCAGCTACTAAACTGTAATGGAAACGCAGCATAAAGTGAAGCCAGTCCTAACAAGGCCTAACTATACCGTACTAAGCCGAGCGAGGCCCTGCAATGGAAATGCGCCATTAGTCTATATCCAGCATCCAGGGAAAGACAGCGGGAAATCCACCTCACGACGTCAATAGGCCCCGGAAGAAAGAAATGGAAAAAGAAAAATCTCCAACGAGGCGTTTTGGGGCAGCATAGACACGTCTTTTCTGTGTTAGAGTTTTACTCGCTACAGGGTGTACTTTGAGGGTTTGTGTTTTTGCAGACCGTTTACATGCAGAAAAAGCTACATAACCAGGGGTGCACATAACTTTTTTAGTGAGTTACTCAGATGAGTACCAGGAGACAGTGTTTGGTACTCACCCCACACGTAGCGTGGTGTTAATAAGTGCAGTCTTCCTCACTGTCTTCCTCACTGTCCTCTATTTACACTTCTTGCATGGTAGATGATGAAGATGATGAAGATGCACCTCCCTGTCCCTGTTTAAACCTCCAATTTGCTTTCTCCAAACTTGTTGCCAAAACTGTGAAGTCCTTGCATTTCCTGAGGCCGCGTTGAAGGATCAAATACTAAGAAATGATCACGTGACTTGAAGTCATATCTGATTTCAGAGGTGGGAAGGAACAAAGTACACTTATTCAAGTACTGTACTCAGGTACAATTTTGAGATACTTGTACGTTACTTGAGTATTTCTATTTTATGCTACTTTGTACTTCTACTCCACTACAGTTCAGAGGTACATGGTGTACTTTTACTCCACTACATTTATTTAATACCTTTAGTTACTTTACAGATTCTGATTAATGATGTGAAATATAATCAAGTGTTAAATCAGACTTTAGTTCCACCTGGAGTAAATTCACAAGCTACCCTGCAGTATACAAAGTCATTAAAACTAATTTTATAACACTTTAATGATCAATAATTATAAAACATATCATATATATTATTCTGAAATGGACCAATCTGCAAAATGACTACTTTTACTTTTGGTACTTTAACTATATTTTGATGAGAATACTTTTCAAATTTTACTTGAGTAACATTTTGAATGCAGGACTTTTACTGTAACAGAGTATTCCTACACAAGATCTGAGTACTTCTTCCACCTCTGTCTGATTTCAAACTCTTCCATTAACAGCCTGAGTAAGTTTGCAGCTGTGTGTTCTGCTCCACCTTGTTGTAAATAAAACTGCAGCAGCACAGCACAGAGCGTGAACGTTGTGATCAGCTGATTTTGCGCAGTTCTCCAGTGTGTGCGCGGGGCACAGAATGTGCACAGGGGAGTCTCGCACCGCAGCCAGTAACGTAGTTTTGGTACAATTCTGTTGTTCATACCGACGTTAACAGCAGCCCTGTCTGTGCACACGGCGACCAACTCTGTCGTCCAGTGATCTAAGCCCGCCTCCTGTAAAGCTTCACAGGTCCGTCGGTTCTGGCCTGCGCGGCTCGGCCAGCACCAGTTCAATCAGTCCAAGAAAGTCCGAAGATTTTTTGCAGGGAGCAAAACGCCAAAGTGGCTGCTTAATGTCTTTGGTTTTTTGGTAAGGTCTAATAGTTTACTCCACTGAGTGTTGACAAAAAACACGTGTAGACGAAATATGTGTTTTGTTTGGATGACCTATCAGGTACGCAAAGGCGCGTAGTGACACAAGTGACGTTACGCATTTCAGATTTTTGCCGCGCATGCGTACCTGCGTACCAGTTATGTGCACCCCTGTACATAACACACAAGGGGACGGGTAATAACCAGAATAGCATATGATTGGACTTTTAAAGTATGTTTTTAAATCTAAAATGGTTTATGTCCATGTTTAATAGCTTGTAGTCTTTTTTCCTACATTTGTTGCCCCATTACTACACCTGTTTATTATTGGAATGGTATAAAACTGCACAAAATGGCAGTTAGCTCAGAGAAAAAGACGGTGTTTGCTTTTTCTTGAGGTGGCGACGACATGCACTCACAGCTAATGTGAAACATTGAAAAAAGATGCTGCTGCTCAGGAAAAGGCTTAATGTGGATACAGGTCTTAACAGAGGAAGTTTGTTAGGAAAAGTAATAGGAAAATAAAACTCCACTTTACTTCGACCTGGACCGTAATAAGTAAATACAGTGTGCAGAGCTTTTTACATCTGAGGTGGCAGATTGGAAAATGCACACATGAACATCACATACAGTCACTTCCTGATTGGTGTGTCTTAATCACTGCAGCTCTTCTTTCTCTACTCCCTCTTTTCTATCATCAAACATCATGGCTTTATATTACTTCGCCTCCTTTGAAGAGGAAGTGCTGCATTATGCTTACAACTATTTTATAGCAGACTGATCAACTCAGAACTTGCTGCAGTTAGCCAGTCTGTCACTTAGTCAAAGATCATTTACAGACAGCAGAGACAGTGTTGAGACCTCCCTCTGCTGGTGCGTTTAAGGTCGCCCAAAACTCTGGCAAGATTCTAAATCCAGAACAACCAAATTCACATTGTCCTCTTTCCATATTTGCATATTTCCATACTTCCATATTTCTATCTTTTTGGGACAGTACCTGTGTTTGTTATTCTGACACAATACTGTATAGTAGCTATTTTATGCAAGCTTTTCCGCCACTACATTTTACTGTAGTACTCGAATATTCACAAAAGTTTCCTGATCGAAGTACACAATACAAAATATGTATGTAACTAAAAATACAAGAATACAAAAATTCGGCAGGTTATTATTTATAATATAAAAGTGTAAAATCTGTTAAAAACTGTTGAATGTCAAGTATATACAAATTAAAAGTAATGGACTGGATGTAGGCTGATCAGGTGCCAACAAGCCACATGTAAGGACAAAGAGTATGTTTGTGTGGGACAATGTGGGACATGTTACTGCCATGATAAGAGTTAGTTTAGATTTAAATATAATGTCCATTTAACCTTTAAAAATAAACATTTCTAGTGAATATATTAGCTTATCAATATTAATAACAATGCTTGACTATAAACTATGCAATTAAAAGGACTTAAATATATTTGGTTTGAATGGATTTTGTAATCTCTCAGTCTGAAAAATGACTGCAGGTGACCCTTAGCTGTGTTTCCAAACAGTCAATGGTTAAAAGCCAAGTTTTAGAAGGGCGACTGTTAATCAAATGTGGGATATTATCTCAATTTGCAAGACAAATGATAAAAATGCTGTGCAAAGTGTGACACCTGGTCACTCTCACTGGATGTAGAGCAGTTTTAGTAGGTTTACGTCAGTCTGATAGGAGTAATATAGAAAACCATGCTTACCTCAGCACATGAGAAACATTATAAGACGTAACATTTCTCAGGATAACTTCAGTTTATCGTAAAGGAAATGCCTGAGCTCGCTACAGGTCGAGGTCAGATAGTGATTTATATCATAATGCTGCATTGTTATGTACGAACATCAGAAGTTCACAGCGTGTCCTTTAAAACACTGCAGGAAGAAAGCAGCCTTTTGTTAGGCTAGGTTTTGACAGTTAAATAATGGTTGCATATACATTTGGAAATGGGATATCTTTTATGTTAAAGATGTATTGTAGATGCTGTACAGTCAGTGACAGAGTGGGGGAGAGCGTGAGAGCTTTAGGGGAGGATTTCATAAACAGAAGAATCCAGAAAAATTCACAGAGAAGACACGGAGACTGGCACAGCGTGAGACTGAGATAAAACGCAGACCCCCTGTCCACACCAAGGGCAACACACACACACACACACACACACACACACACACACACACACACACACACACACACACACACACACACACACACACACACACACACACACACACACACACACCTACCTCTTTTGAAGTTCATGCATCAATTTGTTAGGGAAGCTTTTATGTAACTTTTCTTAAACTTGATAAAAGCCTAATAAAACCGTTCAATCCGTGATAAATTTCAAATACATTTCAAAAATAAAAATCATTCAGATTACTTTTCCTCAAGTGTGTTAAACAAAAGACAAATGTAAGCTTAGAAATAAGAAACCAAGATATTTAGTATCAACAACATGTGCCCTGCTCAGAGATCTGAAATACAAAATAGTATCATTTACAAAGCATTTACCAATGTTTCTTCAATTAGATGTTGTCTCTGTGGATAGTGACACAGCTTACACTGAAAGGTAATGTTTTTTTCCCTTTTCCTGTATTTTTCCATTGTAATCCTGCTAGTAATCCCCATTTAAAAAAAATGCACCAGTAATCTGATTACTGTAAGGGTATATGATAACCTTTTTTCTGTATCGTAATTATGCGAAAACCTGTCTCATGTAATCTGTAACTCCCCAAGCCTTATACAGTTTGTTCTCTTCTGTTAAACATTCTGATACTTCAGCTCCATCTGCATATACCAAACACTAGTCTGGTGCCTCTCTTTTTCCTCTAAAATCTCTGTTCCTCACTGTGTGAAGTACCTGGGTTCATTCCAATATAAGATCACAGGGATTGCCGCGGGACTACAAAAAAAACGTTCATATTCACACTGAAGATGCGGTTTAATGTGAATCAGTTGCATTTCATTAACAATCCTCTTAATAAGGTCAGAATCGCCGCCAAAACTGAATTTGTGTGCATCCCTACCGAGTAGTGATCAAGCTTCCAGGAAGTGAGCAGGGCATTGAAGCACATTTTCGTAGTGTTTCTACATAATTAGTTTTAGTCCATGATGTTATTGTGCTCTGGAGGACTTTTTCCCATTGACTTTCATTGGAAAAGAGACGTCTGTAAATCAGCGTATACTTTATTTTTTTACTTAATGAACTTCCAGTAGGATCACTTCAATAGCCCTTATTTAAATCATTAGGGTCTAAAAGTTGTACAATTCGCTAAAGCCGAATCCAGAGTTATTTTCCATATCCCTTCATTTGACTGAGTAAAGACCAGCAGATAAGCTTAAGGAATAAGATAAGCTTAAGGAAAACTGAAAGTGCTCATGCTCTTTGGGCCCAAGTTTTGGAATGATCCGGGTAGTTTAAAAAAAATCGACAGTCAGTCCATTTTTGGCTTCATACGCCCCTGAGCAACTTTCATTGGAACGAACAGGGCCCTGCCTCCAGTGCTGTATCCAGTTCTCTTTATACATGGTAGTGCTTCCCAAGAAAACTCATCTTCATATTTAAGGAAAGGTTAGATATTATGAAAACGAAATGTAAAAATGACAATTATGTTTGCAGATTTATTGGCTGTGAACAGCAGAGAATCAAGAACAGTGCTGAAGTGTTTTTTCTGTGTGTAACCTCTTTTCTATTCCCTGGACATGGTTATTTTTAACCTTACCCAGGGAGTGTTAACAGAGCTCCACAATGTCTTGCTTCATACTTACATAATTTCACACGTACACACTGGTGCCCAGGTCCCCCAGAAACCTCTATTCTGGCCTGTGTTGCTGATGTTTTACAGCTTTTAAAAACGTAAAGCATGATACACCATCAAAGCACACAGTTCCTGGTTAGATATCAAAGTGGACATTGAGGTTCTTCGTCTGCGTCCTAATCCATAAATTAGGGTTGCACCAGTGATAAACATATTTACTTTTTTTTCTTGAAGGATTCGAATGAAACACTCTTTATTTGTCACACACATGTACGTAGAGCCATATGAAATCCACATTCACGGAATCGCGGACGGAATCGCGGAATTTACCAATAAAAATGGAATCAACTGTAAAACGTGGAATATTGCAGAATTTGCCATAATTTGGACTGAAATTCCGTTTTCGGGAGAACGATGGAACGTTTGGTGCAAAGCAAACATGACAGGGACGCTAAAGCGTGTTACAACGCACACGTCACTTCCACACTGCTTCACAACAACACAGCAATGTCCAAGCGTGTAGCTCAGGCCCGGCGCCACGAGGGGGCAAAAGGGGGCATTGCCCCCTCAGTTGTATTCTTTGCCCCCTCACTTTGAGCATCATTAAAAAAAAAGTAAATCAAAAAAAAAAAGGAAATCAAAAAGTACATTTAAAGGTGGGGTAGGTCATTTTGGAGAAACCAGCTCGAGTGCGCTAGAATTTGAAAATACACAACCGGAAAAAATCTGCCACTTCCTTACAGAGCCCCTCCTCCAACACACACGAACGCGCACATGACCAATGAGGGCACGAGATAAGTTTGTGCACAGATGGAAGGCTGACAGGCAGGTAGACCATCCAGTTATTTTAGCCGGGCCGGCTAAAATGATTGGTCGTGCTTTTCACAGTACTACGGCTTCCACAGATGACATTTTTTTATGGATTTTTTGTCAAAGCACTTAAGATATTCATTGCTATCGGGATGTTAAGAGCATTCCATGGAATACAACAACAAGTGTATCTCGAGCCGGTTTCTCAAACTTACCTACCCCACCTTTAATTTCACAATTATTAAATCACTTTAAATAATTATTTCCCCCAATACACGTTACTATGTTTAGATCAGATATGTGGGCAGGCAGTCAAGCAACGTGTAAAAAGCCTCAACCCCAAGTGAGCTTGTAGTCTTAATTAATGTTAGCGTGTGTGCTAAGTTAGCTGTAAACACAGTCGGATGGGTGAACAAAACGTCCCCGTTTTCCGGGCAAAGTTCCCGTTTTCGGTGGCCGGTACCCGGTTGAAACTCCCGAAAATGCTCCCATTTGTTTATGTGCGTTAAAAAACATAGAGCAAGGTGAAATAAAATGTTACATGTCAGTAAAAACAGAGTAACAGTGTTGTGCATGTTTGTAGCGTTAGCGTATTTCTTCTTCTTCTACTACTACTTCTTCTTCTACCTCTACTTCTTCTTCTTCTTCTTCTTCTACTTGTAATTCAATGTACCTGCCCGCGAAATATTGGACAAAAGAAACTCGGCTAGTAGTGTCAACTAAATCCAGAGTATTACAACAAAAGTGCTTTAAACGAGGTAAGTTACGAATTTATGTAAGTGTGGGATTGAATATTAAATGTGTTATGTTATGTATTATATAAACCATATTGGTACAATGAGCGACATCTAGTGACGGATTTTGGAACATTGATTTGATTTTTCTCATGGCAGTTAGACTCTAGAGACAAACCAGGGGACTTTATTTTTATTTTTAATCTGTGTCTGTCCATTTGGTGTAGTATTGTATCCAATATTACATTTTGTCTATATATTAGTCACTTTCTTATGAAATGCCAGGTTTTAGGCCTTGGTTTGAACATTCAATCCTGAAAATAAAAAATCAACCAGATTCATTTTTCTTTAATCCTGATATAGAGTAGATAGTAAGTAAGTAAGTACATCTGTATAGGAAGAAGGGTTAAGGGATAGAGGAGAAAAGGTTATGGTATAATTACAGAGCCTGTCAATTTATAAATTCAAATCAATGTTAGTCTGTTAACCAAAGTGCAGCCATCTAATAATGTACTATCTATTATTAAAGATCAGAGGAAAAGAACAGAATGAGAGGGGTAAATCCGGAATAAAAATAAAGAAGCAAAGAGATTGTAGAGCAGTGAGAAGGAAAAAAGCTTGGTGTGTCAATTAATTACATTGCCAGTATTTTTTGTATTTGTGAAAAAAAAATCGCCCCCTCTGATTTTTTAACAGCCCCCTCAGTCATTTCATCCTGGAGCCGGGCCTGGTGTAGCTGCTTCGGTATTAACATCATCTAAAAAGCTACGAAATTCCACACTAAACCCTCAATTCAGAGCACAGCAGTATCCGAATGATTTTTAGAATTAAAACGGAAAAAACGGAATTTGGGAAAAAATAAAATGGAATTTGGAAAATAATAAAACGGATTTCATATGGCTCTACATGTACGTCATGTACACAGCACAGCACACACACCTCTGCATTTAACCCGTCCTAGTACTAGGATGCAGTGGGCAGCTGTTGCACTGCGCCTGGGGAGCAGAGGGTCCTGGCTGAAGCACACCACGGCAGGGCCCAGGAAGTGAACTGGGTCCTCTCCAACACCAGTCCATAATCCTTATATGGGCTGTTCGACCCTCGAGACTGAGCTACTGCCCCCCCACTGACCTACTGCTATACCTTATCATACTATACCATGATGCTAGGGCTAACTTTCTCTTGCAATAATGGAACTGACTACTGTTTTGTTTTTTTTTCCATGACGTGTGCCTTATTCTTATTCTCAGTCTTAATTAGGATCCCCATCAGCACTAGCATGAGAAGTGGCTATTCATTCTGGGGTCCACACACACACAGTCAAACATACAGACAACAAAGAAAACAGCTTATCATTTCATGCAATTCACAATTCAGTATGAATTGAAAACAGAAATGATCATCCTATTATAACCATCATTAAGCCAAATATATATATAATAGAATCAGTTGTACATACCCACTGCCACATTTCAATTACACTTTATAATACGGAGATGTTTTTTAATCAAACTGTACTTGGGAATTTTCCTGAATAATATAGACCAGCAATGAATTCCAGCTGACCATGGCTCTGTATATGACTGTTTTTACCTGAAACAGCTTTAGCCACAGACATTAAACACAATTTCTTGCATGTAGCTTGAGTGAATGTATGACCCTTTTTCAGGGTAGTTGTTTTAAACACGTTAGCAGGGGATAAAGTCACAGGGACAAAGTTAATTAGCTAGCTAGCAGCTGTCTCTGACAGAGACTGTTGTCATTTTAGACTGCAAAATAAATACTCCCTGTCTCAATGAGTACTCTACTTTGGTCTCTGTGCATTAACCAATTTCTGACCAGTTAGGGTTAAGTTACTTCAACCAACTCTACACCTATGTTCTTATGTAAACAGCTTTTTTGTGAAGGAGCGGGAAGTGTTAATTTTGTGTTAAATAAAGCACAGTCAACACTAATAAAAATGGGAAAGGTCAGCTCTGTTTACTCATGTTTTCATTTTGTCCCTATCTTATACTGATTGTTAGGTGGTCAGATAGACACTCCTTAGATTGTGGCAAGCAGAGACAAACCCTGTACTGTACTTTACTGTATACAAATGATTTAAATAATGTTTCATTCTGTAGAATGACCAGGGTAATGAGCTGACAGACTGTTCCTACTTCACTTAGCATCACATGACTTGCCCTGTGTGTGTGTGTGTGTGTGTGTGTGTGTGTGTTGTGTGTGTGTGTGTGTGTGTGTGTGTGTGTGTGTGTGTGTGTGTGTGTGTGTGTGTGTGTGTGTGTGTGTGTGTGTGTGTGTGTGTGTGTGTGTGTACCCCTGCGAAGTAGAGACTTTCTAGTTAATCTCCAGCTGGCCAATAAGCAGCTTAACTGTCACTGGAGTGCTGCAGGCTAATTACTAGTTTGTAGCAAGTCTAATATGGTTCTGAGTCACACATCACCATCCTGAATGAACCCCTACTCATGTAAAATTATATATTAATCACATAGATGTTTACTGAAATGTTTCATTGTTTTTAATGTTGTTTTATGTGCCTACATTTTAATGTGGAAGTGAAAGTGTTTGTGCAATTAACATTAGTCTTGTGAACCAATTAAGTTGTAGAGCAATTTCTCTAATGACACAATGTTATACAATAATCCATGCTATTGGGGAGAGCTGATTGTTTGGTCTGTGACTCTACACTGTTGGCTGGTGAGCAGCATGTGCACCCAGGGAAACTGTGTCATTAGGTTAACCCTTCGTGGAAGGTTAAGCTGCTGCATGGACAGGTATAGAGACACATGTTTTAATCTGTGACCACAACCTGTTGATAGTGTTACACCATCCTCTGATCGACACAGAGGTAAACATTGGGAACAGCTTCCAAACTTGTTACGTAGACTCACGACAGGGATCATAGCAGATTTCTGAAACTGTAATAAGGCATAGTGCTGATGTGAGCTCTCGGGACTTGGGTTGAATTTAACCGCTAACCTTGAACCCATATTATTTAAAAGCACCAATGAAACTGTCAGGAAAAAATGTACACCTGGGTCCCATTTGGGAACCCACTCAAAGTGAATCATCTTGTGAGTTCAACTGGCTGGCATTTGAGATATTATCATTTTTAATCTTGTTCCGGTACGCCAAGTTCATGATCCTATATAAATGCTAGAGTAAGTCATAAAACACATTATCATCTGTACCACAGAAAAGGCTTTAACTGTAAAACTGCAACTGTAGTTGCAGGAGCTATTATTTTTAGACTGAAGCAGCAGTAGCCCACTTTAAAACAGACCCCTTGACTTTCTTGCGTACCTCTGCCCGATGGTTCACAACTCACCCCTGGTCTACAGGTGGGAGCCTCTTGATCTAGCCTCCCTGTCTACCTTTATCCCTTTTGGAGATGGTGCCCGATTGCGATCTTGTTTTACGTGTTCCCACAGCAGCAGCGCCGGCTCTTGGCCCCAAATATTGGTTCAACTGGGTCACCAACAATCCATCAGCAGTAGGTAATACCCTTGTGGAACACGAGCAACATGCACATTGTTGTTATTGTGAGGGATGTTCAGGCTGGGTGTTGCAGAAACATTAATGGTGACGTCATAGCGTGGCTCCTCTAGTGAAAAACCAAACTGGTTCTTAGCTGGTTGGCAAGTTGAACCAATTGCGAACCAAACTAGCCCAGCACACAACGAGAACGGAACAAATTTCAGTGGAAATGTTTTAGGACCTTTAAAGAAGATCTATCCCAAATACCTAGGGGGCAAAACCCCATTTTTTGGGAAATCAGACATGGAATGTTGTAAAAGGTTGTCCACCAGAAACGATATCTAGGACCTTCAAGGATCACAACCTGGGTGGACAACCCGGTCAACTAGCTACTGGAAAGCTACAGTGAGGGTCCAAACAATGCAACCCCTATATGAAAAAAAGTCAACAATTCTGGCTGGATCAGATGCCATCATTCTCTTTCTGATTGAATATCTCTGTGACAGTTCATAGTAAAGACAAACTGAGCTAACCAATTGAAAGAGCAGAAAATAAGCTTTCAGGTGATGCCTTGGTTAAGCATGTTCTCAATAAGGCCACTAGATGAAACTGTGCCTTTTTTTGTCTCTCCAAAGCGAAATCCATTTCAAGCAATGCACTTGTGGTCCTCTGGATTGTTTGCTGTTTCAAAATGGGTAATAATTATAATAATACATTTGATTTATATAGCGCTTTTCCTGGTGCTCAAAGCGCTTAACAAGCAAGTAAAGAAGAAAAATAACAACAAAAGTAAAAAGTGCTAAGCTATGTGGAATAAGGGCGAGGGGTTCGTCGATTAGGAGTTGAAGGCAAGAGTGAAAAGGTGAGTTTTGAGGGATTGTTTGAATGATGTGAGAGTGTTGGCACATTGGAGTAAATATACTTAAAAGATTATTTCTATATAACATATTGAAGGGTTTACATTAATATACAGAAGGTTTACTGCCGATGCTAATTTGAATTGATTCAATGTTTACAGATTTTCCAGCAAGTGAGAGGATTTTAAACTAGCTAGCTAGCGAGCTAGCCAGCACTGTTACTGTAAACCAGGGTTGCCAACTTTGGGTACCTGGCTGGAGTGAGATTTTGATATCATGGGTTTAATTACACATATGCGCTCTAAATGACTGCTATCGTGTCAGTAGCGGGACCTTAGCATATAGGATATATATATACAATATATACAAATACACAATATTGGACACAGACTATAAAGGGCACAAAGTTTCATTCACTTATGAAAGTCAAACACATGTTTGTTTCCACTGTTTTATTGTGTGCATAGGCCTGTCGCGATAAGCAAATAATTGACTTATTGTACGATAAATAAAAATGAACTCGATAAATTGCCATTTACATGAGGATGTGACTAGCAGTTTGAAAGGATGTACTTGAATTATTATATTATTATATATTATCATTATGTCAGTGGTCTAAACTGGTCATACAACGATGCCGACAATATTATCGTTTATCGCAATAATTTCCGGGAAAATGTATCCAACAAAATTAATTATCGTGAGAGGCCTATACATGAAACACACACACACAAAACAAATCTACGGACTTACTCCAAGCTGCCAAATATATTAATTAACGCACTCTCACTCTCATATACTCTTTGACTCTATTTTGGCCTAGTAGAACAATAAGCAGCAGACTTTTACTTTTGATCATTTCTACTGGATCTTAGATCTGCGCATGCGCAATACGGGTCGGGGATTGACCAACCGGCTCCCACTGCTCTGCTGTCTGTTAACGTTGTTAAGAGTGGTGGGGGCGGATCGACAGCTTGAGCAGCTGTCAACTCAACATTGTAAATAACCAACCAAAAACGATCGCCGGTTCATCTTTTTTTTGGCGTGAGAATAGTTTGGGCAGCGTGAGAGCGTGAGATTGAGAGTGAAAGCGTGTGTCACACGCCAGATGCGTGAGAGTTGGCAACCCTGCTGCAAACTACGATTCTTTAATAATTTGTAAATCAGTTTTACAGTGTTAACATTTAACAACCTATTAATGATGCATACCCACTTAACGGGAAGAAACTCAGCTAACAGACGATGATAAACGGAACACAATTCCAACACCAAGCGTCTAAATCGTCTAAAACGAAAACATGCTAACGCTACATTAGCGGCGATTTTTTTACTTCATGCTATCTGCATAAACGACATGTCATATGAAAGCTGAGATTCCACATATTCCATATATTCCATTGGTATAAGTTTCACCACTGTACGACCAAAACTCACTGAGCTAGCAGCCAGGAAAGAGCAACAACAACTTCACTTTACGGAGCCATAACTATATATGTCTTCACTTTGAGGTTTCAAAAGTTGTGTTCAAGGGCATAAAAACGCTGCTAAAGGTTAATCCAATGTCTCTGTGTTACTTTGAAATGAGGTGTATCATTGCTTTGATAACAAGATTATTCATATACCCCTTTTTGTTGTGAAAAATACTCATTCATTCTGGGCATGTCATTTTCGAGCCTGAGGCCTGAAAAATAAGCCCTGTGTTTAAGAGGTTAAGTAGCAAGAGGAAAGGATATAGTGAGTACATTAAGACAGACTGTACTGCATATGCTTAAAATATTGTAATTTCTATAAACTTTCTATTGTAATCAGTCAATTGTATCCACTACTTAATTATTACAGTGGTATTGGCCTGTCAAAATAGTAATCTGTTTGTATGTTCCTGCCTGTAGCAAGATGACAAGCCAGCCGAAGAAACGTGTGGCAGACATTGCTATGGCGCTGAAGCATGAAGCATGTAAAAAGAGCTGTGAAGACAAAACCTCTGACTACAAAAAGTGTCTTATATGTCAAGAACACTCTACGATAGACCTGTACTGTATTAATCCATCAACAATTTCAAAGTTTATAAAAGCCATGAATGCTAGACAAGACGAGGTCTTTCATAGACTGCACCATGCGTCTGCAGAAGAGAAATGGTTTGAAGACAGAACACCAAAGTGGCACCGGAAATGTCGAAATTGGTACTTAAATAAGAAGAGCTACCAATATGTTGAGAAGAAACGTCTTGCTGATGTGAGTGCAAGAGCAGAAGATTTGGCTGGTCCAGGATGTAGCTCCTCACAACATACAGTCAGGTTCACCAGGCGAAACACTAAAACATTTGAAGCCAAAAAGAGATGTGTCATCTGCAATAAGCAATGGCTGCGGGGAAAGGAACCAACCTCTAAGGTCTCCACAAAAAACAGTCAAAAGACCATTGAGTTGAAAGCAAATAAGCTGGGCAGAGATGACATATTGCTGAGACTGATTGGGCAAGGTCATGACATGGTTGCCAATGATATAGCCTACCACAAACCATGCATGAACAACTTCAAGGCTCAGCGCGTTCATTCTGGAAAGCCAAGGCTGAATCTTTATGCTGTTGCATTTAGTCGCCTTGTGGAAGAGCTGGAGGCTCCTCTTTTCCATGACCTGTCAGGATTCCTTGTGAAATCATTGCGTGACCAGTACCGAGAAATTCTGAGGGAGCTTGGTATCAAAACGGCAGATCAGTACCGATAACTACACTGAAATTTAAGCTGCAGCAACACTTTGGTGGACGTGTTTCAATTCTTGACCAGACCTGTGGTTCAGGCTTCATATGTGCATCAGCTGTACCCCTCGGTGATGCCCTTGAGAAGCTGAGGCGACTAGAAGCAGACCATAAGGAGGACGAGAAATACCATGCATTGCGGCAAGCTGCAAAGATTCTTCGAACAGACTGTGTGAATTGCAAGAGGCAAACTCATGAGAAGCATTCAACTGAGATATCCTTCAAATCTGCTAATGACATGGTTCCTGACTCACTCTTCAACTTCACAGCCATGCTGCTTAATGACAAGATACTGGAACTCAATGATGATGGAAGAGTCATTGTTGATCAGCCAACAGCAGAGAAAGCCATCATTATGTCACAGCACGTCCTCCGGCATGTTTCTGGTGTATCAACACCTTTGGGCATAGCCACTACCTACCACTTATTCAACCAGACACGTAGTAAATCACTCATTATGATGAATAACAGATTGGGGCTTGGGATCAGTTATGAACGTATGCAGCGTCAGCTGACAGCACAAAGTGAGAAGGTCATGCAGCAGGTTGAAACTGAAGGTGTTTACGTCCCAGAGACCATGATGAAAAACAGCGAGATCCCCCATGTGTTTGCCATGGACAATCTGGACTGGAAGATGAAGACACTGGAGGGTGGGAGTTTTAATGCCACCACTGCAATCATAATTGAAAACCAAAAGATTGTGCGGGTCCAGGAGGGTGCCAGATTCACCACTTCTACCTCGGACAGAAAGAAGACTCTCTCTGATGTTACTGACCTACCTGCTCCCATGTGTCACGTCTCCGCTAAAGACAGGCAGAGGTCCAGGTCACTTGAGCATATTGAGAAGCTAGAGAGTCTGGATACTTCCTCAGATGGCACAGCTGAAGACCTGTTACTTATGTGGCGCCTAGCAAGAATGGTTACAACTTCAGAGTTGCTGGATGCTCCTCCAGATGCAGAATCAGGACTGCCTGGCTTTTCTGCCTTCTGTGCAGACCTCCACCCACACAGACCGGCCAGTATCATTGGCTATCTTCCTCTCATCCCAGCATCTCCAACTGATCCTGCTGTCCTGAAAGAAGAAATGAAACGGCTGGTCAAGACATCGCATGCACTGGGAGACAAGTATACCATTATCACTGGAGATCAGGCTACATATGAACTCGCAGTTGCCATCAGAGACAAGCACAGAGATGAGTTTTGCAATGTAGTCCTGCTGCTGGGGGGATTTCACCAAGCTCATAACTACATGAAGGCTGTTTGCAAGATCATCAGGGAAGCAGGTGCAGAGGATATTCTTGTTGCAGCTGGTCTGTGTCAGGAAGGGACTGCCAAGAAGATGTTTGGTGAGAAGGCTGACTACTACCAAACCATGCATGCTCTCAGGATCCTCAGTGGGCCATGTGGCGCTTGTACTGGCAAGCATTTGAGGCATGTGCAGCAGACAGAGAAACACAACATTGGCAGTCACAAGTAGAAAATGTTGTGAAGATGTTGTTTGAGAAAGACACCACTGCTACTGAGAAGTTAGAGATCATCCAGATGTCACGTCCACAGATATCAATCCTACAAGAACAGATGTTACTTTTCCAGGAATCTCTGAATGAGCACCCAACTGCAGTTTTCTGGTCAATCTTTCTGGAGATGTCAGACATTTTCCACAGGTTCATCTACTACCAGCGGGAAGGTTAACTGGGCAGGACATCTTTGTGAATCAGCACGAATGCTACCGTACCTCACTGCAGCAGGACACTACAAATATGGGCAGCAGTCTTTGCCTCTGTATTTGGCTGAGATGAAGAAACTGCCAGAGACAGCCACAGAGGCACATGAAGCACTGATGGCAGTGCATTTGTTGGAAGGAGAGCAGATGGAAACCACAATGGTGTCTCTCCTGACATGCTTCTGGAGCAGACATATAATGCAGATGCCAAGGAGGCAAGTGGTCTGGATGGTATTACACTCAATCGTGCTGCCAGGATGAAGTGGGTCTACACAAAACCACTCACTGCAGCTATCTCTGCAGAGCTCAAGTCTATGCTGCACCTCCATTCCTCCAGCCCCCACCATGAATCTGGTTGGAGTCGTGTCAACAGGGATGCAGAGATGGTAGTCAAGGTCATGGCAGCAGTAGAGACCAACCCATTTACGACAGCCACACCATCCCTGATAAATATATCAACTGGTGAGTGTGCAGATCCCACAGTCAAGGACAACCTGACAAGTGTGAAAGCAGTTGGTTTGAAGGCATTGTCAGATTCACTGTCCAGTGACCAGAAGAAGACAAGTGGTGTAAAGCTAAACACCTTCCATACACAAAACAGGATGAAACCAAAGAAGTCTGGTGGGAAAACCTCTGCACCTGGCAAGAGCAATGAAGTCACTGCCCTTCTGCGCATGACCCAGATCATTGCCAGTGGTGGAGAACTCAACATTGTTGACTTCATAGGCAACCACGAGTGCAGTGACCTTTCCCCATCCCTCTTCCAGGAAGATGGCACTATGAGAACAGGGACCAAGGCAAGCCTTGTGAAGATCTTGAAAGAGAAGACCAAAGTAAGCAGCATCCCTGATCTGCCCCAAGACTGCCTCAAGACAGCAGTAGTCGTAGATGCCATGTCCGCCATACGACACTGGTCTTTCCACACAGGTGAAGGATTTGGAGTGATCGCTGAGCGATACAGGCACCTGCTGCTGAATGATGTGCCTCCTGGCACTGACATCATACACTTCTGTTGTGACAGATACAGTACAACCAGCCTCAAGTCAGCTGAGCAGGAACAGAGATATGCCAGATCCAAACCAGCGAAAGTGTATGAAGTCAGTGAGCAGTACACAGCTCCGGATCCAAAGGAGTTTTTTGCAGTGTCTGCTAACAAAGCAAACCTGCTGAGCTTCCTTTGTGAGAAGTGGTGTGAGGATGAACAACTTGAACCTGGTCTTGGCCCCACTCATCTCTACCTGGGTGGTGGATTCAAGGAAGAGACGAAGAGTGTGGTGCTCACAGCAGGGTCTGTTATGGGTTCCTGCTCTTGAATCAACACAGCAGGAGGCTGACACTAGGATCTTCCTCCACACTCTCTACAGTGTCCAGAATGAGGGAGTTGACAGAGTTGTCATACATGCCAATGACACCGACATCATTACCACATGCCTGTACTATGGGGCAACGCACCTCAGCGATCTAACAGAGCTGTGGGTGAGAACAGGCCAGAATGCATACCTGCCTATACATAAAATAGTTGTGGCGCTGGGACCTTCACAGTGTTGTGCCATGCCCTTCATCCACAGTCTGAGTGGTAGAGATACCACTAGTTATCCATATTTCACTGGCAAGAAGGCATGGTTCAAGAGCAGCATGAGTCTGGACATACCTGCACTTGAAGAGTTTGGTGAGAACCCTGCCGATGCCATAACAGATGACCTCCTCAATCAGGCACGAGACCTCACCATAACTGTGTATACATCCAAAGCTGATCACTTTGAGGGTTCTGATCTGGGCAAACTGAGAGCATACAAGTTCCTGAACAACAAATCAACGCTCCTAAAGCTTCTACCCCAACAGAGAATGCATTTCTGCTGCACCTGAAAAGAGCTGCTCTGGCAACCATCATTGACAAGAACGCACACATCGCCAAGCCAGAAATCCCCCCATGCACAGAATTTGGATGGTCTCTGGACAATGGACATGTAGTTCCGGTACCATCTACAAAGCCAGCTTGGCCTGTGTCAATGAACAAGACAATCTCATGTGGATGTCTCAAGGGCTGTCAGAAGAACTGTTCCTGTGCAAAGAATGCAGTTCCATGCTACATAGGGTGCCGTTGCCAAGGACTGGCAACCAAATGCAGAAGGATACACACTGCCACACTTGAGAGCAGTGACAGCAGCTGTGACTCAGAAAATGAATAGAAAGCAAAAAGTTTTCTGGGATACTACCATGAATACCACCATGTGTACATTGAAAACATTTGTACTGTATATTCAGTGTAGGTTACTTTTTCCCCTTTTCTTCTTAAAACATTCACATTTTTCTAGTTCTGGGCCATGTGATTGATTATTTTGTGTTCAACTTCTGATTATTGTGTCATATCTGTTGATTTGTAGTTAATAACTAAGAAAAGA
This sequence comes from Dissostichus eleginoides, assembly GCA_031216635.1. Classification (NCBI taxonomy): domain Eukaryota; kingdom Metazoa; phylum Chordata; class Actinopteri; order Perciformes; family Nototheniidae; genus Dissostichus; species Dissostichus eleginoides. The sequence goes on along the minus strand of JASDAP010000485.1, from coordinate 40,975 downwards.
GTATGTGAAACTGAAATAAATGTTTTGCCACCAGGAATTTTGTTTATTTCATGATCAAAATAGGATATTTTTCACAAAAACAAAGACATTGATTTGCACAAATAATAAAAGGGTATTGATTTGACATTAAGTTGAACTTAATGTCAACTTCCAGATAAGTTTATCTCAGTTTGCCTTGTCCTATAACATAGAAAACCTTAAATTAAAGGGTTTTGCAAAGAAAGTGGCGGCCATCTTGAATTTCGCTGCCTGTAGCTTTCCAGTCTGTAAACTGAAAAATCTGTAAACATTGAATCAATTCAACTTAGCATCGGCAGCAAACCTTGTGTATATTAATGTAAACCCTTCAATATGTTATATAGAAATAATCTTTTAAGTATATTTACCCATTTTGAACACAGCAAACAATCCAGAGGACAACAAGTGCATTGCTTGAAATTGATTTAGCTTTGGAGAGACAAAAAAGGCACAGCGCCATCTAGTGGCCTTATTGAGAACAGGCTTAACCAAGGCATCACCTGAAAGCTTATTTTCTGCTCTTTCAATAGGTTGGCTCAGTTTGTCTTTACCATGAACTGTCACAGAGATATTCAATCAGAAAGAGAATGATGGCATCTGATCCAGCCAGAATTGTTGACTTTTTTTCATATATGGGTTGCATTGTTTGGACCCTCACTGTAGCTTTCCAGTAGCTAGTTGACCGGGTTGTCCACCCAGGTTGTGATCCTTGAAGGTTCTAGATATCATTTCTGGTGGACAACCTTTTACAACATTCCATGTCTGTAAAATGACTTTGCCCCCTGGGTAAAACTGAACAGAGACACGATTTAGTCTTACATTTTATCTAGGTGAAGCTTTAAATAATAGCGACTTACACACAATTCAATTCCATCTTGCCCAGGGACATGTTTACTGCAGGGGATGGGACCGAACCAGTGTTCCCCTGATTGGCAGATCCCCTAACCCCATTATTCCACTCTCATTGGCAACCAGTACAATTCACCTAGAATGCTGTTTGCCACCATCAACCAGCTACTGCGCTCCCCTGATGCCCTCCACCCTACAGGAGCGGGCAAAATGACCTAAATCTATTTCACAGTTTGTTTGTTTTTTGAACAGTCATGCTGTTCCTATTACGTTTGGAGTTGTGAGGGAAACCGGACTCAGAGTAATACAAAATAGTTTTTTTTACCACTTAATTACATGAAATGAATTAAAGGTGCCACATCATTAACATAGATATAACATGGAGTTACATTACATTTTGAATAATTTAACATCTTTGATGAAACTGAAAGCTGACAGAATGTTATGAATCTAAACCCACATGAAAAGGTTTGAAAATGACACTTTTGCGAATTCTCCTAAATGTGGATGGCTGCTCATTCTGTCCTTCTCTAAAAATCCACAAACCTAGGTGTCAGTTGAAACTCCTCCCTTACAATCCAGTCAAACATCATCTTTTTACTTTATTAGCATCATTTTTCATCCAGGAATATCCCATTGAGATACTAGATCTCTTCTTGCAGAGAGTTCTGGTCAAGGCGGCATCATGTAAACATTGTCATATGTTAAAGCCAATACAATACTAATATTCATAACACATTTCACATACAAGTCAAGGATTGTGTAAGATACAAAACGTAATGTTTGGTATGAATCTTTGTTTGTTATTACGTTTTCACACACACACACACACACACACACAGTAAAATATGCTGAAGACCGGCAAATCTAAATCTCTCCGGTCAAAAATAATTTCCCCTTAGCGCAATACTGCATCAGTTGCGCCACTTATGTGACAGACAAGAATAGTATGTGACAGACAAAAGATTATGTGACAGACAAGAATAGTCAATTCTAATGTCTAACACTTAATGTGGAGAAAGAGATGTCCTGTATGGGTTGATTGTGCGTTGATCTGTTGGTAATGCCTCTGGGTTCCGGTGGGCATGTAAACAAATGCATAACTTTGTGGCCTCACCCGGTTGCATATAGCGACGCTTATTGTTTAGGTGTCTTTTAATAAGCAGGTAGTCATATCATTAGCTAGAAGTAGCTAGATCTGATCGATATGGACATAAACGCGAGTAAAGTCTAATCTGACGGGAGAGAGAGATCAGCTGCTGCTGACGAGTCGACACGCAGCTCTGCATGATCACCTGCAGCGGTGAGCGGAGCAAAACACACACTTCAGGTTAGAATATCACACGTAGCTATTTTAATTACCTCTCAAACTACCTAAACTAGTTATAGATATGTTTAGTTTTACTGTCGGGTCACTCATTACTGATCCGCGAGCTGCATGATACTGACGGGCTGTCAGCAGAAGGAGAGAGCGCTCCGTTTATTATTCCCGTGTTATTGTAAATTACTGTACACTTTTGAATAATGTAGTTAATCTACTATAATTAGTTTGTTTAATATCGAATCATATCAATTTGTTTTAAAGCTCAATAAATAACAAAGAAGACCTTTGACCGGCACTTTTCTAATTTTGTCCGGAAGATTTAAACTTTAACGGACATTTTGACCGGCAAAAAAATATTCTAACGGGAACTCTGAGGTATATATACATTGTTGTGTCACAAGCATTAACACAAGGAGAAAATTACAGTTGAAAATGTTAATAGTCCACCCTCAAAAACTTCAAACAACAATTTGTTATTTTTGCATAAACAAAACCTTGAAACTCCATAATACACACACTCAACAATGTGACTTTGGTGGATAGAGGTTGTATTTGTCGAAAAGGATGCATATAAATACTTATGTCTTCCTTTCCCTACTAATGCTTAATTCCAACAAACAAAAGGCCTTCTAATCCTTTTCGAATCCCTTTCACCTGAACCATCTGCATGTGCACACTCCACCAGAGACAGAGGACGACACGCAGAGAGACAATCACTGACACAAACTGAAAACATGTCAATGAGAATGAGGAAACTGGAGTTAGAAGAAGAAGAGACTGCAGTTGAACATGAAAAAGGATGGAACATGCCAATCAGTGCGTCTTTAGAACTAGGCCCTCTGTTTAACATGTCAGGCATTCTGAAATGTTAGAAAATAAATTAACAATACCACTATTAACCAGCGTCATGAGGTATGGGCAATGCTGAAGAAGAAGAATGAGAGACTGTGGTGCAGTGATGACGTATTTTTGTAGGCCGACCTGAAAGTTACAATTGCGGTGGATTTTTTCACTGGATTTCGGAATATTGCAGAAAATAAGATCTGGTCCAAACACACACTACTGATTCTTAAAGCGTAAATGCATTCGCCAGAAGTAAAAAGCTCACGTTTTGCTAAAAACAAACTATATCATGGTTGCATGACATTACATCACCACCATTAAGCTAAAGGTGGCTAATGTTCGGCAGAATGGCGTTTAGTCGTCTCGTTTAGACACTTGTTAGCAACAGAACTTTCACCTGTGGGGTATTTACGGACCTATTTCATAGAACGACACGTGAAACTCTTCAGCTAACGTTATACTCAGACCTTATTTCAGGCATCTAACCAAAAAACGTTGACTTCAATAGAACAGGATTTGATTAAATGCTAACTTATTTCCGGGTTTTGGGACTCATTCCTGCACCACTCTATAAGCAGCGCATGTGTGATGTCAATTTCTAGTTTATGCAAACTCAATATTTCCTGTAAGTGATTTTCACAGCAAAAGCCTTCCAGCAAATGCCTAGGATCAGAGCTGAAAATAACAGCAATGACCAAACCTCCCTCTATCCCATACACACTTCCTTTGGAACAGAAAGCTAGGAGGTCAGCACAGGGCTAAATAGCTCTTTGAGACAGTGCAATATGTGATTAGTACAACAGCTCTGTCATTAGTAAAGGAACCTGCTTGAGTCACTCTGCACAGCTCAGACACACTTTGTGAGTCAGAGGTCATGTCAGGCACAACTTTGAGGTCCTATAATCACAGGGATCAACTCCAGATTGTTTTCTTAAGGTTCCACCCATGTGTACTTACAGCTGATTCCAAAGGCTTTGACCACAGATAACAATAATTAATGTTTGCGTTGACCACTGCTTTTAAATATAATACTCATCTCTTTAGGTTCAGTTTTAGGTCTTACTGTAGGGAATATCTTAACTCCTGAATAGTTATAAAAATTATTATTGGTCAGTTTTCTGAAATCTTTATTTCTGGAAGCTGCAGTTTGCAATGCTGTTGAACTATAATGCATTATAGTGGCTGTGGTTAAGAGGGAAATAGGCGTCTACCAGGCAGAGGGTCAGTGGTTCGATCTACCCCCTGCAGTCAAAATGTGGAAGTGTCCTTTGGGAAGACACTCCATATTGCTATCATAGGCCCTTCTATACATTGAGATAATGTGCAGCGAGGCAACAATGAAAAAGAACACCAACATGATGATCAGCATCCGAAATGAAAGCGTGGGAATCTTGCATCACCATGTCAGTGTTCTTTTTTAATTAATGATCAGGTCGCTGCACATTATCCCACTTATTACATGGCTACTTAATAAATAAACCAACAATTGATGACAGTATTGACTTAAAACCAGATTGCTTCAGATTGCTTCTGCTAAGAAAAAATAGTACGTTCCACAGCGTACCAACAGCTGGAACTGCGGCGACAGAAACGTATTTCAAAATGACGGCTGCACTGATCGAGGTTTTCTGTAACTGTCCAAGTCTGTTCAAATGTTCCTTTCTCTTTAAACACTGCAGAGCCCGTACTGTGTTTCTGTCAGTGTTTACTTCTTACCTCTTTTAAACCAGCACAGCCCACTTTGACTATAGTATTTTACTATATTTGAGTGTACTCATACTCAATGTTCTCACATCATTAAATGTGTGTAAATATTGTCTTTAATTTTTATTTGTTAGAATAGTCTTAACATTTTTTAAATAGCTGTTTTAACAGTACTATTTGGCAACAGTACAGTACCTACTTGGAAATAAAACCGATTCTGATTCTGATTCCTATCTGTCTTCTGCTGTTCCGATTATTGTTCACTATCTGTCTGTCTTCTTCTGTAGATTTTTCTGAATTTCAGCGTTTTTCTGTCTTTTAATCTCTTTCTGTTTTTCTTTCCTTGCTAGGTACAGTTTAGCCATAATTAATCCAAAGTTTCTTGCTCTCCACAGCTGGCGTTACATTTACTGGACTTTTTTCTGCGGATTGATAGGATTGTACATAGTCCCTTGATCTTCCTTAGAAACGGTCTGTTCTCCTTAGCAGCAGTCTGTTAGCGAGAATGAACATATTCTGAAATGTCCAAATTGACCAATCAGAATCAAGTATTCAACTAAGCCATGTAATAAATGACATGTAATGTAAGGTAATAGTAGATGTTGTTTCTAATATTCCCTGAACAATGTAAATAGGGCAGGTAAAATATTATAAACACCTCTTATATAGACAACTGTGTAGATCTCAACGTGTAGCAGGATCCAATGGCTGCACATAAGGGAAATTCTTTAAATAATTACCATGTATGGTGCAGGTTTAGAAATGATGGCTCCTTGTACCTACAGTACAACCCCACCACGCCCCCCCATTTAAAGAAAATGTTCCAGGCTCCAATACACTGTTTATCTGACGGGTCAAAGTAATTTACTCTAATAACTTTAATAGCACACACCAGCATGTGTGTGTGCACATTTATATGTTTCTATGTCCATGTTTGAGAGGTTGTGTGTGGTAATTGGCTGTTGGTCCAGTTCTTCGAGGAAGTCTACTCCACCAGAGGAAGTCATTAACTTCAAAGGATCATGTGTACGTGTGTACATATATATATGTGTGTGTGTGTGTGTGTGTGTGTGTGTGTGTGTGTGTGTATGTATATGTATGTGTATGTGTATGTGTATATGTGTGTGTGTGTGTGTGTGTGTGTGTGTGTGTGTAACAGGGAGGGACAGAAGTCTACTGTCCAAAAAAACTGAATGCACACTGGGTTAATCATGTCAGGTTGCTTTTTGGGCCTCAGAACTGCTTTACTGCCTGCCAACACATGTACATACACACATGCTTTACAATGTCACTCGCTGTGTGCTGATTAAGTTTTATAAAAGTGAAGTCGCACTCAAATTCAATCAGACAAGTTTTCAGTCAGAAGAGCAACACATGGGAATCAGTGGAATTACTGGCAGTCTCTTCTAAAATATATTCTAGTATTGCAAACAAAAAGTTACTGAATTGAACTGTTTGGTATTTTGAGCAAAACACTTCATAGACATGATTTTTATATATCTGTATATATCCGAGACCTATAATATATGCCTAAAAATAGTATAATAGGAGACCTTTCATATTTTTTTCACGCGTCAAGGATTTTAGGTTAATTGCGAGTGCTAACACCTTTTATTACCAACCTAAATTAAATGTGAATTTTATTTTAAACTTTGAATGTAATGTTTGTAGAAATTAGCACATATTTAAATATGGTACAATAGATCTTTTCTCCTTTTGTGAAAATACTTTGGATTGGAGATGAACTGTGTTTCCTCTCCGCAGATCGAGGAGCTCTACGAAGCGTACTGCCTGCAGAGGAGACTCAGAGACGGAGCGAACAAGATGGTGAAGGCTTACACCACCTCTGTGAGCAGCAAGGAGGCCAAGGAGAGTTTAGCAGAAGCCAATAAAGGATACAAAGAGTACACAGAGGTAAGATGAAGAGGACGGAGGAGTGGGGAGATGGAATGAAAAAGTGGAATAAGATAGGATGAAGAACAATTGTAAATGTATTGAGGAAGAACAGGGCCATGGAGTGGTGCAGGAATGAGTCCTAAAACTCTGAAAAGCATTTAACCACTTTCGGTTTTGTTGTTTGAAGTCATCCTTTTTTTTAAACATGTTTTTGGTTAGATGCCTGAAATGAGGTCTGTGGTTAACACAAACTGAAGAGATGTTAATGTTTTGTTCTAGAAAAATGAAATGTGTCACTAAATACCAGAGGTGGGGGACTCGAGTCACATGACTTGACTCGAGTCAGACTCGAGTCGCATATATTTGGACTTGAGACTTGCTTGACTAACATTGATAAAAGACTTGACTTTGACTTGGTATTCATGACTTGAGACTTGACTTGACTTTGACTTGGTATTCATGACTTGAGACTTGACTTGACTTGAGACAAATGACTCGAAAGGACTTTACTTTTTAAAATTCAATATTTGCATTTGTTTTTGTATTGTACAGAGCCCCTAAAGGGCAATGAAAAAAAAAAAAGATACTGTATCTCGTTCGCACGAGAAAGTTACAGGAGTGCCAAATAGGATGTGGAGCACACAGGAGACAACCGTTTCATTGCAGACTGTAATTTTTATGTTGGGAAATGGCAGTGCATACATTATTTTTGATATATTTCGAACTCGGACTCATTCACTTCATGAAATCGCTACAGCACCAGGAGGCAGCGGGACGTGTAACTCCGCCTCTGAGAAGAGCAGCACCAGGAGGCAGCGGGACGTGTAACTCCGCCTCTGAGAAGAGCAGCACCAGGAGGCAGCGGGACGTGTAACTCCGCCTCTGAGAAGAGCAGCACCAGGAGGCAGCGGGACGTGTAACTCCGCCTCTGAGAAGAGCAGCACCAGGAGGCAGCGGGACGTGTAACTCCGCCTCTGAGAAGTGCAGCACCAGTGCGCAAAGAGCTGTGCCTTTCGCAACGCCTTCACTGGGTTTACTTTCATTAGAACAGCTGAAGAGCGACCGCAGGCTGCTTGGTTTTAACCACACACACCTCTACACACATCGAACTGCCCGATTAATCCCCCTATTACTCGTTTTATGAAGGAGATTTCCGGTCACTAAGGCGCATGATGTGTGTGTGTTTGTGCTCTGCTGAGCTCTCTGTGTGTGTGTGCATACACTATTCCGTTGTATTGGCTTTGATGCAATATTTATTTGTGCACAGACACAGTAAAGAAAACAATGAGACAGTGTCATATGGGAGCACCTTAGACAGACCATGGAGAAATGCTGTGACCCGGCTGAAGGGGAGCCAGGGCAGGAGGCTTAACATGTTGATGTAAATATTTGTGTTGTACTCCTGTTATCACTTTAGAGCCCTTTTAGAACTTATAGGGTTATAATTTCAGCGCCCCACTCTCCATTGCTGTTTATGTAGAAAATAAAACAAAACTTTTCATAACCACAATATTTTAACTGATTTAAAAACTGGGGTTATTCATCAGAATTTCATATGACTTGACTTGTGACTTGCTTGACCTGAGCAATGACTTGACTTGCTTGACTCTCACCAAAGTGACTTGGGACTTGCTTGAGACTTGTATGTTAAGACTTGAGACTTGCTAATGACTTGCACATGTATGACTTACTCCCACCTCTGCTAAATACCCAACATGTCTGAAACTTCTATGTGTCATAAAAACGGCGGTTGCCAACAAGTGACTAATTCAGCATACTTTAGCAACGTTAGCTGCCTTTAGCTTAGCAGTGGTGACATGAAGTCAAACGCAGTTTGTTTATAGCCTAACGTTAGCTTTTTACTTCTGGAGATTGTATTCACGCTTAAACAAAAATAAAATAGGTGTTATTATCCTGCTGAAAAAAATCTTATTTTCTAAACTATTTCAAATTGAATTGAAAAGACCCATTTTATTTCGTTGAGGGAGCCACTGCCATGCTAACTTCTGCGTTAAATAAAATAATCACTGCACCACTCTATTGCATGAGCAAGTAGTAAAGGAATACATTAAAGTATAAAAAAAGCTTAACTAATGTGGATAATTTATAAACTACAGCTCTGTAATTCATTTCTGTTTGGTAAAATAAATATTTTCTCTCCGTAGAACATGTGCATGTTGGAGAACGACTTGGAGAACCATCTGGGGGAGTTCCACATTAAGATGAAAGGTGAGAATGAAACCATCTGTGCTTTCTTCCCACCTTAATCTCATCCTCCGTGTTTTCTTCCCTCCTTTATCCATCTTCTTCTTGAACTACTGTTTACCTTGACTTACCCGTGCCTCAACAAATATCACTCAACTCTGGAGAAAGAGTTCACACTCCACAACACACTGGTGATGAGAGGCTGGCGTAATAAAAAAAAAAGTTTTGATAGAACTATTTTTTCATGAATTATTGACAAGCCGTTTAATCTCCACATTTGGCATGCAGCATCTTTGGACTCACATTTTCGGGAAAAAGATTATGGTTACACGTAATAATTTCGCTGTTATAGTTGAGTTGCAGCTACTCTGTAAAATTGAAAAGTGAACAAACGCTCAGATCATCAATCTGTTATTTTGTCTTTTCTGTAACAATATTAAAATACATAAAGAGGAACCTATTGGACACTACAGCTGAAAAATGTATGATTTCTTTAGCAGTTGTTCTACGATAACTGAAGAAGACACCTGATAAAAACAAGAAATTACTAATAATTTTCTTTTACTCAAAATCTCTCCTTTTATTTAATGTGTTACTTGAATTTGCAAGTAATTTTGTATCTTCATTTTGATAAGTACATTTAAATCATAGCACCAAGTAAATGTTAACTAAAGTAATGGGTTGACCTACAACCTGTGAAAAGCTAGTCAAATATACCTGGGCAATGTAAGTAAAGGTGGGCGACGCCTCCATGACGTCAGAGGAGTTTGCGAAGAGAAGAGAGCATGGACCCTCGTCTAATATGAATACTCGTGGATTTTGAATCATGCAAGTATATTTTTGTACTTTATTAACTCTGTACATCCCCGTTAGCTTGTCAGCTTAATGTGGATACCAAAAAAACGTTAGCTAACGTCAGTGTTTCAGCTTAGCAATTTAGCTTGTTAGCGTGCTAGCTAATTTAGCCTGCTTTCATGGGCACACACAACAATATAATACTTAGTGGTTTTGTAGTTGCTTCAAATTAGTAACAGCTGGCGAAATTCACCGTTTTGAATACAAAATGTGGCAGTGTTCAGAGAGGTTTTTTTACTTCGGGGGTGTTCACGCTACATTTTCAAATGCTGCTCGGTAGTAAAGCAGTGTGTCCGCCAAACTGAGTTTTCCTTTACTGTGGGAGTCAAGTCGATTCACTCACATTCATCCGACTGTGTGTGATGCACATGTGTGCTTTTATTTCCTGTGTACACTGAGACACATAGCGGCACCAGCTTCCTAAAAAAAGGGTATGCCTATGTCACATTCACTGCCATGGTCGCTGCTCTGTGGGCCAGTCTGTGATGCGGCCTGTTTCACTGCAGCCTAAAGGAGAGGGGTGATGCAGGAAGACTACTGGGACAAGAGTTACTTTATTAGAAGTGTAACTCTTGGTGTCTCCTTCTGTAGAGCCTTAAATTGAAGTTAAGGCATAATCTTTGTTTCCAATATCTTTCTGTACTTAAAGTTATGTGTGTTCGCTACAATAATTGACATGTCTGTTCAACAGCACCACGTTTAAGTTAGACGGAAGCCGCCCTCCCACCTGATGGAGCTTCTGGAAGAGTCTGCAGCGGAGCTGATTAAAGAGAACCAGGTAAATGTTCTGCTTGATTTGTGTTAAAATGTGTCTGCTGTTCTGTTTGTACATGAATATCTCTATTCTCTAAAGGTAAGTACATCTTGCCATTATGTGAAAAACCTCTTCAGTCTCCAGTTTTTAAGTTAACATTTAGATAAAGTACATTGGAATCTAATTTTACTGTATAATATTTATATATATTTTCAAACTTACTCAATTTCAATGTTTAATATTCTGATTCAAAATGGGTTTTTCAGGAGAATTTATAGTTTGATAGTTTATTTTTTTTTACAAGTCTTTTTATTTAATTATAGTGTACAATAATCGATGCCATTTCATTTACATTGTAATATCACAATACACTCACTACACTCCCCCCTCCCTCCCTACCTCCCTCCACTCGAACATGCCCACACAGGCAAAACCAAAAAATGCTTATCAAGATAACTTAAACAACAGAGCAATGAAAATAAACAAAAGAAAAAAGAAAAACATCAAAGTAAAACAAACAAATAATTATACAATACAGCGACAATGTAGACAATGACAACACCACAACTAGTATTTCCGGCCGTCAGGACTAATAGCCACAGAATGCACCATTCCATCACTGGTCATATCTCAGATATATTTTCCAAATAAGAAAACAATGGCAACCACAGAGCTTTAAAAATATGTCCACGATTATATTTTTCCAATGTCATTTTCTCCAGAGGTAAAAAATGTGTTATCTGATCAATGAAAAGTTTAAATGTTGGGGGACGTTCATTCTTCCAGAATAAAAGTATACATTTCTTGGCAAAATATGTTATTGTGATTAGTATTCTGTAATGTTTGGGATTCAGTTTAAAGTTTGGCATGTCATTTAACAGGAAAAAACATGGATTTAGGCTAAATTCGATGTCTAAAACGGCTTTGGTGAGAGCATGAATCGAATCCCAGAAATGTTTCAAGAGATCACAATCCCAAAACAGATGCATAAATGTTCCTTCTTTTATTTTACATCTCGGACAGTTTGGAGAGTTTTCTTTGGAAATGTTATGCATCTTTATGGGTGTGAGGTCAAATTTGTTGATACATTTAAAATTTGCTTCTTTGATTTTATTGCTTGTGAATGGAAAATGTGTTCGTTCATAAATATTCAGCCAAGTAGTTTCATCTATCTGCATCCCTAAGTCCTTTTCCCAGATATTTTTTAAGGTTAGAAAGGACGACTGAGCTCTTTTAGAAAAAACTGCATTAAGTTCACTAATTTTACCTTTGATCGTGCTCGATGACATCAATATCTCCTCCTCTTCTAACAGTCCCGATCTCAATTTATTGCCTTTGATAATTGATTGGATCACGTTCCTAATTTGCAGGTATCTGAAGAAGTCCTTATTTGAAATGCCATATTCTGCTCTTAAATCATTAAAATAGATTTTAATGTTATATCTTTATTAAACAAATGTTTCAATTGGTTTATACCTGATTTCGTCCATTTGTTTATATTGATTGACAACAGATATTTGCTAAGATCAGGATTGTTCAAAATAGGAGAAAAGATGGAAATACCAGAGTTAACATGAACTTTTTTTGTACAGTCCCTCCAGGCTAAAAGTGTATTGACCACTGTAAAACATTTGTCCATATTTTTCACCTTTATTGAAATCTTTAACAAATATAAGAGTTTCCACTGGCAACGGGTCAAAGATATTAGCTTCTATCTGAACCCATAGTGAATCCTGTCTTCCCAGAGACCAAGATAGTACATTTCTTAATTGAGCTGACCAGAAGTAGTGTTGAAAATTGGGAAGACCAAGACCCCCCAAGGCTTCTGGTTTCATAAGAGTAAGTAACTTGATTCTTGTTTTTTTATTACACCAGATACATTTTGAGATATGTCTATTGTGAGATTTAAAATAATCAGCGGATAAATTACATGGTAACATTTGAAAAAGAAAATTACATCTCGGTAGTATATTCATTTTTATGACATTGATTCTTCCTAGCAGTGATATTGGTAATGTGGACCATTTAGATAAATCCTGTTTGATTTTGTCAATGAGCGGATTGTAATTCTCTTTAAACAGATTATCCAGGTGTGGTGTTATATTTATTCCTAAGTATTTAAAGCCACCTGGTGACAAATTAAAAGAACAAGACTTTTCCAGATTTGCTGTTGGGGTCATATGTAAGAAACAAGCATTAGATTTCTTAAAATTAATTGTATATCCTGAGTATCTTCCAAATTGCTCTATCGTGTCGTGCAGATGTGGTACGGAATTTTCTGGGTCTGTTAAGTAAAGAATGATATCGTCAGCATACAGAGAAATGTTGTCAATCACAATAGCAAAAAGCAAAGGTGACAGTGGACATCCCTGTCTTGTCCCCCTTGTTAGTGAAAACAAATCTGAGGAACTGCAGTTAGTGATGACCGTGCTTTAGGATTTATAAATTGATTTGACCCACTCTATGAACCGAGAGCCCATATTTAATCTGTTCAAAATAGCAAAAAAATTATTATTTATTTAATCAGGTTTACTTCCTGTTTGGAACAAAGCAAACATTTAATAAACTGAGCTTACTTGTAGTCATACTTTGACCGTAACTAATAAGAGTTAATATGGTTTCCCATATCCACACTAGCTACTATGCATATGATAATAAAGCCCTTTGAACCTTTTGAAGCTCACCCCATCCCTCTGCTTAAAAAGAACATGTAAAATCAATGGCTACTTAAATACTAAATTAAATAGCTAGCTCAACCCAATCAGTCTTAGTAAATTCACAGAAAAGTTTACAGTATTGTATGTTAACACTGATTTACATGTTTTGACAGAATGGAGGCAAAGATATTGTCGAAAAAGGACTATGCTGAGTAGGGATGGGTATCGTTAGGATTTTATCGATACCGATACCGCTTATCGATACCGGTATTTTTCGATACTCTTAATCGATACTTTTCAATAATTTGGTGCTCAAAATTATAGACATGATTACAAGATGTGAAGGTTAAACAACAGTCATTTTATTGTAATTTATTATTTAATGTAACTTTTTCAATGTCATACCAAGCAGGTATGAGTGTGTTTGACAGTGTGTCTCTGGAAGGGGGGCGGTATTTAGGGGCAGTTCATAAATCCATGTAAACATGACCATTATTCAGTTAAAACGAGACGCTGCGTGCGCACCTCTTAAACCGGAAGCTCCGGTCGGCTAACCATTATATTGCGTTTATTATTTATAATTGTAATGATGGATTATCAGTAATCATTTTAAAGTTACACAGAGACATTGGATTAACTGTTTTTATGCCCTTAAACACAACTTTTGATCACAAAACAGCAAACGTAAGACATAACTATCATCATGGCTACGTAAAGTGAAGATGTTTTCTTGCTCTTTCCTGGCTGCTAGTTCAGTGAGTTGTGGTCGTACAGTGATGAGACTTACACCAATGGAAGCAGCTTTCATGTGATATGTTGTTTGTGCAGATAAAATGACGTAGAAAAGATCGCTTTTGCCAGTTATGTGCTAAAGTAGCCGTTAGCCCTGTTAGCCCCGTTAGCCCGTTTTGCTAAGTGTTGATTTAGACTCTTGGTGTTGGACTTCTGTTCCGTGTAGGTAAAATGGTTAATAACGTCTGTTAGCTGGGTTTTTCCCGTTAAGTGGGTATGCATCATTAATAGGTTGTTAAATGTTAAGAAGCTTTGAGACGCTGTTTCTAGCAAGATGTTGCATCTGCCCCTATGGTTTGCCCCCGGGAGTCTCACAATAATAAGAGCGCTGTTAGGAGAGATGACGAGTGGCATTCACAGTGGCCAATCAGTGGTACTCAAGCCGGATACGTCACACGGGATGAGGGTTCCCAACCAACCAGAATTGTTTAAACTAAGGAAGTAGCGTAATTCATATACCGATAGCAGCACCGTTTGTCCAGCGGCTTAACGGTATACCAATACCGTCCAATCAGGTACCGGTACTGACTTAGTACCGGTTCTCGATACCCATCCCTAATACTGAGTGTGTCGTGAAGCTCCATGTCCCCCATGAAGTGCAGCAAAAGAAGACGCCACACCTCCCAACGTGTCCATCTCCATCGAGGGATCGGAGGGGCTTGATGAGTGTAAATGTTTGGTGGCCTTCTGCTCACGGGCATCATCCATGCATTGAACTTAAAGGAAGGGTCCACTCATTAGATAATTAATAAAAACTTCAGTATTTAGTGAAACATTATGTTTAAACCATACCCTGAAGAAATCAGCGATATTCCCCGGTAAATAATGATTTTATAGCTTTTTTATCAAAACCTGTATATTCCGTCAGGCAGCTGCCATTTTGGCCATTTTCAGTAGTCACATGATCCAAAAAACTAGGTCGTGACGTCATCTATGCGTTCACTTTGTAAACACACGAACAGCTGTTCGACGAAAACATGGCGGAGTATTTGAGTTCGGACTCGTCAGCCGAGGAAGAAGTTTTGAGCAATGTGGAGAGATTGGATGGGGGAATTCAGCCATATAGGTTCGAGCCAAGTGGCCAGAACCGTCAGGAATCCAGTGACGATGAGGATGAACAGCGCGGTGATCTTGCTGGAGACGATCCCTTTACTCGTGCAATTGATTTCGGGGGGCGAGTAGGGAGACCTGTACATGAATGGTGTACTTGCAGTCGGTGTGTAGCCATGGACAATCCTCTGATGAACATATGTTGTCATGAGCTTGAAGAGCTTGAAAATAAACTGGTCACCGACGACTTGGATTGCATATGTTTACACAGGGAATTCGGCACTGTGGTGTTAGAAGAAGCTGTATTGAGAACAGCACTGGTTGCCATGAAGGATGTGAAACGCACCTCTTAGGTTGAACCAATAAATGAAAGGTGGGTACATTTAACGGGTACAGCCCTTTCTTCTTAGCATTATATACTTTACAATTAAAATTAACATATGCACAATATTTTTAAATTGTAGTGCCGATTGTCAAGCATGTCAAAAATACAATGCCAAAAGAAAAGGGCCTGATGATGATGATGATGATAAATCAATCGTGAATATTAAATAAGAAAAGCGTTCATTTCAGGCCAAACATCTTATTTGTTTAATTCATCATTAAAAAGTAATAATTTCATACATATTTCCTTAGATATACCGATATTTCACAGTGTAAATAATATACATATATTGCTACCACAGATTAATTATTATGGTGGCATGATGTTGACATTGACTATGAAATTAAATGTATTAACCAAAACACGAGGACGTGTATCAGGCAACATAAATCACTAAAGAGATATATACAGCCAAAAAAATCTGAATAAATATATACATGAAGTGGACATTTTTTGGAACTTAGCTTATCTTGAAATATAATTTGTGATAGGAACACCTGTTCATTACGATAAAAAATATATCCTATTTGCAACAAAATACAATGAGGCATATTTCAATGGAATTGTGAGAACAATGGAGAGTAACCAGGCCCGGCGCCACGCGGGGGCAAAAGGGGGCATTGCCCCCTCAGTTGTATTCTTTGCCCCCTCACTTTGAGCATCATTAAAAAAAAAGTAAATCAAAAAAAAAAAAAAAAAATCAAAAAAAAAAGGAAATCAAAAAGTACCATTAAAGGTGGGGTAGGTAATTTTGAAGAAACCAGCTCGAGTGCGCTAGAATTTGAAAATACACAACCAGAAAAAATCTGCCACTTCCTTACAGAGCCCCTCCTCCAACACACACGAACGCGCACATGACCAATGAGGGCAAGAGATAAGTTTGTGCACAGATGGAAGGCTGACAGGCAGGTAGGCCATCCAGTTATTTTAGCCGGGCCGGCTAAAATGATTGGTCGTGCTTTTCACAGTACTACGGCTTCCACAGATGACATTTTTTTATGGATTTTTTGTCAAGGCACTTAAGATATTCATTGCTATCGGGATGTTAAGAGCATTCCATGGAATACAACAACAAGTGTATCTCGAGCCGGTTTCACAAACTTACCTACCCCACCTTTAATTTCACAATTATTAAATCACTTTAAATAATTATTTCCCCCAATACACGTTACTATGTTTAGATCAGATATGTTGGCAGGCAGTCAAGCAACGTGTAAAAAAGCCTCAACCCCAAGTGAGCTTGTAGTCTTAATTAATGTTAGCGTGTTTGCTAAGTTAGCTGTAAACACAGTCGGATGGGTGAACAAAACGTCCCCGTTTTCCGGGCAAAGTTCCCGTTTTCGGTGGCCGGTACCCGGTTGAAACTCCCGAAAATGCTCCCATTTGTTTATGTGCGTTAAAAAACATAGAGCAAGGTGAAATAAAATGTTACATGTCAGTAAAAACAGAGTAACAGTGTTGTGCATGTTTGTAGCGTTAGCATATTTCTTCTTCTTCTACTACTACTTCTTCTTCTTCTACCTCTACTTCTTCTTCTTCTTCTTCTACTTGTAATTCAATGTACCTGCCCGCGAAATATTGGACAAAAGAAACTCGGCTAGTAGTGTCAACTAAATCCAGAGTATTACAACAAAAGTGCTTTAAACGAGGTAAGTTACGAATTTATGTAAGTGTGGGATTGAATATTAAATGTGTTATGTTATGTATTATATAAACCATATTGGTACAATGAGCGACATCTAGTGACGGATTTTGGAACATTGATTTGATTTTCTCATGGCAGTTAGACTCTAGAGACAAACCAGGGGACTTTATTTTTATTTTTAATCTGTGTCTGTCCATTTGGTGTAGTATTGTATCCAATATTACATTTTGTCTATATATTAGTCACTTTCTTATGAAATGCCAGGTTTTAGGCCTTGGTTTGAACATTCAATCCTGAAAATAAAAAATCAACCAGATTCATTTTTCTTTAATCCTGATATAGAGTAGATAGTAAGTAAGTAAGTACATCTGTATAGGAAGAAGGGTTAAGGGATAGAGGAGAAAAGGTTATGGTATAATTACAGAGCCTGTCAATTTATAAATTCAAATCAATGTTAGTCTGTTAACCAAAGTGCAGCCATCTAATAATGTACTATCTATTATTAAAGATCAGAGGAAAAGAACAGAATGAGAGGGGTAAATCCGGAATAAAAATAAAGAAGCAAAGAGATTGTAGAGCAGTGAGAAGGAAAAAAGGTTGGTGTGTCAATTAACTACATTGCCAGTATTTTTTGTATTTGTGAAAAAAAATCGCCCCCTCTGATTTTTTAACAGCCCCCTCAGTCATTTCATCCTGGAGCCGGGCCTGAGAGTAACTAGAGTCATTTTGTCCAAACGCATAGTTCACGTCACGTCCGGTAAAATAAGTCATGTGACTCGTCAAAATGGCGCCGCCACAGGGTTGATGTTATTTCGGTAATTAATCAGCTTAAAATCACTGATAACGTCATCAGATTAAAAAAAAAAATAAAGACTGGCAGAGACTGGTCTGTTTTATCGTATGATAATTATTTAAAAATGCGTGTCATGAGCATTGCCTCCCTTTAAGTAACAAATCAAAGTTGAAATACGCTTCTGTCGTTTTCAAAAATCCATCTTGAACTTAATTTCCTCAAGATTTCTCTTGAAAGTCCACATTTTTGCATAAGCAGTGGTGGAATTTTGAGGTACTTGAGAATTTCTTTTCGTTGCACTTTATACTCCACTACAAATCAAAAGGAAATATTGTACTTTGTGCTTCGCTATCTTATATAGAGTTTATAAAGTATAAGGTTCTGTTTTTTAATTGACCAAAAAATGTAAATATTGTTAGAAATCCTTGAGCAATTACGTTTTTGTTTGTTAATATTGGATTTTTTACTACAGGGTACTTTTTACGTGTAATACACAAACAGCATTTAGCTAATTATAGTTTTACTTAAGTAACATTTTCATTACTAGACTTTCACTTGTAATAGAGTATTCTTACAGTGTGGATTCTTCTTCGACCTGCTTTGTTTAGTTTAACTGATGTACAGTATTTGTTAAAATCATTGTAAACTGTAGATTAATCATGGCATGTATCAGACAACAGAACAAAAATAAATGTGTGGTTTAAAAGTGTCTACTGTTTCATGTTTTGTAGTAGCCTTAGTATAAAACAGTTTTATTGAATAAGAATTGCATTTGATGATACTTAATAATTATATTTAGTATTACCTACATATTTATTAAATAAAAGATAAAAATAGCAAGTAAAAACAACCTGAAAAGCCAAATAGTTTTTACTGGAGATTTGTAATAAGATGCAAATGTAATCTTAAGTAAAATCTACTATATAATAGTAAATAAAATGTACTTACAAAAATCGAGTGTGACAGTAAAGTTTACTTAAGTGCCTTTAGTAACAAACACTTCTTAACTGTAAGTAGATGCTACTTGAAATATACGTTGTTAAATTTACTTAGGTTTTCTGAGTGCGTTTTCTTACCTTGAATATCCTAAGTAAATCTTACTCCCTGTTTTTTTCAGTGCATGGCTGCCATAGGGCGAACTAATTCAGCAGCTTCTAAATACTTACATTTAGTTCAAACTTCCTAAAGGATTTGCATCTCTTTCTGTCTGTCTTTCAGGGCTGGCTGGATTCGCTAGATTATGTGCTGGAGACCAGTATGAGGTTAGTCTGTCTGTCTGGCTGTCTAATTATAAGTGACCATGATCACATGCAATATTGCCAAAGTACTGTATGCTGAAAACATTATACGATACAGTGAAATATATTTTTACGGAAAAAAGGACAAAGAGGAAAACAGAGTGCGTGCGTATGATTCATTTTGAGAATATAAAATGTAATATAGTTTTAATATTGGGAACACACTATTTTTAAAATACATGTCTTCATGTCCCTGCCTGGTTGTCTGGCCTCGCTGTGTGTAACCTGTGGACGCTTTGATTTTATTTTTGTAAAATGTAAATGTTGTCGTTTTGTCAGTTTGAGGGAGTATCTCTCTCTTTGTGTTATCTACCACCTAATGTATGTACATTCATAGTGAATGCTCAATGAAATATGAAATCAATCAATTAATCCTCAAAAGTAAAAACATTCTGAGACTGTGAGCACAAAGTATACACATGGCTCATGTGCCAAGCTGAAGTAAGACGTGTGTGTGTGTGTGTGTGTGTGTGTGTGTGTGTGTGTGTGTGTGTGTGTGTGTGTGTGTGTGTGTGTGTGTGTTAGGGATGCTCCGATCGGGTATTTTGGGGCAGATCGCCGGAATCAGTATCGGCCGATACCGATCGCCGATCCGATCGGGTGGGTGGGGGCCATGGGGATCTTCCAAGTGATGTTTAAAACTCAGTTAATGGGGCTCATTTTTATATTGCTTCAGTTTATAATCGTAACGGATCGAAAAGTTCAGATACATTTATCAATACATGATGCGCTTCCACAAACAACAACCTACATAATGATTACATTCAAATGAAGTACATTATTCAAGTTTACATTAACTTTGGATAATAAGACGGGAGAAATGAGAAATTTCCGTCTCATGCAGCTCACTGATCCAGTAATGAGTGACCCGACAGTGAAGAATAAACATATTTATAACTAGTTTAGCTAGTTCCAGAGGTAGATAAAAATAGTTAAGTGTGTTAGGTCTAGGGATGGGTATTGTCAGGATTTTTTCGATACCGATACTGCTTATCGATACCGGTATTTTTTGATACTTTTCAATAATTTGGTGCTCAAAATTATAGACATGATTACAAGATGTGAAGATTAAACAACAGTCATTTTATTGTAATTTATTTTTATTTATTATTTAATGTAACTTTTTCAATGTCATACCAAGCAGGTATGAGTGTGTTCGACAGTGTGTCTCTGGAAGGGGGGCGGTAATTAGGGGCAGTTCATAAATCCATGTAAACATGACCATTATTCAGTTAAAACGAGACGCTGCGTGCGCACCTCCTAAACCGGAAGCTCCGGTCGGCTAACCATTATAATCCGTTTATTGCGTTTATTATTTATAATTGTAATGTTGGATTATCAGTAATCATTTTAAAGTAACACAGAGACATTGGATTAACCGTTTGTTTGCCCTTGAAACGGACTTTTGATCACAAAACAGCAAAGGTAAGACTTATCATCATGGCTACGTAAAGTGAAGTTACTGAAGCGACGTCTTGAAAGCAAAATCTTTACTTGTTTTTTGTTAGATGCCTGAAATAGGATCTGTGGTTAAAACAAGCATATGAGATTTTCACATTTAATTATAGGACATAAAATATGTAAGTAAATACCCTGTTCATTAATGTCAGAAGTTTCTAAGGGTCTCAAAAACAACGGTTATTAACAAGGGTCTAAATGAGACGACTAAAAGTCCTCACACCAAAAACAAGTCTTGTTTGTTTGTAGCCTTTATTTATCCAGGTAAAAGATCCTATTGAGATCAACGATCTCTTTTACAAGGAGACCTGCCGCACATTGGTTACACATGTAACAGAAAACAAAAAGGACACATACAACATAATGACAGGGGTACAATTTACAAACTTATTCACAAAGACAGGTACCAGGAGTATCAAATATCATTTCATCAAGCTGTGCTTTAAAATGATGCAGGAGAACCAAAATGCTCATTTTCAAAATGTTGTGCAGACTGTTCCAAGCTAGAGGAGCTGCGCACATAAAAAGTTTAGTGCCTAAAAAAGTCCTAGCACTTGGTACATGTAATAAAAACACATCCTGGGATCTTAGGCAATAGCTACCTGCTACTCTTGTGATATCAGATGAGCAGATGTATGGTGGTAGTTTACCCAGCATGGTTTTGTATATGAACAATGTACCAATGACTGAGTCTCCGAACAGTAAGTGATGGCAGACTTGCCCTGGCATACAGGGTACAGTGATGAGTAAGTGCTTTACAGTTTGTAACAAATCTCAGCGCACTGTGATAGGCGGCATCTAACTTGATCAGGTAATGGGCAGGTGCATTCATATAAAGCAGATCACCATAGTCCAGCACAGGTAAAAAGGTCACAGAGACTAGCATTTTCCTGGCCTCAAGCGAGAAACAGGACTTGTTTCTGAAAAAGAAACCTAGCTTCACCCTTAGCTTTCTAAGCAGATTACTGACCTGATGTTTAAAAGAGAGACAATCATCAAGCCAGATACCAATGTATTTATAACAGGTAACCACTTCAAGTACTTTTCCTTGCATAGTAACAATATCCAAAGTGGTCTCCGGTGTCTTTTTGGCTTTTGAAAATAGCATTACCTTAGTTTTATCCACATTTAAAAGAAGCTTTAGTTCAGAGAGCTGCGTCTGAATAATGTTAAAAACAGCCTGTAATTTAACAACAGCCTCCTTAATGGAGGGACCTGCACAATACATCACGGTATCATCCACATAAAAATGTAAAGTTGCTTCATCCACATGTTGACCTAACCAGGGGTGCCCAATACGTCGATCGCGATCGACCGGTCGATCGCAAAGGTTGTGTGGGTAGATCGCATGGCATTGAAAACAAAATAAGGAAGAAAAAAAAAAAAAAAAAAAGAAATTTAATTTTTTTTTTTAAAGTCAGCCTATCATCCATCCTTACTATGGCATTTGCCACTTGATTGAAGTACAGGTAAGCCAGTCTGAGTTGTATTGTGCCATACGGGTTCATGCAGTTATGAGGGGGCCTCACCTCCTCATCTGAAGCACAAATGCAGCGCACTACTATGCGCTTATGCGGCGCAATTAGTGTAAGCGCGCCACAGTTTATCCGCCGTATAGTCCACTAGCACCCCCCCTGACCTAAACTGTTGATATAGATGGAGAATAAAAGTGGACCTAAAACAGAACCTTGGGGAACACCATTTGTAATGTTTAACCACTCAGAAGTGAGCCCATCAAAATGAACACATTGGGACCTTTCAGAGAGGTAGTTCACAAACCACCCACTGCATGGCTGGATATACCAATACTGAGTAGCCTCTGCTTCAAGATGCGATGATCGACTGTATCAAACGCTTTGGACAGGTCAATGAACAGAGCTGCACAACTCTGCTTTTTGTCTAAGATACCCGCAATATCATTCACCACTTTCATTGTTGCAGTGATGGTGCTATGTTGCTTTCTGAAACCTGACTGATGTTTAGACAGGATGTCATTGTTACTTAAAAACACCTTTACCCTCACTCACTAGGCTTTCAAGAACCTTGGCCAGAACTGACAATTTAGAGATGGGCCTATAATTATTTAATAAAGTAGCCTCCCCACCTTTTAGTAGAGGAAGGACATAAGCTGACTTCCATATTTTTGGAATTGTGTTCGTGCTGAGGGAGAGGTTAAAAAGAGTAGTGAGAGGTGGTGCAATCAAATCTGCAGCTATCTTTAAAAAGAAACGTTCTAAGTTGTCCGGACCAGCCGTTTTCTTAGGATCTAACTTGGTTAAGGCTTCACGAATGACTTCAATAGAAAGAGGAGTCTGCTTTTCGGGAACCAGTTTGACTTGGCTTAGTTATAGATATGTTAATTGGCTTAAGAAAGGGTGGATCCAACTCCATATTGATATCAGGACAAAAAAAGTCTACTCGTCGTCTATCGGATACGGAAAATCCACCTGTTTCCACTGCATGTTGACCAATAAACACAACAACAAATAGTACTTAAGCGCTAAAAACGATTGGATGAAGCTACGTACCTGCATGTTTCATTCTGTTCTGAGTTTGTATCTTCATTTATTGCACTTATTGTAGATCACTTTGGATAAAAGTGTTAGCTCGATTCAATGTAATGTTATAAGGCGGTTTCGGAGGTGCTATTGACTTTTTTTTGTATTGGGATGTGTACTATTTATCCTCACTTTCTGTTGCAATCATTTTCTGTACCAAAAAGGAACTGTGAATTTGGAACTTCGAATCAAGAACTGCTGCATTCTGAGTTCATCCTCTCACTGAATCACTAGCTGTGGGGTTGAACAAGTATGCTAGCAATGTACCTTCAAGCAGAGTACAACGATGACAAGACGCATGGATATGTCAGCTTGTCTATATATATATATATATATATATAAACACCTGAACATGTAATATGCACTAAGCATGTCTAACTATAAGCAGACAAAAGGTTGAACATGAGCACAGCAATCCATGATTTTACATTTTGCTTCATGGAACAATACAATAAATGTTGAATGAAATCATATGAGTGAGAACAATGTCTGCCCTCTGCTCTGGATCTGTTTCATGCAGCTAGTTAGCTCAGACCTGATTATTAGCTGAATTATGGCTGAGAGCTCTGCATGGCACAATGGACTTACTGTTCACTTGGCTCTGGGAAAGCAACACAGAGCGCATGTATGTGGTATCACAGGAAAATTCCCACAGTCAGCCTGAGACAGATTTTGTCACCTATTACAGCAACATTTGAAGTGCAATATTGGGCATCACAGTAAAGGCAGAGAAATACAACACTATGCGCTGAATTTCAAAGCTATGCCAAGAATGCTGTCACAGTCACATGACTTCACATCACCACCACTAAGCTAAAGGAGGCTAATGTTTGGCGTGGTGAGCTTTATGGCGCGTTTCCACTACAGCGCGGAGCCCGGCCTCGCTCGGCCTCGCTCGGCCTCGTTAGGCCTTGTTAGGACCAGCTCACTTGATGGCGCGTTTCCATTACAGTTTAGGAACTGGGGCAGTAACTATAGTAACGCAGTGTAGGCGGAGCAATCGGCTTTTTGTCGGGCGGAGTCACGCTGCTTAAAACTGCCGTGACGACTTATTTGTTAGAAGTGAGCTTTAGAACAGATAGGGACACAACGCTTTCAAGCAAATAAGAAAAAACGTACCATGCAGAGACTCCAGTAACGCCGTTGCAGAGTCCAGGCCTCCATCCCTCCCAACGCTAGCCGGTCTATGGCCGTAAATGGTGTCCATTAGCTCAAACCACTTCCAGTTTTTCCTACTGGCACCACTCGTGTTGTTATTATCTTTGACCAAGCGATATTCACTCTTCATCTTTTTGAGTTTTTCCCTACACTGCACGACAGTCCTCGAGTAGCCGCTTGTGGACATCTGTGTAGAGACCTCCTGAAATACTTTAATATTGCGAGTTGTCCCGTCGAGCTCCCGCTGGATCTTATCATCTGCAATGTAATGTAGGAACGTCGTCACTTCCTCGACCAACCACGGCGTGCTTTTCTTTTCCATTTTAGCTCCTCTGTTGACAAAAATGCTGTTTATAAAAATGCTGCAAGCTTCGCTATATATATGCGACGCTAGGGATTATCTCGCGCGCCGATTGTGACGATTCTCTCTGACCAATCAGCAGTCGAGAGTGTTGACGTCACAACTCAGCCTGGCTATTCCTGGCCCTAGAACCACGATTTTATGAGGCCAGAAAAACTGTGAATTAGGACCCGCCGGCCGGTACTAGACCAAGTGGAAACGCAACCAAAGTCGGGCCGCTGACGTCACAGCCCTCTTAAACCGGGCTCCGCGCTGTAGTGGAAACGCGCCATAAGTAGCCTCATTTAGCCACTTGTTAGCATCCGCTGTTTTTATGACAATCAGAAGCTTCAGACATTCACCAGTGAGGTGTTTACTGACATACTTTATTTTAAAAAATATAACATGAAAAACTCTTAAGATTGTGTTAACTGCAGACCTTATTTCAGGCATTTAACCAAATACACGCTCAAGAAACCATTGACTTCAAGACGAGGTAACCGGAAGTGCTAAAATGCTAACTTATTCCTGCACCACTTTATTACCACAAATCACTTTGGGCTATTGCATCTTGTAACGGCAATTCATCACAAACTCTTGAAATCAATGAAACAACTTTTCGTTTACATTTATTTGAAAAGGAAATAAGCGGCATCATCAAGTTAAACAGGCCACCAGTGACTGTAGTTGTGACTTAATGAGTCTGTGAATTGACTGCATTTAAACTGCACATAGAACACCCCAAAGGCAACTCTAAAGTGTAAGATATGTAACAAATAGCCCTAACTAGTCCTGCCAGGTCAGACTTCAGGTTTCATTCTTTACAGTAGCCTCAAGGATGGACAAATACTTGAAATACTGTTGATCATTTGATGTACATTTTTTGAGGTTAAATACATTCTTGTTTATTGTCAGAAATTAATGTTGACTTGTGTCTTATTACTTGTTTTAGACTAAATTAACTTGAGGATGAAGGACATACAACGTGTTTTGAGTCGGCCTTAACAATAGTACAAGTTTGCTTCAGACAGGGACATATTGGTAAGAAGACAGACCACTTTTTTAATCTGAAAAAATGAATTAATTTTCATATTGATTTCAATGATAGATGTTTGGTTTGTTGTTGCTACTAAGAATGCAGGGCTATTGTGAGTGAAGAAGAAGCCTTGGACTTATCCTTTTTTTAAAGTTGTAAAAGCAATCTAACATTGGGATTTATTAAAAAATGTATAATCAATATAAGCTACAATAATAAACGTTAAAAACTAAAAATGACATAATTCACAAACAAACACACACAATCTGTCATGTAAAGCTTTACCCACTTTCCAGTTTAGAGCAAGCACTCTCTCATAAACAAAAGGGCACAAACACACTTTTACAATTCCAATTTGACATATACGCCAATCATGAGACAAATTTAGGTGATACATTACGATAACTTGAGGTATTTTCAGCATACAGAATTGTAACCTGTTTGTATGCAAACGTGCATGTATGGGCGATCCAAACACTCACTGTTATTGCCTGTTTGGTTGTAAAAACGTTGCTGAATGTCCTTCACCAAGCAAACTGACCAGGTGACATTTTATGGACAGCTCTACACTGTGGCTACAGCTCTCAAGTGGTGCAGAATGAAGAGATTTGTGAACGGGGTTTGGCACGGTTCTGCCTCCATACACAGCACAGCAGAGCCCGGGACGGACTGCAGCGGCACAAACACTGAAGATGTCCCGGGCTAACGTAAGAGCTAAGCCCCCCAACCAGGAATAGGAGGTAAACTCCGACTGACCCAGAGCAGATAAACATTGTGGCGTAATAGCTAGTTATGAGCACGTAAACATTTAAATCAAGGTAACTTACATGTTTGCTGCGGTGTTCTGGCTCCTCTCCTCACACACAAATCATTCTTTATCTGGAGAAGAAGAAGAGCTGCTGAGTGTTGTTCCGAGCACAGCCTCTCTCTCAGTCCATCATATTAACAGCGTCCTGTCAGGTAAAAACATCCACTATCACCGCTCAGTGAGCAGCTTTCTTCCATGCAGCCAGCAGTGCAGCGTTCACTTAATCAGCATCAAGCTCTCCGCAAGTAATGTCAACACTTCCGGTCGACACTTTCAAAATAAAAGATCGCTTGGTCGACTACCCACTATACATCCGGTCATCACTAACTGCTCACATGGAGTTCACTGTAGGTGATTTCATTGATTGATATATTGATAAAGTGACTGATTTTCAATTTGTTGAGAACATTTATTTATAAATCACATTTCGTTTTAAAATGTGGAACAAATAAAGAAATTCTGATTCTTAAAGATGTTGCCTATCCTGCATTTTGACCTGAGCTTGAGGCTCGGTTTTACAATCTTTCAAAATCTAGTTTAAACGACTTCATTATGTCATACGTATTTGATTAAAGCTTTAAGAGCTGTGTTTAGAAATATATTTTTTGTTTTTAATATAAGTGCGTAGATAAATATAAAAGCCTAAACAATGTTAATATATAATAAATGTGCATTGTCATCAACTAAAAATAAATAATCTCCCTGGCTAACTTTTGATAAAATGACCAAAAATCATGCATGTGCTGATCAGAAACATTTCAATAATTTTAACCCAATTTAGTTTTTTTTCGAATCTTCGTAATAATCTTCTACTCTGACCTCTAACTGACCCCCCCATTACATTCCCTAACAGTGTTTATGTTGGAAACTATACAAAATATTCTGACCCCTTATGTCTCACCACTTTCCACAACAAAGTGATGTCCTTGCATGCCATCACATAGCATGGATGTTAAAAAAAGAGTTATGTCGCCATCTGCTGGATATTTAAGATTAGCAATTAGCCTATAGCAAGTCAATAGGGACCTGGCAGATAGATCCAACAGATACATAAAACAATCTGTTAACTTTAAACTAAACATTTCATATCAAATGGTATAAGTACAATCAATTGAGAACTCCATGAGCAAACTCACAGTGGTTCCTTTGTTCTGCCTGCAGTCTCTGTAGGGAAAGAAGTTGAGTCACAGGCCTGAAGGGCGGAGTTTTATATGTTTGGGGAGTCATCTTCACTTGATTGACATTCTATTGATAGGTAGAGAGGAGATCTACACCTATTTTCACCACCTGATGTATAATACTATGCAAACATACCAACTTCTATTCAGGGTTCATTTCAGTCACTTTGCATCTGCTTCAAAAGTCCAGTTAAGATAAGATAAGATAAGATGGACCTTTATTAATCCCCGTGGGGAAATTCAGTGGTTTAAACAGTAACAGGGTAAGAATGAAAAACAGGACAGCACAGATTCACAGATTAATACAATTAAAGATCAAATCAAAGATAACAATAAAAATGATAAAAAAAAACTATGAAATAAGAGATTAATTAAAATGAACATATATACATGTTGGGTCATATATATTAGATATATTTATATGAATGTGTGGAAACAGTGTGTAATTTATGTCCAGTAATTGTGTCACATTGTTGACCCCTTGTTGTGCAGCCTGATGGCTACAGGCACAAAGGACTGTCCGCGGCGCTTGGTGCTGTGCCGAGGAGGGATGAGTCTGAGGATGAAGGTGCTCCTCATCTTCACTAGCTCTGCATGGAGGGGATGGGAGGGGTTCTCTAGATACTGTCCAGCTTCTTCCTCGTCCTCCCCTCTGCCACCTCCTCCAGATTGTCCAGTTGTACTCCAACTACAGAGCTAGCCTTCCTCACGAGCTTGTTCAGGCTGTCAGCATCCCTTGTGTAGGTGTTTCCCCCCCAGCACACCACGGCAAAGAAGAGCACACTACAGACTGGTAAAACATCTGCATCATCCTCGTGCACACGTTGAAGGACCTGAGCCTCCTCAGGAAGAACTGCTTGCTCTGTCCCTTCCTGAAGAGAGCATCAGTGTTGTCTGACCAGTCCAGTTTATTGTTCAAGTGCACTCTCAGGAACTTGTAGCTGTTCACCACCTCCACATCCTCCCCCCTGATGGTGATGGGGTCAGAGGCCTCTTCCTGCTCCTTAGTCTTGCTGATGTTGAGCTGGAGGTGATTGTTGTCACACCAGCATACGCAGTTCTCCACCGGGGCCCTGTACTCCTCCTAGTTGTCATCTGTGCAGCTGACAATGGAGGAGTCGTCAGAGAACTTCTGTAGGTGGCATGAGCCGGAGTTGAAGCGGAAGTCGGAGGTGTAGAGGGTGAACAGGAATGGTGACAGCACAGTTCCTTGGGGGCTCCAGTGTTGCTCACCAGCACGTCAGACACGCTGCCCTGCAGTCTGACATACTGAGGTCTGTTGGTGAGGTAGTCTGTGATCCAAGCCACCAGGCTGTGATCCACCTGCATCACTGACAGCTTCTCAGCGAGCAGGTGTGGCTGGATCGTGTTGAAGGCGCTGGAGAAGTCGAAGAATAGGATTATTAGTGAGGCTTCTCCAGCTGCGTGTACACAGCAAAAATGCCAGTGTTAAATTAACACTGAGAGTGTTGAATTTAACACCAGAAAAGTGTGTATATGCGTCCACTCTTGTCAGTGTAAAATTAACACTTTCGAAAGTGTTAATATTTTAACACTCACCTGTAGTTAATGCAACACTGTAACGAGTTGAAAATCAACACTGGCCAACACGCACTAGTGTTAATATTACTCTACACTAGTGTCAGTGTTAAAGAATCAACACTACCAGACTACACTGGATCTCAATTTAGTAACACTATTGGGTGTTACAAAAATGAACAAAGAGTGTAGAATGTTGTGAAGATCCAATCTCTCCCAGCCAAAACCCCATAACCCACTTTACAAAAAATACAAGACAACACATTTAACAAAATAGTTTGTATTACAAGGCAAGTACACCACAATTCATTACATTCATAAACCTACAACAGTTCAGCATGGAGTGACACAAAATTACAGTATGGGACAAGAAACATTTGGTCATCAGTGTCATTTGAAAATTGCCTATCATATTATATGGTCTGTAGTATGGCAGGTCATCTACACAGATCAGTCTGAATACATCGCTTTTCTCCTCGATACTAAATGCAATTAAGTGATCATCAAAATATGTCGTTGAGACTTTACAAGTTAGAAGATAAGCATTGTCCTCTTTAACAATCACACTGACAATCCTGTTGAACAAAGGCATCTCATTTTCCACACCAGAACATACATACATCCCAGGCTGGACTCTGTGCCATAGCTGTTGACCCAGGAAGTTGTGGGAACAATACAAGACATATCAAAAGTTTCATTCAGCACCTCACTGCCCTCCAAACTGCTGACCAAGACTTCAGTAATGGGGCCAAATTGTAATCTTTTAAAATAAAAGTTCTCAAAATGAAAAGCCAAATTGATTCTGATGTCTCTTTGCCAGTGTTTTTGTGATATTTTTTAAGTTCTTTACAGATGTTTTGAAAAATGTGTGCTTGCCTTCAAACCTCATGCACCACATGTGTATTAGTGGCCCAATCTTCCTAATACAGCTTGGGTAATGTATCATTAGGTGGTGCTTGGGAATCAAATTTCGTTCTGGAAACAGAGATTTAAAAAGCGTATCAAAAATAAGATGTTTCAGATAGCAGGTCATACCATGGGTTACAATTGGTGAAAAGACAATGTTCACAATCTGTACTAAGAGGAGCAGCAAGTTCCAGCAGCTATCATTTCTGCAAACTAAATCTCCAAACATCAATGGGGCAGGCATGTGCACACATCAGGGACGTGCACAGGTACGGGCTAATGTTGCCCGGGCATCGGCCCTTTTTCCCTCTTTGGCTGACCTGCCCTTCTGGAGAGAGCGAAAGTCTTTTTTTTCTGTTGTGGCCGAATCAACATGATAAGCCCACAATTAGTATTGTACCGTCTCGCTGCAATAAAACACACCTTGTCAGCGCTCAGCGCTGTCATCTGCCACCAGTCACGTGACTTTGTTTACAATCTGACAGCTGGAAGCAAAGGAAAGCCCTCCGGCGGCCGACCTCATATGGCTATGGTGACTGCCTGCCCTGGCTTTGGTGGCCAATCCCCGGCTCAATCTGTCCCCGGAAATGTCCCCGTTTTTAAATATGCTTTATAAACACATAGCAAGGTGAAATAAAATTGTAACAAAGTTGATGTTTCAATGGCGTGGTGCTTGTTCGCAGCAATACAATTATTGTAGCCTAGCGTTAGCATTTAGCGTTAGCAGCCTCATTCTTCTTCTACTACTTATTTTTCTTCTTCTTCTTCTTCTTCTTCTTCTTCTTCTTCTTTCTTCTTCTCTTCTTCTTCTTCTTCTTTCTATACAATTGCCCGCGAAATTTTGAATGGATAGTATGACCACAAAAGTGTTTTAAACCAGGTACCTTTTTATTATTTATGTTCTATATCGCTATGTGTGTGATGTGATTACATGTTTTACATATTGTATTGGTGCCGGTGTTCCGGATTAACTGGTTTCCCGATCAACTGGGGCACAGATGTGGGGGGCGTGGCCTTTGACTGAAATACACATTTCGATCGCTTCTTCTGTCGTTTACATAAATCTTTTGGTATATTTGGCTCGGTAGGATCACTTTGATGCACATTCAGTACCAGTGTGTGAGGTTGTGGTTACGATGTCGATATCCGGACGCGAACAGCGAGGAGTACAAAAAGAAAAACTAGTTGAGTGGGGATGTCTGTTCAAAACATTGCGAGCTCCAATAAATCATTAAAACCAGCTATTGTTTCCCGATTTATCACTGAATATCGTTCCTAATGTGATACTAAGTCCATCTGAGACCTGTGTACACCTTCAGATAGCCTCCAAGTGAAGCGTATGTTGTTTACTCACAGTTTGAAAGCAGCGTGGAGAAGTCTTCAGCTGTGGTAAGCTGTGGTCCGCTCGAATAAATCATTAAAACCAGCTATTGTTTCCCGATGTATCACTGAATATCGTTCCTAATGTGATACTAAGTCCATCTGAGACCTGTGTACACCTTCAGACAGCCTCCAAGTGAAGCACACAGTGTTTACTCACAGTTTGAAAGCAGCGTGGAGAAGTCTTCATCTGTGTTAAACTGTGATCCGCCCAGGTAAACGGCGATCCGCCCAGGGAACTGGGACCCGCCCAGGTTAAACTGTGACCCGCCCAGGTTAAACTGTGTTACGACTTCTGTGGCTATCTACCAGCGATCATGTTTAATATGAAAGACTACACACACATGTATCCCTTTATAAAAACGGTATTCTGCAGCACTCATCCAGATAAGATGTGACTGTTAACTCGTTTTGCAAAGATAGCAGCAGAAATGTCATTGCTGCATGTGCAGGGATATTCAGACTTTAAAATGCTGCTTGGTCATGAATGTTGGTCTCGGCAAACAATATTAGGAATCCTCTATTCAAACATAATATTCAGTGTCCATCGACATGAAAATAAGAAAAAACTTCATGCTGGACTCAAACCCGAGTCCCAACAGTAAAAATCACTCAAGCCCTGCGCGTTATGAGTGCGCCACGAATCAACACGTCGTAACTGATCATCACAGCTTAATTTCTTACATTAACATTGTTAACAAGTTCCAGAAAAATGCAACCCGACCATCATTTATAATGTGAGCGAATGTATGTACACTTTAAGCCATATAATATACATATTATAGTAGGCATTTGCTTAGAAACAGTATACTGACTGAGGTCTGTATTAAGCCTCATTAAGACCCACCGAGATCAGATATCCTAGTTCATCAGCCTGCGAGCCCACATTATGTTGTGATAAGTGTTAATTTGACATATAAATGTGTTCTAGTGCACACATTAAGTTCCAATATGCAAATCAGGCCATGTGTTTCGTGATATTTGCCATGCAACATTATGCTGTACAATACAATATTTAGCCTCACAATTGTTAAATGCTAACTTTCTAAATAGGCCCCCATTTCCTTTTGCTATGTCTGCTAATGCAGTAGCTGATAGGATGTAAACCTGGACCAAAGCTGTTGCGCTAGAAACAGAATGCAATTAAAAAAAGGTTTATATTCTAGCAATACTGGCTGTCTTTCCTGTCTTGCGACAGACTCACCAAAATAAAATACTTAACAGCATAGGCATCACGTCCCCTATGGTGTGCTTAGGGCCAATTTTACATATTGCAACTATAATAACAGTGGCCAAATTCATGTTCTAATGTGCAATGCAAGCTTTGCTTCTGTAGCCTATAGTAGATAGACTTACTCATTAGTGTGACAGAAGGAAAGACAACAACAATGAAAGTAATGATTCAGTATCAGCTTTATTTGGCAAGTATGTATACACATACAAGGAACATAGCCTTTTTCTGTCCTGTTGGGATCCAAACCACACAGTGATGGATGTACAGAGAACAGACAGGATTATTGCAGAGTAATAATAATAATAATAATAATAATAACACATTATATTTATATAGCGCTTTTCTCCAACTCAAATACGCTTTACAGTATGAGGGAGGGTAGACAAACAAGGACAGGCAAACAAATGAATATAGTAAAATAAACAGAAAAGGCAGTCAAGAGGAAGTTGATTGATAGGGGGGGGGGCTTATGGGTAGACAGAGTAGAGAGTATAACTGGATCAGCAGCTCCTGAGGCAGGTATACTCCGAGCTGGCGCAGGAAGTGTTCTGCCATCACGACTTGCAACAAGTGCAAAAATACTCATCCTCTGTAGGGGAGGGCAGTCCCACGCATCCAATGTGATACCACATGTTGCAGGTGGTGCACTCAATCTGACAGGGAAAAAGAGAAATACTTTAGAATACTGTCAAACATTTTGTCAGGTTCACATCAATCATCCTGATTAGGATGTAAAATTAAGCCGTTTTAACTTCCTTAGACATTATGTCTTTACATAGTATGGCAATGGGTGTCAGATATAGGGTTACAATCTTAGCTGTGGTCCTTTCTGTTTGGAGTCTGTGTTGGTATGTTCCTTCAGCTGCTCCAGTGCCCACCGAAAGTGCAAAGACATGCAAGTTAGGTGAATTCAACTATACATTTGCAATAGCTGTGTGATAGTGAGTGTTCACCCAGTGATGTTGAGGTAACCTATCCAAGGTGCATCCCAGTCTTCCAGCAGAAGGACATGAATTTCTCTACATACCCACGTATCAATGTCACCTTCAGCCAACGAGCTGAGCTCCCCACAAGCCCTACAGAGCTGGGATAGGTCATCTGCAAAAAAGAAGATAATGTAGTGTAATGGCAATATAGACACATTGAAGTATACCTGGTAGAGTTCTGTATACCTGAATTTGACACCAGACACATTGCCATCTCTATCCGCAACACGTCCACACCCATCGGGTGAACTGGATAGTGGACTGTTTCCCCAGACAAAATCTGCTCTGCAAGCTAAAAAGTGTCAGATAAGTATCATTTTGAGGACTTTCTAATAATGACAAATAGCAACATATAATCAAATGTTTACCTTGCACACAAACACCCCGCATGATGATGAGTCCTTTTGTTTCGGGTGAGCAACGGTTGAGCATTCCCACCTCCCTATTTCCGGACACTTTCTCCGGACCAATGCTCTACACACAAAACACACATTTATTACAGTTTGCCAATTTTAACATATGCCCAAGTAAAATCATTTAATTCAAGATCAGTTGAACAGAATTGTTGAATCAGTTGAATCCTGTTAAAGGACAAAAATGCTTGAATGACCTTTTTGTTGCTCCCAAAAGATGATCCATGGTGTATGAATACATGTAGTTGTCTAATGCACACATCAAAGCTGACATTTCATTCACCTTGTTACGTCCTTGCATTTTTGGATCTGTGCTTCTGTGGCCACAAATGGGTCCAAGAACAGGGACCGCCTCTCCTTTAGGTACATGATCTATGGAAATGCAAATACTAATTATAACCAACCCCTACATCAGATAGTGTCATGGTTCCGTCTAGATCTGTTTACGTTGAAGATTACTTACAATCAGTGTCCAGTGTCCGTGGTGGCAGACCGCTCCAACTGCCACATCATGTTTGAAAAGGTCCAACTAAAAAAATATATAATAATTCCAACAACTAATGTATACACTAACATAAGTATGTATTTGTGTGTATGGACATACAAACATACATATACACAAAATACATATATGTATTTTGTGTATATGTATGTTTGTAGGCCTACTTATGTACAAAAAAAGAAATAATCCTACTATATAGTCCTACTCACACTTCTCAAAGAACCTTTGTGGTTTCCCTCCCAGAGCGACGTCATGAGGTAGGAGTCTATCATGAGCGCGCCAGCTTTCCTTCCCACCATAGTCAAATATGAATTGATGATCTAAGAGTACAAAAATAACTTGTGATACAATCTAAATAAATATCAGTCCAATATTCTTTTGTTGTGTAACTTACCTCTCCCTCCAACCACTTCCCTGGGGCCAAGTCCATTACATTTTCTGAATAGACTTTATATGGCCCAAACTTGCACCAGAGCGTCTGCTTTCTCCTCCCTGTCCATATTTGTCGAATTACTGTAAATATAGCAATGGCAGTTATTTGTGAAGTGCATCATTTGGAGTGTACTTTGTCTGTTTACTTACAAAGTTCAGGATCCTTTGGTGCCATTTGGGCGTTGCAGTCCATGGATGAGGTGCCACTTGTGGTGTTTGTGTGGGGGTGTTTGTGTGGTGGGTGTTTGTGTGGTGGGTGTTTGTGTGCTGTGGATGTGTGTCTGTGTCTTTGTGTGTTGTGGACCAGCCAGAGGAGAGGGATCGGGCAACTTTTGTAGTTTGGCAGGGATCCTCTCCTCTGGCTGGAAATAATGTGTCAAATGGTCAATATTGGTCTGCAGCTTCTTTGTACCCTTACCAACAATGGCCTTTTTCCCCTCTAGTTCCAGGATTGTGTATGGTCCCAACCAGTCATCCTCCAGCTTTCCCCTTTTCTTTGCTCCTGTCTCACGTTCCTCCGCAACACCTGATCCCCTACTTGGAAGTTGTCCTCCTGGCCCTTTTTGACTCTTCTTTTGCGGACGTTGTCCTGGCTTCTTTTCATATGTTGTTTCACCTCTGTGAATACAGCCTCCTGTTTCTTCAAGCCTTCGTAGATCTCCTCCCTTTCGACCAGCCTGCTGACTTGCTCTTCTTTGACCTGCAACAAATGACAGTTAGAATTTTAGAAGGCAGATGATCCAAATGAAAACGTTTGAAAAGGATGACAACATTAGAACATCTTACCACGTACTCCTTTGGCACCTCTGAAGGATACCTAGCCTCCCTCCCAACCATCAAATAATACGGGCTGTACTGCGTTGTCAGCTGTTTCTTGGTCCGAAGACCAAACATGGTGGACTGGAGCACCTGGTCCCAACGTTTGGGGTGACCAGCCACCATTTTGTTCAACGACCTTAAAATGCAGAATTCAAGTATAGGTATGAGGAAGCAGGAGAGAATATGGGTTCTCATGTATGATAAAGCAACATATCATTACCTGTTCACATAGGAACAGGAAATGTGTATGTTATTCTATGAAGAGCGTGAATTCCATCAGGTATTGAAGGCCATTGGTCTGTGGATGGTAGGCGGAGCACAGGCTTCTCCTTATGTCCAGCCTCTCACACAGGCCAGAGTTGACCTTGAAATTATCATTAGGACAAACAAGCAATAGGTTAGCACAGCAACTACAGTTACATATTGGGGATTCAGACTGCATCAATACTACCTTGTTGCAAAACTCAGAGCCCTGGTCTGTTAGCAGTCTTTGAGGTGCACCAAATTTGTAAAAGAAATCAAGGATACAATTGGTCACCTCTTCTGCTGTTTTAGTCTTTAGTGGGTAGGCCTCTGCCCATTTGGTGAAATAGTCAACCATTACACATATGTACTGGTTGCCACCATCAGTTACTGTGAGTTTACCCACTAAGTCCATCCCAACCAGTTCAAAAGGCTCCGTAACCTGGGGGGAAACAAATACATGAGCATTACAGTAAATCACTGTTGACGTGTTGACGTGTTTCTACACTGACAATACCAGTATGCCATTGTCTATTCTTACCTCTATCGGACTGTACTCCAGCTTTTCTTTAATGTTGGATCTCTTGGCCTGGCACTGTGGACAATGAGCAATCTAAAACAGACAAACATCATTTCAAAATATTTCTATATATTAGTGCAAATAAATGTGCTATATTATAATTTAAACGGATAGGTGTTTGCGCATACAGCATCAGCAACTTTGAAATACACATTACACTCCTCTATCCTCTACTTTTGAACCTGAATGTGTATTCCACCACATTATTTTGAAGATACCAACTCACCCACTTGCGTATGTCATTCTCCATGCCAGGCCAATAGTACCGAGCAATAATGGCACAGTGAGTCTTCTCCACTCCACAGTGTCCACCAATGTTGCTGCAGTGAAACTCCTCAAACAGTTGGTTTGTTTCTTCAGAAGTAGAGACCACTTTGGCAAGGTGCTCAGCTTTATTTCTTTTGCGCCTGCAGATGTAGTACAGTTCTCCATCTGGTGTTTATATGTCATAATATTAGATGTATTAGTTTTACCATAGCATATTATCATTGTGTTCTAGAGTCCATATGGCATGCATCCTTACCCTTTATCCTGAAGGTGTCAGCTCTCCTCTTCATGACATATTTTTCTTTCTTTGTTGACCCCTCAGGATACTGGTGGTGGACTTTCAGATCCAGAATTTGTTTGACAATTCTGGGATCCATTTTCCAACACTCTCTGTCCCTCCTTCTACTCCAACACCTACTTCCACCTGTCTCGCCTATGCGCCTACTCCTCCCTACCTACTTACCCTCACGTATTCACACACAAACAAATTAATACAACAAAGACAAACAAACAAAGTGACAAATACACGCAAACGTACAATACCAGCCTCTCTCAAATACACACAGTCGCACCTCAATTACTCACCCACTATCACTCACCAGGACAATCACTCTATCACAGGCAACGCTCAATCACTCACTATATCTCACTATCACTCACTATCTCACTATCACTCACTATCTCTCGCTATCTCTCTCTTTATCTGTCTGTCTATCTATCTATATCTCTCTATCTATCTATCTATCTCTCTATCTATCTCTCTATCTATCTATCTATCTCTCTCTCTCTATCTGTATCTCTCTGTATCTCTCTGTATCTCTCTATGTCTCTATATGTCTCTCTATATCTCGCTATCTCCTCACTAACCACACAAAATTGTGAAAGGTTAATCCAACTTATATAGACTGGACCCATGCCCCAATTAATGATAAGTCTGCACAGCTGTTGTTCAATTGTATGTTTCACGAACAGACTGCATGAAATAAACGGGTATCAAATTGACTCGACATCATATTAATAATGATATCTTATACAAATGTAAGACTGACAACAAGAATAGTTTGTAAAGGATTTATTGACGTTAGAATGATTAACAAAGCACTTATATACTAATAAAGGACTGGCTTATCTAAAGCTAGTTGAGTAGCACTTGAAATGTTTTGGCTCTATGAAACCTGATGTACTTATATGATTCTGTTTTCTTCAAGTTTGTATCTTCTTGGTCAAATGCACTTCTTGTAAGTCGCTTTGGATAAAAGCGTCTAAATGCAATGTCATGTAATGTAATTGACGTGAGTGTTTTGAACACACTAATTTACTTTATGATTCTCCAAAAGGTGTCGTGTTGATTCGTGGCGCACTCATAACGCGCAGGGCTTGAGTGATTTTTACTGTTGGGACTCGGCTTTGAGTCCAGCATGAACTTTTTTCTTATTTTCATGTCGATGGACACTGAATATTATGTTAGAATAGAGGATTCCTAATATTGTTTGCCGAGACCAACATTCATGACCAAGCAGCATTTTAAAGTCTGAATATCCCTGCACATGCAGCAATGACATTTCTGCTGCTATCTTTGCAAAACGAGTTAACAGTCACATCTTATCTGGATGAGTGCTGCAGAATACCGTTTTTATAAAGGGATACATGTGTGTGTAGTCTTTCATATTAAACATGGTCGCTGGTAGATAGCCACAGAAGTCGTAACACAGTTTAACCTGGGCGGGTCACAGTTTAACCTGGGCGGGTCCCAGTTCCCTGGGCGGATCGCCGTTTACCTGGG
Source organism: Dissostichus eleginoides (assembly GCA_031216635.1). Taxonomy (NCBI): domain Eukaryota; kingdom Metazoa; phylum Chordata; class Actinopteri; order Perciformes; family Nototheniidae; genus Dissostichus; species Dissostichus eleginoides. The sequence continues at coordinate 2,287 of JASDAP010000485.1, read as the reverse complement.
CGGATCACAGTTTAACACAGATGAAGACTTCTCCACGCTGCTTTCAAACTGTGAGTAAACACTGTGTGCTTCACTTGGAGGCTGTCTGAAGGTGTACACAGGTCTCAGATGGACTTAGTATCACATTAGGAACGATATTCAGTGATAATCGGGAAACAATAGCTGGTTTTAATGATTTATTCGAGCGGACCACAGCTTACCACAGCTGAAGACTTCTCCACGCTGCTTTCAAACTGTGAGTAAACAACATACGCTTCACTTGGAGGCTATCTGAAGGTGTACACAGGTCTCAGATGGACTTAGTATCACATTAGGAACGATATTCAGTGATAAATCGGGAAACAATAGCTGGTTTAAATGATTTATTGGAGCTCGCAATGTTTTGAACAGACATCCCCACTCAACTAGTTTTTCTTTTTGTACTCCTCGCTGTTCGCGTCCGGATATCGCCATCGTAACCACAACCTCACACACTGGTACTGATGTGCATCAAAAGTCTTCCTACCGAGCCAATATACCAAAAGATTTATGTAAACGACAGAAGAAGCGATCGAAATGTGTATTTCAGTCAAAGGCCACGCCCCCCACATCTGTGCCCCAGTTGATCGGGAAACCAGTTAATCCGGAACACCGGTGCGTTAAAGACCCAGGGACGTGCAGACATTTGGAGGGGCTATATATTTTATTATCAGTATGTCTGCACAGCAGTTACAATGGTCAAACACTACATTGAAACAGAATTGTCCCCATTTTTTCTTTAATAGTTATAACATTACATATTTTAATGAGATATGGGCCGCAAAACTAAAAATGTCCCTTGTTTTCATTTTAAAAATCAAGTCACTGAATGCAAGTAGTCACCTTAGCTTATTTTGTTATGAGATGATGATGTGAATTACTGTTCAAATTAGTTAATGTAATAATCATTTGGTTATTTTATGCATAGCCTAATGTTACATTTCTGTGCTTAAGAATGCCTTCAAGACAGAGGAGACTGAAGCAGAGAGAGAGAGATCTGAAGGAGGCAGCTAAAAGGACTGCAACTTTGCAGAGCTGGATAAAAGGCACCAGCAGGGCAGCTGCAGGTGAAGCACTGTGATTATTTCAAGCAACTACATAAGTTGGAGTACACTAATAACTAATTAAAACAAATATTTAAATCAGTGATAAATGCAAAGCCTCTATCTGTGCTGAGTGAAGTTAATATTTCTCTGTTGGGGGCTAACTCCAAGCCTCCAGTTCAGAGTGCATTTGAGAGCTTGGTGATCTTGTAAAATACTACTAATAGCTGTAGTATAATATGGATAAGATGGCCAGATAACTGGTTCACAAAGGCTTTACAACAGGTTGTAAATATTCTATACAAGTAGGCAACATATTTATTTTCACATGAATGACTAAATATAACCTTCTCCAATCAAAATGTAACTGACTGCACTAGTATTCAGTTGTCTTTCTATGTTTTTATAGCAGTAAAGAATGAAGTGTATATGTTACTTAATTCTGTTTCTAATAATTCTGTTTAAGAATACGAATATATGTAAAATGTTTCTTTTAGAGACAGCTCCATCTTTGAACTCCTTTATAGTGTGAAAAGGAGATCACAACAGTAATAATGCTTTCATTATTTGAACACTTAGCAACAATGTCTTATAAAGAGCTCTAAAACATTCTCTTAATTGTATTTGATAGATGGTGACCCTGAGACAAAACAAAATGATGCCCAGAACAGTTCAGACTCAGAGAATGAAGAAAGGATAGAGACATAATCTGAAAATGAGGAGAAAGAGACAGGAATTGAGAATGAAGAGTTAGGAATTTAGGACAAAGAGATAGGAAGTGAGGACAAAGAGACAGAAAGTGAGGACAAGGAGACAGGAATTGAGAATGAAGAGACAGGAATTGAGAATGAAGAGACAGGAACTGAGGACAAAGAGATGGAAGGGGATATGGAGATTGAGAGGGAAGAGATGGAGAATGAGTTAGTAACATCAGAGTCCACAAGAGTGAAAGCACCTTCAGAATTTGTTTTTTTGCTACAGCTACCAAACCCCACCGATCCAGCTCATGTTCAGAAGAACAATATCAAGTACAATGAGGCCTTCTTCAAATTTTCCAACTCAATTGGACCCTGTCGTCCTCTGGTCCAGTTCCCAAAAAATCCAGATGGGCGGTCTTTTCAGGGCCACTGGTATGATGAAAACCCCTGGTTGGAGTATTCTCCACAGAATGATGCTATGTACTGCTTCAGCTGTCGCATGTTTCTGAATGATAAGTACAAGAGTAG